>VWZT01000741.1:1049601-1111398 GCA_013397055.1 Pachycephala philippinensis
TAAGAGAAGCTCGAGACTTTGCAATTATTTCTGAACACGAATCACTATGTTGATTTATCCAAATACTACTGAACACCAAGTCAGGTCCCAACCATAGCTAGAATGGAGCTGACTCACCAGATTTATTCGTGACTGTTCATTTATCAGAGCAGCTTTCTCTCTTCTGTTTGTAAGCATGACTCACTTTTATAGCCACCAGATCAGATCACAGTTGCATCTTGTCTTGTGTCAACACAAACGTGTCCCTGTCCTGTTTAAAATCATTCTTTGCTTCCTGTGTTTTTTCTGAGTTGTGCCGTGGTGGGAAAATCTTCATGGGCTTTGATTTCCCCTCAGTTCTTATTTCTCCCCTACACGTGTTACCATGCTGATTTGTCTTTTCCTCATGCTGTAATTGGGCTGGTGCCACTGTGTAGTTTTTAACTGTGTGCAGTATCAACAGACCTCCATCTGTCTCTCCTCCAGAGCTTCCCAGCCTGCCGTTATAAATATCTGCCAAATCCTTCTCCAAAGAGAGGATCACCAGATTCCAACTGTTTGCAAAATAAGAGCCGCTGCCAGAAATCCTCTCCCACCGTCTGCAACCTGTGCAGAGCCTGGCCCTGCTCGGTGTGGGGTGGCACTGCTGGCACTGAGGAGCTCAGACTGCAATTCATTGTCCCTCAGAAGCCTATGCTGCTGCAGAGGGCTCAGCATGTTGGTCTCTTTGCTCAAATATCTCTTTATATGTGTCATTTTATTAGACAATAACCTTCAATAACCATCAGGTAATAAAACCAAACTAACTTGAAGGTAGGGTTTTTTTTTTTCCCTTTTAAAATGCAATTCTAATTTACAACATACTGTGGGGTGGATCGGTTCCAGTTTTATAAGATGCTTTACTTGACCTGGATGTGTTTGGGAGTTCATTCCCTTTTCCCAGCCTGTCACTTGGGGACTGAGGACCAGTTACCATGATCTAAGGCTGGAGTAACTGGTTCGACTTGCTGAGAGCAGTTTGAGCTTCCACCTCTCTATATTTATACATCAGAACAGATCATTAGAAGAATTAAGAATTAGCACCAAACAGGCTTGATTAGACTGTGCACAGTAAAAAAAAAAAGGCAAAATAAAATAAAATATATTATAAATTTTAAAAACTGTAATTATGTATCGATGCCGTTGGATAAAGCAAAAATTCTAGATTACGATGTAGGTGCCCTTTAACACTGTTAAAGCCATTCTCATATCAGTCTGTTCATGGCATTGGTTCAGAGCTCTGTAAGGCTCCTGTGGCTTTGTAAGCTCAGTTGTGTATCCTGGGCTATGATCCACACACGTGTTTGTGTTTGCTGGTGGGATGGCAGCTTGCTCCGGCTGGGGAATTCCCAAGGAACCTCTTTAGGTACTGCTGCAGACATCAAATTAAAAATAAACATCTGCGTGAATAAAAATCTGTCTATTTAACACCAGATCCAAGGAACCAAGTTTCTGTTGTATCCGTGGAAGATTGGAATAAGTCAGCACAAAGGATTTGTCAAGGTTATTTCAGGAGAAAGTTTCATGTCTGGAGCTGCTGCGTCTTAGTTCTGTAGAGCTCTGCAGAGGAACATAAGGAATGTAAAGCATCTTGGGGGGGTTGGTAAATCCTCCTTCCAGTCTACATTCTGAATAACAGGGTATTTTCAAGAGGCAGAGAAGTGGGTACCATGGGTTTGGCATGAGCATGGACCATGTGAAAAGTGGCTGGAGAGCACCTGAAGCACCAAAGAAGCTTGGGAGTTGGTGTCAGGTTCAAAAAATACTGGTATTCCCATTGTCTAGATCGCACTGTGGATTTGGTGTCTGTTTTTGAAGGTTTTAGGGCAATCAGTTTCACGATTTTCTTAGGAGGGTGTGCTGCCACTTAATAATACATTATGACAGCAGAAAAATATGTACAAACAAGCCTGAGCCCTCAGGACACCTGCACTAACTCCCAAATGAAGAATATCCAGAGCCATTCCCGGGGTGGCAGGGAGCACAGGGGAGAGGGAAAGGGAGCACAGGCTGGGCTGGGGCAGGGCTGTGCCTGCAAGGCTGAGATCCAGCCCTCAGTTAAGTCTGATTTTCTGGAGCAAGGTTTTCTCGTAAAGGAACAGCCGTGGTTTTTTTTACAGTCTCCGGGAGATAAAGAGCAGATGGCATTGATTAGCTAATTAGTAATATTTTCTGCAACTTATCGGCTTGGTGTGCATAAAGTTTGCGAAATCTTGGGGTGAGGATTTGTTGAAGAAATCAACTCTTTTAAAATCTGGAGAGCAGGGAAGGTTTCATACAAATATGTAATTTTATGTCCAGCAGAAATAGGTTAATCTTTTTTTTTCTTTGAGTTCTTCTTCAGGGCTCATTACTTCATTTTTTAGGGGAATATGCGCAATGAGGTTGCAGCTCTCCTAACTCTTGTCTTGACTGCTTAGTGCATTGTGTGATGTGCCAGAGGTTCTGCTCTCCCCTATTCCTCTTTGTGGGTGTGCTGCTTGCCCTTTTGCATTTCTTATGGAGAAAAAGCAAAATTCTATTTTTTATTTCATGCCAGGCTCACTTTTAGCTTGTGTCCTTGTGAACCCTTTGTGGCCACAGCAGCTCTCTAGCAGGACTTTTGCCAAGTGTTGGCCACTGCTATGACAGTGGTCAGTGCTGTTCTGGCCAGAGCATCACTGGGGTGTTTAAGGTCACTCTGACCTTGAGTTCTACTGGACGCAAATCAAATACCTTGATGTTGTTCATCGTTTAGGGCAAGACAGAGTACCTTGCCAAGATGTTAATATAGAAAGGAATGTCTGAGAAAGGATATCAGGCTTTCAAACCCTGCTGGGTGCACAACAAAGTCTTCAAACAGCAGAAAACCCCAGGACTTATCTGGTTTCTCCAGCATCTTGGAGAGCCCCGGGAGGGCTTGTGGGCAGACACCAGCTCTGGTTGTCACAGTGGTGGGTGGACACAGCTTCGGGTCCCCAACAAACCCAAAATTAGGACTTCTGTGGAGGTTTGAGCTCTGCACCAGCACCACCCCAAAGGCTCTCATGCACCAAGGTCCCCGTGCAGAAGCTGTATTTTAATTGCCAGCGTGCAGCACGAGTGACACATGAACTGTCAGCTGGGCCACCTGCGACAGCAGGGAATGAGAAAGAACTTTGTTTTCCTCTTCTGGAGAGCTGTCCTCCCTTGCAGATGCTCTGCAGGCAGCTTTGCTGTGCTTATCTCCTACTGAAGACTTCAAAACAGGGCATGTGCTTGAGTTGTGCTCCATCCAAAAGGGCTGGAAGTTGCCTGAAGTGAGACACAGATTTGCTCCTCTCTCACACAGAGCTTTGTATTTTCCATGTAGTGTGGTATGGAAGCTTTAGCCTTCCTATTTCCAGCCTTCCTATCAGAATGACATTTTTTTATTGGTTCTTAAACTGAAGAAACAACAAATTCTGCATCCTCTCTCAAGCACAGTCTTGTTAATGTTCTTTGAAACATGACAAATGTCGTGGCTGTCAAACTGCAACGATCCCGTTCCTTCTGAAATGAGAAAAACATGTCACTTTTGGCTCTAAGTAATACAAAGAGAGAGGCAAATTCTAGATGGGAGCTGCATGGCTGCCAAAGATGAAAGAAAAATGTTATTACTTTTGGAAATTTCATAATTACAGTTAATGATAATTTAATGAAATGACATTGTCTTCACCGCTATCACTAATGAAATGTTTGAGAGTGATAAAACAGATCTTGTTAAATAGAGCGAGAGTTTGGAGTGGAACAGCTTTGTGACAGCAGACGGCCTGCACAAGTCTTGAATTCCTATTTTTTGTTAGAGTAGTTTAAAAAAGAAGAGAAAATGAAGGCTGCATGGCAAATAATGCACAAATGAGGTCTTTAAAGGTCTTCCATTAAGCAAACATACTGAACTCCTGAACAGCATGCTGATGGCTGAGCACTGCTCCTTAGAAATGCTAACCCTTCATTAAAACTCTTCCCTTGTTTTGCTTTGCAGGCAAACCAGAGAACAAGAAACCCCGCCTGACTTTTTTTACTTCTCAGACTATGAGAGACATAATGCAGAAATAGCAGCGTTTCATCTGGACAGGCAAGTAGAACGGATTTGCATTAAAAGAAGAGGGGAAATATTGTGAAAAGTTGCTGGACTTGGCCATTCCTGTAACTGAATTACTTTTTAAAAGGGGAAAGTGGAACAAAGTGGGCAAAAGCCATAAATAAATGAAATGGCAGATGACGAAAGAGTAAGTTAATAATTAGGAAATTCGACTTGCTCTGGGAATGAGAAACCTGGCATTAAATAACTCTTAAAAAGAAAGAGAAGCTATATTGAAGAGAAGCTGAGACATTAATTTCCCCTGTGATCTTGAAGTGCATATGGAGAGGACCCATCTCCCAGGGAATGTGTCACGTAAGTGCGACGGGAGTCTGGCTCACCCCAATTAGCTCCAGGGCACCGAGATCCTAGCGAGACGTGGGGAATGGTGTGAGTCTTCAGAGGGGAATCATTGAGATGGGAAGGGAGTTCTGGTTCCACAGCAAAAAGCTGGGACTGTCCCACATCAGGAGCGTATTTAGGCCACAAGTTAGTGGGAAGGAGAGGGCAGTGGTGGTCATCTCATGCTCCTGTTTCTGGAAATGTCCCCCCTCCAGAGTTGGTGCAGGGGATGGTGGATACCCCAAGACTGGCAAGGGACTGCAGCCCTCCCTGCCTGCCCAGATTAGGGGTGGGAATTACTAATTAGTGATTAACAGTATGTCTGCAAACAATGGCATTTCACTGAAGCATCTTTTACACTGTGAAGGGCCAAGAAACATCCTTTCAAAAGCTCAAAGCTTTGGGACCACAAATTATTTGGGGGTTTGTGTGGCGTTGCTGCCTTCAGGGATGATGGCTGGGATATGGGAACGTGTCAGTGGGTGGCACAGGGTAGGTTTGCCAGTAAGAGCCAATCCTGATCAGATCCTTCAAGGATCTTCTCTATTTTATTGTTGTTGACCTTGGTGTTGATCCCTTCTGCTTTGTATTTCATATTGCCGTTTTAAGCAGATGGTGCTGTAGAAAAAAACATTAGTGGAGCTCCTACGGGGGGTATGTTAAATATCCACACACTAAGCAGGAAAAGCAGTTGCTACCCAATGTAGAAAATCTGAACAGCAGACAGTGGAAATAAAAATCCTGCCCATGGGGAGACTTTGTATGGGGTCTTTGCTCTTTTGCTGTATCTAATAGCAATGCTTTGTATGGAGGTTTTTATGATCTATGAAGGAGGGGGAGTTTGGGGTAGGGAGAGGCTCTTCTCCCAGCCTTTGCCTGTGGGAAAATTTTTGGTCTCAGGGAGATTGTTTAGGTTGGTATAAGGGTATTAAAACAGAGAGGAGCAGGAGGAAATAAATCAAACACATACTAAGACTGTCAGAAAAAGAATTACGTGGTGTTTATGGAAGAAAGAGGCTGAAATCCCATTCCCCAAGTCACTTAAAAAACTGGTGAGCAAAGTGTGTGTCTTAACAATCATGAAGTAGCACGAAATAAAAAAATAAATTTTTGCTGTCTCTGTTTTTTGGAATCACAGGTATCTTCATTTTTATCTTGGAACAATGCCCTCCATACTTTTCTCCTATTTTACTCCATACTACACGGGCAACTCAGAGCTCATCATATTCAGGACATATTTTGTAATATATTATGTGAGGGATTATCCAGTTTAAAGTTGATGGGCTTTATACTCCTTAAAGACCACCGATAAATGTGCCTTCCGAGTGTAATGAAGCTTCCTAAAACCTATAACTATCATTACATTTTAATCCTTTACATAAACTGTGTCTTTTCTCCCTCTTGCAGGATCCTGGATTTCCGGCGCGTGCCCCCGGTCGCAGGTAGATTGGTTAACATGACGAGGGAAATTCGAGATGTTACTCGTGACAAGAAGCTGTGGAGAACATTTTTCATCTCACCAGGTAGTCCTGGAAATAACACTCTTATTCTTTCTATCCCGCTGAATGCATACTTTAGGAAACGATGTGTAGATTGCTTAATTGCTCAGATATTTCTAATAAAACTGTCTTCCAGACCTTTGAATAAAAATAGATGTGGAGACAGAGCTTGCAAAGAAGACTTTATTGTTTTGAGTTGAGTGCCTTTTCCCCTTGACAAATTATCCGCAGAGAGAGGCTTTTATGTTCACCAAAGCAATGTATGCAACAGATGTTTTATGCAGAACAATTTCTAAAACAGTTTTTTCTGGTGCTCTCAGTTTACCCAAAACCTTATTACCCAGCCCATTAGTTGGTTAGGGTTTTTTTTCCTACTGCAATGTGATCTGTCACTTCTGATGGTCAGATGCATTTATTTCTGGGTTTGACTGGAGAATCAAGCCTAATTTCTCAGAGTCATTCAGGTTTTATTACAACAGGAGTTTGGACAAAAAATCAGGAAATAGATATATAGTATATCCTGCTTCCAGCTAAAACTCTCTGTTGGGCTTGAAGTGACCTGAATTGTTCCCAGTCCTCACTCTTGCTTCGAGGGCTGACCCAGAAGCTAATACCATTTTCTATTACTCTTCACTCTTTCACAACATTTTATGGACCCAGTCGAGGATGGAGCTCCAAAGGGTGGGAATTTTACAAGCACAGGATAAAACCCTATCCTGCTCACCAGAATGTACAACTGGAACAGGGAAAAATGGGCAAAGGGTGGGAAAAAGCGACAGCATCTCTGTTCAGCATCTGGGATGCTGAGATGGAGAAATTAAGGCTCTGAGTTAAGGCACAGAAATAATGTTGAAGTTTGTTCTTACATATAGAATTTATAGGTTAGAGGTTCAGTTTAAAGCACAGGGCCATGTTCCAGTAGCTTAACTCATGTTGTTTCAGCTGTGTGCAAATGTGCTTTGCTGAACTGAGGCTGTGACTCGTGGAAGAGGCAATCTGGAGCAGAAACCTCTGGAGATCTCTCCCTTGCTCTGTGTGTGATTGGCCAGAAGCTGTTTATCCCAGATCCCTAAAGTCGGGATCCAAAGACTTAATTACAGTTTCTCCCAATGTAACTGTAATTTATTGCTGTTAGCTACAAACCAGAGCCCTGTCGTTGCAGAGCTTCTGCTCTTAAAATGTTTATCACACTTTTCTGATCCCCAGTAAAGTCATTATTACGGCTGTTATTTTTAGCTTCATATTTGTGTTCAGCTCTGCAGGACACAGTTGAGCAGACAGTTATTTATTCCAGGAACTTCACTTGTAAAATACATTACATAATTGCAGAAGGTTTCATTTTACCCCGTTATTATGAGCACTCCAGTTTTACATGCACAGTTTTGGTGACAGTACATGTTCACCAAACCTGGGTGGGCAGACATTTCTGCATTTGCCTCAGTTGCTTTCCCTCCCTCTTTGTCTCTCTATACTTTTTTTTTTTGGCTTGATTTTTGAAGGCAAATATGCACAAAAAATAGCAGAAGAATCTTTTGACTGTGCACAAGGTTCTTCGGCCCACTTCAAACATAAGCCATTTTATTCCTATTTTGGCAAGTAAGGTGTGGATTAGTAGGTTTGCTTGATTTTTAGTCTTCCCAGGTTATATTTCAAGACTTAGGGGTGAACTTGAATGATTTCTGAGAATTGCAAAACTGTTCTCAAGTACTGAGCAGCTCGCAGCAGCCAGAGCAGGGCAACACAGAGTTAAGGCTGCCAGTTAGGATGAAGATCTTTATCTTGTCATTATGAAATTCCAGACATCCAAGGGATGATCCAAGCATAATCCTTTATTCAAATTTATTTAGAGGTCTCAGATAAATTCAATTAAAATATTTGATTAACTATGAATCAGGCTTTTCTGGAGAATAAAATGCTTAAGCAATTAATTTTTCTTTCCATTTTACATTTCCTGAATCAATACACTTTGGTTAAATCACGTTGGATACTTGTGAGAGTTCTTTCCTACAAGTCCCCGGTTTAATTAGTCAGATTCTCATTAACATATGCCCAACCTCTGTCTTGTATTTCATACTGACCTTAAAAGGCAGACATTAATTAATGCTTAATGAAAAAATAATAAAGATACTAAATTAAGCTTTTAGAAACAACTTTCACAAGCCCAGCAGGCAGCTCAGGAAGCAGATTGAGGGCAGGGAAGGAAGAGGGAGGTGCTGGGGTGAGACTGGTGCTCTGGGGAGTGAGGATGAAGAGGGAGCAGGGAGCCTGGGGAAGGCTGAGGGGCTGAGCTGCCCCTCTGGCAGATAAAGGGCAGCTGAGTCAGTGAGTTTTGAGGGAGAGCTGCCTCCAAAGGTGAGAAATTGAGGTGTGACCTCCTGGTACATGCACGAACCAGGCTGTGCACCAACATAAAGCTGCCAAGGACCCTCTGGGGCTCCCTTTCAGGTGCCTCTGTCACTGCAGCTCCATCCCCAGGGTGCTCAGTGACAACTGGGACACGTGGTGCCTGCTGGCAAAATATCCCTCTCCATGCACACGTACACAGCTCTTAAAATTAAACACGCACTAAGCTAAATCAATTTTATAGGAAGATGTTCCCCTCAGGCTGGGAGCCTGTGGTTTGCGCCCTCAGAGGGCGATTATTGATGATGCTCATCAATCACAGGATCATGGAATCAGCTGAGTTGGAAGGAGCCCATCAGGCTCATCAAGCCCAGCTCCTGGCCCTGCACAGGACATCCCAAGGATCCCACCAAGAGCACTGTCCAAGCACGTGTTATCTCCCAGAGTAGTGTGAGGAGAAGAAACCTCACTGCATTTCCACTCTTTGTCCCATCAGGCACAGAAATCAGGGCCAGGGAGCCAAGGGCTCAGAGCCCAGTGCTGAGCAGCATCCCTGCTTCCACAGAAAAGTGACAATGGCTGCGAGCAGACAGGTCAGGGGATGCATTAGGCTGCACTCAGAGAGAAAGCAGATTGCAGAAAAGTGCACTTCCAGGCAGTTTGGACTTAAACATGAGAAATGGAATTAGGTCAGTAATTATTTAAATTAATTGTACGTCCTTTGCAGCAGGGCAGACTGCAGTAGCCCTGCTACTCTTACAAACGAATGGTAATTTGCTGGGAAAAAAGAGACATATTAATGATGTCAGCCTTCGTTTTGGAAGTAATTGAGGCAGCAGCTTAAAGAAATCAATGTTACACAGCTAGTAAGCACTATGTTTTTGTTCATATTAACCAATTCCAAGGGATTATGGATTTTTTTCTCTCTCAGCACACAATAGCAGTTCTGAATTACCTATTATTTTGAGCAGGTAAATGAAAGATCTTTGCTGTAGTAAATATTCAGGATTCTTTCCAGTACTCCAACTGCACAGCCTTGCTAAATGTCCTCTATTAACAGTCACGCAAAGCTGAATAAAAGAATTGCTCTGCCAAGCAATTTGCTTTAAGGTATCCCCCCTTGTTCCTTTTCTTCCTGAGAAGAATTACTGTTCAGCTATCAGGAGGATGCACAGACAATGTGCAGATGAGTACACAGACACTCAGGTTCTTAATTGTTGTAATTAATTGGAGTTTCTATCACCAGACCATGATTTTTGCCTGCATTTCATTACGAATCACATCCATTCCTCCTCAGATAATGAAAATCAGACACTGCAACACGGGGTTCCCTTCCCTTTCTGGTGCTTTGGGGAAACAATTTTTGTTTATAGCAAAGAAGGATTTTGCACATTGCAAATGCACAGCACTTGAACATTCCAGCAGGTACAAACATCCCTCCCTGTCTGGTTTGCCAGCACTGCTGCTGTTGCCATTCCTGCCCACTCTGCAGGAGCACAAATTCCTGGCTGGTACTCCTTTTGCAGGTGTACTTATGCAGAAACACCTTCATCTGGTGAGAGGAGCATATGGTTTGGGCAATTTTAATGAGAGGAGGACTGTGCTGCAGTAGGGAGCTCATCTCCCCCTTCCCTCTTATTTTTTGCTTTGGAAAGCCAAGCCCTGCTCCCAGCGTGGGATTGCCACGAAGGGCTGGGCTTGTGTCTCTAGCTGGAATTTCACCCTCAGCCTGCTGTGCAAAATGTGGGTCACCTACTTAGGTTTCAAAGAGCCTTGCTACAGCACCTTGAAGTCTGAAATGAGAACTGTGGTTTTCTATATTTGGTGCCTCTTTTTTTTTCCTACATTTTTAAGAAACCTTAAAAATGAATGTTTCCCCAGATAATTCAGGCTGCTTCATCTTACTGGTGTGTAAGGACTAGGGCAGACATAATAAGATGTCTATTCCATATCAATCAAAGCAGTTAATTTCTTTAGCAGTAGCTTGAGATAAAGCATCCTTTCACCTCCACTATCCCCAGAAACTGGATCTGTGGGGAGTAGGTACCACAGGTCTGAGCCCATGGGGGGAATAACTGCTGGCAGAAAAAGATTTGCCATTGAAAGTAACTTCTCACTGGGAAACACACTTGTGGTTTTACTGCAAGTTTGCTGTCTCAATGCCAGGAAACACCTTGCCATTGCTCAGGGGATGCCTGAGAAGGTGATGGGGCTCCGTGGAGGATCAATAGCTGGAAGATCGTTGCAGGGATGAGTAGGATGAGTGGGATGAGTGGGATGAGCGGTGCAGGCAGCGCAGTGGTCCCTGCACAGCCCTACAGCAGCAAACAGCCACTGCCACAGCCCCAGCTCTCCTCAGGATTTACCTGGATACCAGAGTGTGATTGCTCTCAAGTGATCAGCCCCAGTTGCTTTCGTTGACAATACAGAGCGGGGTTTCATTGTTGCCGAAGTTAAATTCAGAAGCAAACTATTAAACAGAGTATTTATCTTCCCGCTGAGCAAAACGCTGTGTTTAATACAACTCCTTTTTCTTGAAAGGTCAGATTTACATAGCGAGCAGCAGAGGCTGGGATGGCGTGGGGGGCGTTTGCTGGGCTTTTGCTCTTTACAAAACTGTTCCAGCAGGAGATAAACGAGCACTGGCTTCCTGCTGCCAGGTGGAAGTCAGGTCATAGAAACCTTGGAAGATAAGTTATCTCAGGCAGTCGAGATAAACCTGCATGGTTCCCTCCCTCTGCAGATGAGGGGGTGATGCTGAGGCAGCTGAATTGGAGCCGAAGCCCCACTGCAGCTTCAAATCAGCAGAAGCACAGTTTTTAAGAGAGGATATTCTGCTTGGTAAAACACTTAAATTGCAAACTCAGAAGTACAGATATGTTGAGGGATCCCTTCCTTCCTCTTCTTAATTTTCTCTTCCCTGAAGTACTTTTCTTTTCCTTGAGTAATTGTCAACAAACTTTTTGGCCACAGAGTAAATATTTCTGGCCTTAGCCAGGATATATTTAACTGCTATGATCCAACCCTGTGAAAATAAATATGCAGTTTGGGTTAGTTGTTTCTGAGCAGGGATAGATGGGTGGCCCTTGTGAGTCAGGCACAGCAGAGTGATGCAAAAAGGCTGTCTTAGGGTAAAGTAATCACAACTTCATGGACAAATCAGATGGCCATCAACAGGCAAAGCTGGGACATCAGTGGGAAGCTGGGACAGATTTGGTAATTCCATGGTTAACAGCCAGTCCCAGATGCAGCTAATTAATCAAAAGCACTGCAAGACCTCATTGCTGTTCCACGTTCCCCTACTTCTCCCTCCTCAAACACAGCTCCTTGCTCTGTTCCTCCCTCTCTCCTGTCATCCCCAGAGCTGTCCCCTGTCCTCCTGACTCTCCATCTCCCACTGGCAGTGCCCCATCTCCTCTGGGCTGCAGGTTTGGGCTGGGGGATGTCACAGTGATGTGTGGGGCTGTGTTCTGCAAGGCATCATCCACCACGTACCTCCTGTGGCAGGCAGAAAATCACCTCCCTCTGCTCCCAGCCCTTCCTGCCTCATTTACACTGAGCCTGCCTGGAGGGAGAGCAGCTCAGAAACAATATTTGAATTTAGAGGCCTTGTGGGGAACTAGGAAGCAATGTGACTTCTCAGCTTCATGCATTACCATGAGGAAAGGGCGCAGTCTTCCTCTGATGACATTTTATGTGCATAAAGCAGTGTCAGAAGAGTTGTAGCACACTGACAAGAGCAGCAGCGTGCTCCTGTTCCTGTTGGTGGGCTTTGGGGATGAGCTGCTCTCTCTCACCTCCAGCAAATTCCCGTGGGCAGGGTGTTCCTGTAAAGAGGTGGGCGTTCCTGCTGCCACAGAAATATGTGGTGGCACTTTTGGGGAGGTTTTAAGGTAGCACACGGTCCAAAACCTGCTGCAGATTCCTTTTTCTGCGGTTGTTGGAGTAACGTGAGGTGTGGAGGAAGGAATTTGTGTTTGGGATGTGTGCTGACAGCGTTACGTCCGTGCTATTTCCACCTTCCACGCACACCCCCACGGGGCTCTTGATGGTAAATAATTCTCCTTGCAAAAGCTGCCAGTTCTTCTCACACCAGCGAGGAAATGAATGAAATGTTCTCTGTTCTTAAAGAAACGAGCCAAGATTTTGAGAAGTGACTTAATTTTGGGCACATGCCACTTGCTCAGCTGTGGGATTCGGGGTTCCAGCCTGGGGTAACAAATAGCTCCCAAGGAATGTATCAGTCTGGGAAAACGAAAGGAGAAAGGACAGGATTAAAAAAAAATGGGCTTGGGGAATATAAATAGAGTGGAAATAGTCACAAAGAGCTCAGCACAGGGTGTGATCCCAGCCACTGAAATGAATGTTTTTCTAGTGGTTTCAGCAGAGGAAAACTATGTGTGGTAACAGGGGTTTGGATTTATTTCTGCTCCTCCATCCATCAGTGCTTTTATGAATCCTCAATACTGATTTAAGGGTAGGATTTAAAGCCCTTTTCCTTTTTTCACCAGCCAACAACATCTGCTTCTATGGGGAATGCTCCTACTACTGCTCGACAGAGCACGCCCTGTGTGGAAAACCAGACCAGATTGAAGGGTCCCTGGCTGCTTTCCTGCCTGATTTGTCCTTAGCAAAAAGGAAAACCTGGAGGAACCCTTGGAGACGTTCCTACCACAAGCGCAAGAAAGCAGAGTGAGTAGTGGCGAGCAAAGCTGCACAGGATAACAGGGAGATAACCCTGGCCTCAGGAGAGCAGCTGGGTTTCCCCAGCCCTGGGAAGGGACAGGAGCTCCAGCTCATGGTCCTGAACCCAAAAGGACCTTCAGTGGCATAATTCCCTCACGGGACAGATTGGCATGGACAGGATGCAACGGGACCTGTCTAAGTCCTGTCAGAGGGAGGAAGATTCACTGCCCTCAGCAGCCCTAAACAAGTCCCAGATGTTTCCACCATATGAGGGATGGTGCAGCTCGTCTCCTAAATCCTGGAGCTACTGGCCAGATAGTTTTCAGTCTTGTGATTTTCTTCCTTTTTCATCAGTCACAGTCTGCCTTGCTTGCCTGCATTGCTGGGAGCAGCCTGAGGAATTTGCTGCCTCTACCTGACCCTGCCCTCAGTTGAACATGATACATGCAGATCTTTGCAAATAACATCTTTTTTTGTCATTTTCAGTAAGCTTTGTATGTCACATAAAATATCAAAATATTGCCTTTTCCAGATGGGAAGTTGATCCAGATTATTGTGAAGAGGTTAAACAGACACCCCCATATGACAGTGGGACCAGAATTCTGGATATAATGGATATGACAGTTTTTGATTTCCTAATGGGTATGTTTCATCTCTTTCAAAAATTAAATGCAACATTTAATTAGAATAAGAACCATTTCTTTCTGCACTGCTCTGCATAGCTCAGCAGTTTGCTAAAGCGTGGCTGAAGCTGCATTTACTGTATGTGCTCTTCTAGATGATTACGAGAAAATGCAGATTTACATGGTTATGTATTCCCATCAGTGCAGATTAAAGGAACAAAGATGTTCAGAAATGCAGAGTGGTGATGAATGCAGGTCAGGCCAGTCTCCTTCACAACAGTGAAGGGCTCCACAGTTTGCTTTAGTGAGTGCTTTCCCCCTGTAATGTGTGGCTCCTGGATGCACACGCAGGGACTGCTCATTACTGGTGCTTTGTTTTCATCCTGCAGGAGTGTTCTCTGCTGCTTCTCTCTGAAATGTCAGGGTGGGGAGGGGGGGAAAGAGACATTGCTTTGTCACAGAGGCAGCTGTGGATTGTATCAGGATTTTTTCTGTTTATGTAGCCTGATTGCAATAAAATAATTGCTTACAACCAGGTAATAGTGAGCCATTCCAAGCCTAATTCTCATTCTCATACAAAACCTTTCCTGCTGCAGCAAATACACCTCTAAGGTGCCAACCTACATCCTTGATCCTTGGGCACATGCCAGCATGGACACACCCTGTGCCATTGCCCACTGAGATGTCTGCAATAGGCTGCAGCAGGAGAGGCAGGTGACAGCTCAGGAGCCAAATGTAGCATCTATAAGTAGCTCAAGACCCCTGACATGGAGACAGAATTCACAGCTTGGCAGCAGCCCTCTGCACATTGACCTTAGAAAGCAGATCACACGGGGAGAGCTGTGCAGCTGTGCAGATCAGCACCCCCTGATCCATCTCGTGGAGCCACGGTGCTGCTCTGGCTTCCCAGAGCAGGCAGTCAGCAGCTGGGGCAGAGTTCTTGTCAGAGGAAAACCGGGGTGTCGGTGGTTCAGAGAGTTGAATGCAGTGTTAACAAAGTGATCAGGATTAACACCCCTGCTCGAAGCAGGCGTTTTCTCCTCCCTGAGCTGAGCCTTGCACATGTCACATGTCCCATGTCTGCCTCAGACACCCTGCTGACCCCGGGCTGCAGCAGCAGCTCGCTCCCAGCAGGGCAGGGAGCTCTGGTGGCTCAGGACACTGCTACCCTGCAGGTGACCAGGCTCCCCACACAGCTGATGCCATGGTGCTGCAGAGGGGTTCCCTTTGTGCACCCCACGAGGGTGGGAAGGTTGGCTTTGTCTTCTGATGGGCCCTTAGAGCTTAAGTATAAAATCCACAGAGGGCTTGAGAAGCTGCCAGAGGCTTAGCAACCCTTCCAGTATCACACACTTTGGAGTATCCATGGTAAAAGCAAGTGAGCTCAGCAGATTCCTTGCTTTCTCTGCTCTACCCAGCCATTGTTTTGGGGGTGCACTGGGCTTTTACATTGCCCTGACCTGCAGGCTCAAGCCAGAGTGAGAATGACCTTTTTTCTTCTCTTTGTTCCACAGGTAACATGGATCGACACCACTATGAAACCTTTGAGAAGTTTGGAAACGAAACTTTTATTATCCACTTAGATAATGGAAGAGGGTAAATACCTTTCATAATCTTCCTGGGGTTAAAGGGAAAAGGAAAAAGTCACTCTTTAAAACAGCCTTTGTTACATTCTCACTCTTATCTTTAAATAGGTTTGGAAAATACTCCCACGATGAACTTTCCATATTGGTGCCTTTAAACCAGTGCTGCAGGTACGTTTTCCCTCTGGAGGTGTTTCCTGGTTTGCAGTTGTTTCTACTAACAGGACTGAAAATGTTCAAGTGAATATTTCATTGCACACCGTGGAGAGGAGGAGATGTGATCCTGCCCAGGGAGCCTGACCTGAGCTAGCCCTGAGCATTGGCACTGCCACATTAAATGCTCTGCTGGGACCAGGACCCTGCAGGAACATGGCCGTGAGCTGTTGGGGGAGAGGCTTTAAGACAAAATACACATCCCTTGGAAGTCAAGTGACAAAATCCCAGCTTGTTCAAGTGCTTCTCAGCAGCTTTCCTTGGTGCCTGTGGCCAGGGTTTCCAGAGGGGCCAGGTGACATTTGGAGTTCCAGCTCTGCAGGGTGAGCTCTGTGTCTGTGGGGGCTCTGGGCAGCCCTGCAGGGTGAGCTGAGGAGCCTCTGCACTGTCACACGTGTCCCTGCCCAGTGCCACAGGTGTCACACGTGTCATTGACAGGATGGGCATGGCCCTGTGAATGCTGCAGCAGCTCCAGGTGGTGCCTTTCCACATGAGGAAAATGAGGGCTGCCTGCACTGCCCCTTGGATCTGTGCTCCAAAACCTCTGCACCTCTAAGGGCCCCCAAAGATCAGTGACCAGGTGACAACACCACCTGCAATAAGTACTAAAATACTAATTACAAACACTAATTTGCTTTTTTCTTTCTCCTTTTTCTCTCAGAATCAGGAAGTCTACCTATCTGCGATTACAGTTGCTAGCCAAGGAAGAATACAAACTCAGTCTCCTGATGAAGGAATCTTTGCTAAAAGATAAAATAGCTCCAATCCTCTACCAGCCTCACTTGGAGGCCATGGACAGGCGGCTGCGGATTGTCCTCAAGGCTGTCAGTGACTGCATAGAGAAGGATGGCTATGACAACGTGGTTGAAAATGACTTTAACACGGATGTTAACACTGTTACCACCGAGAGGTAGTGAAACGGCAAGACTACATTTTTACCAGCCGAGTCCAGAAGATTCAAAGAGGAGAAAGAAAAAACAAAAAAACAAAAAAATAAAAATAAGTCTTGCAAAAGACTGTGTATGCCACTTTGTGAATTCAGTGAATTCAGAAATGAGATACAATTGTTCCCAAAGTAGGTAAAGTGTAGACTCTGCAAAGGATTAGTTCATTAAGAAAAATAAGTCTAATGTGATGCTTTTCATTAGTTCCTGAAGAGAGATTATGAAAAGATTCAGAAAATACTCAATCACTGACAGACAACAGTCTGATAGCAAAACACCTCCTGTCCTTTTTGTATAGAAAGGAGGCCTTTACTTAATA
Organism: Pachycephala philippinensis; assembly: GCA_013397055.1. Lineage (NCBI taxonomy): Eukaryota > Metazoa > Chordata > Aves > Passeriformes > Pachycephala > Pachycephala philippinensis. The sequence continues at coordinate 1,066,253 of VWZT01000741.1, forward strand.
TTTTGTATTTATATATGGTATATCTATGAAACCCCAGAACTACCTTCCAAATTTAACTAAGAGGGACAGCATAGTTTTGTGACTCACACTTTATTTGTGGTGACAGTCCACTTAGTATTTTGTGTTAACCCTTTAAGTGCTCTAATCCACTGTATCTTATTTAAATTGAATGCTTATTTTCCCCCCAGCTACTCAGCATTTAAAGGGTTAAGGCAGTATGAACTTTTAAAGGCAAAAAATAATAATAATTATAATTATAATAATAATGATAATAAATACAGGGGTTACCAGAAGGGAATTTCACTAATTGTGCTTTGACAGGAATACTTGAATGTTGGTTTTACAAAGTGATGTAAAATGACAAGTTGTACTATTTGTCCATAAGGAGGTGGCAGCTCTTATCTTTCTAGACTACCATAGCTGAGCTGCTACTTTTCAATTTTGCTTTTGATAGTTTTGTGTAAATATATACATATATGGGTAAAAAGCTGCTTTCGGCAGCTCTAGGCTTACTTTTGCAGCATTTTTGTGGAATTGTTTGCAACGTGGTAAAAGTGCAATAAAGATATGCAAAATGTGTAGCCATTGTCTGAATGGATTCATTCACCTTGCTGGGAGCAGAGCTCTGTGCACCAGCCCAGTGTCCCAGAAGTGGTTATTTAAATTGTCATCCCCTTTTGGAGCAGCAGCAAACGGAGCTGGAGCAGGGAATTGGTGATTAATTCACACTGCAACGCTGATAAGGGCCAGGCTGTTGAAAAAAGCTAATCTTCCCCATGAAAGCATTGTTTTGACTGTCATTTCAGCGTCCCTTCCTCCTGCAGTGATAGCTGTAGAAACAAGCTGTGGAGCAGCACCTCTCAAAGATTACGCCTTGACACGCTGCCCAGAGGATTTAGAGACACCAGGCCTCTGACTTGGGCTGCACAACCCTTGCACGACCTAGAAAATCTCAGCCTAAATTAGCTGGAAACGTGGTGTCCTTATCCAAATAGTCTTGAATCATGCTCAGCTGCATTCATTTAAGATGTGTGGAGACTTTCAGCCCAAAAGCAAGCTATAAATTGAACACGTGGCCGTATTTGACTTGTGAAAACATGGTGTGGTACAGCAGGAATCCCTCATCGCTCCTCTGGGTGAGGAGAGAATTTATTATGACAATGTTCATCACAACTATAACTCAAAGCTGCCATTTGTTTCATTTGATGCCTTTTTTCCCAGGGATTCATAACCATATACTTTAAAAGCCAGGTAGACTAAAATGTAGGCATTTCAGCATATTAAAATTATGAATGAGGGAAAAAGCTGCTAAATGGGCTTATTCACTTCTTAGGTTGATATATTATCACTAAAAAACACATGTCTGTTATATTTTATTGCCCATTTCGAATTCCCATGGCTCTCACATACAAAGACAACAGAATATCTCAAATTTTACCACTGTGGATGAACTTGGAAAATTTCTGTTTTATCCCATGGCTTTGTTCCACTTTTGAAGACCCACCTATCATAACAAGGATTCCTCTGCAGCACAGCACTGAGAGAGCAATGCTCTCTCCCCGTTAGCCAAAAATCCCCAAAACCAAAACATGGGATTATAAAAAGGTGAAATGGGTGATATTATCCTTGGTCTGTCTTCAATGCCTGGCTGTGGTTTTCCTGCAGGTGCAAGTTTTTCTCACTGTGAAATTGTGCCAGGACAGCAGAGGAGCTATAAAATCACCTTCCTAGGCCAGGGATTTGATTTCTGCTTCCAGGGCCAGCTCAGCAAAGCTGGTTTGCTTTTGGTAAGTAGCACTTGGCAGCCTCTTGGCTCAGAGAGGATCAGATCAGTGAAGATTTTGGCTCTTTAGAGGCTGGGTGTAGGTCAGGAGCTGCTGGCAGGGTGGTTCAAGCTGGAGGTCTCTGCAGAAGGCTGCCTGGTGCTGTCAGGGATATGAACTTACTGTTATGGATCTGATTCTGGATTTCTAGAAGCAAAAGTAGTAGTATTTTTATAGATTAAGTGTTTTTTAGTGTGGAATAAGTAGTGTTGTGTAAAGAACCACAGGTTGTTAATCCTTGCCACGTTGTAAAGTGTTCTGAGGGTCTCCAGTTTCCTTCTTCTCCTGGACTTTGATTCTTCCCCTCATAAACTCTGTGCTACAGCTTTCTAGACTTATAAAAATTCTTCCCATTTCCAGTCTTAAATTAAGCATGCAGAGAAGCTGAAGGAGAGGCTTTTCTTTGGCACGAGACCTGCACATACCCTGGAAGAAGAGAGACATTGGCTCACATAATGGAGATGTTTCCCTTCCTTGGAGCCTCTGATGAGAAACTGGGGTGAATTAGCCCCACGTGGGCAATGCAAGTCTGAACACACTGCGGGGTGCTCAGGAGATGGATGGCAAGAGCTGAGCCCAGACCCCACCTGTGGTCAGGGGAGCTGAGGACACAGCTGATGGGGAGGATATTGCAGGGGTGGAAGGGATGATTAATTAAACAGGCTGTGGAGTCGCTGCTCGGTATCTACCAGGAAGCTCTGGTGTGTTTGCATTCCCACTGCCAGGCAGCTGGAGCTTTGACTCATGTTCATTTTCTGGGTTTTTGGGAAGGGAAAAGAATTATTGCCTTGTTCTGCTATTCCTTTTTTCTGTGGGCAGGGCTGAGTGGGCACGAGAGACGAGAAACTGGAGCCAGGGAGTGAACTTGCGGCTCTGCCTTTCATTTCTTGGGGTAACACCTCCCTGAGGATCCTCTGTATAGCCCAGGGAGGGGCAAACCCCCACTTTTGGGGTGCATCTGCATTGTCCCAGCTCACAGCTGGTCTGAATTCCTTCTGGAAACCTCGTGGGTTTGCCTTTAGGCAGAGGGTGTTGCCATGTGAGCCCGTGGCTCTGGAAAGGCTGTCGTTGTGTGTTTGGTCAGTAATCCAGGAACTGAGGAGGATTAATATGACGCGGTGTAACATCTCTTTAGGAGTCCTACATATTTACCAGACAAAAAGATTCGCTCTAGGAAGATAAATAAATGTCAGAATTCAATTGGTTTGTCTCTGAATCTCAAAAGTGGGTGTAGCAGCAGGGCCCAGGCAATTAACACACTGAGAAATCTGCAGTAGCCTGTCAGGGGCATAATGCATTCAGCACAATAAATACAGTATGCACGATAAATAACAGATAAAAATAGATGATATACTTCTAAAAGCACCTAATTACAGCGGTATCTGACAGTGTAGAATAGCTTACCGTATTCTCCTGAGTAATTCAGAGGAGAGCCTCATTTGTTTTTGTGGTTTTCCTGTTATTTAAGCATCAAAGGGAAACGGAAGGCAAAAAGCTCTCATTGTTTGAAGTAGGTATCTCTGTTGTGATCAGCAGAGCCCGTGATGTACACACGAGCTGGAAGCCTGGAGCAGGTTGCAGCGTAAGCAGCAGCAAGATGTGTTGTGTAGGAGGAGGGAAACTGGGATTTCAGCCTGACTGCTGCCCTTGGGCACTGAACTGAAAACGAACTTGTTTTCTGTGGGCGTTACAGGGAGGAGCATGCAAAGGCTGTTCTGGTTCCATCTGTGGCCTCTCTGTGGTGTAGGTCCAAAGGGGAACATCCTGCTATCCTCTACTGCAGCAATGGCATCATCCCCTTCATCCCCCTGGCACATCCTGACTCCACCTGATTACTGCCATCAAGGTTTTTGTGACCCCCACCTGAAAGGGCTGAGTTTCCAGCTTGGAGCTGGACACACACTAGAGCATTGACAATTTGCATCCTGAGGGAGAAAACTTTTCTTCTAGCACTGAATTTACAACCACAAAGTTCGTTTTCCAGAAATTATTCCAGCTGTCAGTTGTTTCTATGGAGTTGCTCACCAATGGTTGTTTATTTGGGGCTCAATACTCAGAAATAAGCGTGCACAAGGAAAATTCTTTTGAAACTAAATTGAGCGTTTGGAGGAAATTTTGAGTGTTGTGGGGCGAGTTTTCACATGGAATTTCAAGTTATTACCAGCTGGAAGCTGCTGGATTTCTTGAGAATAATATTTTTATGCTCAAAGTCATTCATAGGTAGCCTCCAGCCATAACTCTGTCTGACCAGATCAAACTCAATTATCTGCTCCCTTCTACATTTGCATCAGTAAAGCACCACTTCAATGCTTTTGGGGGCTGGCTAGAAAAAAAATTAAAAGCAATTCAATTTGGTGGGTCAAAAGACTTGAGAATTGAGGTCAGACCAGCTCTGGCCATGGTTAGAAATGAAGCATCAGCAAAAAGGAGGCTGTGACTTGGCAGTACCAATTCCTCTTCCTCCAGTGCAAGGGCAGAGCAAAGATCTGTGTCTAGAAAGGAGCTGCTGGAATACCTGCTGCACCTTTTTAGGCATGTTAAACACTTGCCAAGCTGCAACTTTGATGTAATTATGATGACCAGTTAAGGGGGTTTTGAGCAGGATGGGGGCAATGCTCCCATTTGTATCCCATCTCCTCTATGAGGATGTAGGTGCTGGGAGATCAGCTCCTCTCTTTCAAACGACCTTACTGCACAATCAGCCCCGTCCCCTGTCACAAGTAACTCATGTTATGCCTTGAATCTTGCTCAGGTGTGGGCCCAAACCCAGCAGCTTGCAGATGGAATTGGCAGCTGCAACCAAAGCAGAGCATCTCCGAATTGGAGATGTCAGATCAGAGCACTCTCCACTTCTGTAGATGTGGGAATCTGGGTCACATTGTGCCTTGGCCACAGTAATGAACAGCATTAGGACCTCATCATAAATTCCTCTGACGCTTCTTCTGGAGAGGTGCTGGCTGACAGACATGTACACAAACCCACCTGCGACACGTGCTGCTTGACCTTGACAACTTAAAAATACATCCCAGGGTGACTTAAGACAGACAATTTAAAATCTCACTCCCCCCAGGTGCTGGGGCTGTGCTAACACCAGCCATGTGTCACTCCAGAGCTGGTGCTGGAGTCTGCTGGAACGGGATGATCCCTGTACACCCGCCGTGCTCCCTGGGTTCCTGCAGAAGGTGCCATAAATCAAGGCAGGACAACAATCTGCCTGCACCTCCTGAATCCTCATGCACACATAGTGAGAGCTAAAGCTGTCAGCAAAGTGTCAGCAATGCAGCTGAGGAAGACCAAGCTGGGGGAAAGAAACAACCCGAAATGACAGAGGCAAGGTGATGGTCAAATCCATTCTTGTGAACACCAACACCTGAGCCAGGAGCAGCACTTGTTGCTCTGATCACAGGCTGAGCTTTGGAGATGGAGGACAAATTTGGTTTGTAAACGAAGCAAATCAGGCTATCCAAAAGTGCAAACATCTTTCCTCGTAGCTTTTCCTGGTAGTCCTCCACCATAATAATTTATGCACCAGGAAACTTTGCCACAGGCAGCATTTATAAATGGCAGTGATAAAAGGCATTTCTGGTTCATCCATTGAGAGAAGTTTGCATTGTTTTCTAGACCAAACCAGAACCCTTTCTGCTGATTTTTGAGCAGCTCTTTCCTAATCAGTGAAGTCAGTGAGAGTTTTACAGATGCAGAATTTAGGTGCATTATCTTCTTTCACTGCCCCATTTACAGATGAGTGGTCTCTCTGACGTTCCCGTGGCTTTCTTAGTTATAAGCTTTAATAATTTATTATTATTGTTTATCTTTTCTCTCTATTTCTATTCTAGATGTTTGCTTCACTGATTTGCACTGGATTTCCATTTTTAATGGTTGTGGTTTTTGCCTGAATAAACACCAACATTCATTATTTATAACCTGAGGCATCTATAGCCAACTCTTTGCATGGTAATTAGAGCTTTTTTAAAATACTGGCAGTGAACTTTAGTCTCTACTGTTTGCAGCAAGTTTCCTTGCATTGGCTGTGCCTTCAGAGCCCTCACTTTGTGACATGCCTGACAGACTGAAACAGGAGCTGGTGTGATAATCCCTGGCAGTGTTCCAGGCCAGGTTGGATGGGACTTTAGGAACCTGGTCTAGGGGAAGGTGGCCTAGAGACGTTGGAATGAGATTATCTTGGACATCCTTTCCAACCCAAACGATTCTAGGATTCTGTGGTTCCTGTGAAATCACTTATTCCTTCTTAAATTGATCAGGAGGGATTGTAAATGCTGTTGGCACAAGCAACCCCCTTGTCTGGTGTAAGAAAAAACCCAATCTCATTGATTCAGCTTCTAGAGATCCTCCTGACTCCAGTTACCTTGGCACTTGGTGTTTTGAGCTTCCAGCACTGCTCAAACACCAGAGTGTCTGTGTGAGGTGTTCCCCTGATTTCTTGCTGTCCCAAAGGCTCCAACAGCTGCTCAGAGCAGGGGAAGCAAGAGGAGCCTGCTGGCAGTCCTCAGGTTTGATGCAGGACGTGGAAGGAAGCTCTTCTTTCTGGGAAAGCTCAGACAAGGTCAGAAAACACGTCCTGACTTATGTTTAAGTGGTAGCCAAGCGCTGGAACAGGCTGTCCTGGCCAGTTTCATGGCTGAGTCACCATCCCCGGAGGGATTTAATGGTGTGGCTCTGAGGGACTTGGTTTAGTGGTGGAGTGGAGTTGGCAGTGTTGGATTAATGGTTGGGCTCGATGATCTGAGAGGTCTTTTCCAACCTAAGCATTCCTGTGATTCTATGGCTCTGGTGGAAAAATTGGGTTTGTAGTGCTCAGGATGTGTGGTGCATTTTTTCACCTCTTAGAGAGGCAATGGCAGAGCCATCCCATGAAGCCTGAAATTGGGAGTATTTTCCTGTTACAGGACCCAATCTAGTGAAGTTGATGGAAGCCTTCCCAGCTGTTTCAATTGTCTTTGGATCCAGCCTGGAGCAGCTGCAGAGATACAGAGCTGCTCACCTGAGCTTCTGCGAAACACCCTGGAAATAGGGATGTTAAAAACTGAAAGCATTGAACAAGTGTTTTATTTGACCTGGTGGTGGTATTTCTGATTGAAGAGTAACCCCTTAGCTGTTTACCTGGGGCTCAGTTTTGCAGCAGGAGAAAACAGATGTTCCCTGCTGAGAAGGGAGGGTAAGGAGTCAGAACTAAAATATATGGACTCCACCATCCTGTGCAGTCTGCAAACCAGCTGGCAAGGCTGCTGCATGTTGATGAGAGCACCTCACACATCCCCACCCTTATTAGAGCACCCTACCTCAAGCCTGTGGTGGTTCATTGGCATTTTGAGAGGTTCAGACACTTTTTTACCAGGTCTCCACACTTTGCACCCCAGACTGAATGATTCCAGTGTGGAGTGCTGGAGATTTTCAGGGATGTTGCCTGTCTGACAGCATCCCACAGCAGCCTGAGAGTGCTTTACAGTCCCCTCTGCTGCTAGAAATGATGGTGAACTGACTGGTTAGACACTGCTTCAGCCAGACAATAAGCTTCTTATTCATTCATCAGCCTTCAAACCCGTTTGCTAAACCAGCACGAGGCTGAGGTTGTCTGTGCTGCTTGGCCATCTGAGGCACCTTCAGAGATGTAGAGACACCAGGAACAGGGGTCTCCCACTGCCACAAAGGCTCTGGCAGCTGCCCAGGATAATCCAGAACCCAAATAAGTTTCAAAAGTTATATAAAACAAGGAAACGGGCTTGAATAGGACTGCTATTTAAATAAAGTCAGCAATGCACCAGTATCAGTGAGTTTTGAAGAGCAGCTCCTACTTCACAGCTCCTGTGCTGCATCAGCTTGGCACACCCTGCTCCCCTATTCCCAGGCACACGTGGGTGTCCAGCTTTGGCTGCAAGTGAAGTCAATAGAAGGACTGCAGCAATTATTCTGGTTATGAATCACACCTTCTTACGGACGTCACTCGGAGGGAAGTATCGTCTCTGTCAACCTGTTAGCAGCACTGGTGGTGCAAGCACGTCAAAATCCAAGAGCTGGTGATATTTTTTTTATGGAAAACTCTTAATCCCAGCCTTTGGAGGCGTTGGTGCACATCCTGCAGCTGTGGAGCAGGCCTGTGGGAGTTACACGGGTCACTTACCATGGACTAAGTCCTGCTGCAGGAATAGCCTGTAGGTGCTCTCCTGAGGGGTCTCTAGCAGCTGAATTACTCTGGGAAATAATATATTTTTAGGTCTATGCTGTGAGTCATTAAAGGGGGAAATAAAATCTCGTTTTTTGGTTCACTTGAGCAAGAAAAGTTGCTTTCCTTTGAGGGAAGGATCATGCCCGAGCTCTGGATACATCCTGGAGTGGAGGTTGTCCATGTCCACTGCTGTGCTTTGGACTTTGCTCCGTCCATGAACCCATGACATGGCAAAAAACCTTTGGAAGCACAGCTAATGGCCCCTTCCCTTGCGGCAGCATGGATCTGGGGGTGTCTGGATAAGCTCCCTCCCTGCATTTCTCAAGGCATCTGTCCAAAAGCATTTTCCTCTCTCTCTTTCTTTCAGGGAATGTACTGTGGGGAGCCGCATTTTCTCCTTTCTCTGCACCATGTTCTAATTTATAGGATGAGATTTGTGATAATCGAGTTCAGAGCTGAATGCTGAGCCTTCTCCATATCCCCTGGGGTTTTCCTGGGAACAAGATGGATTGCCCAGTATGCTTCACGCAAAAAAAATAATGAATGAATAAATAAATACATGAATAACAGCATGCCTCATTTTGCCTATATCTTAGCGAGAGGGAAAGTTAATTCTTTAAGTATCAGGAATGTGCTCATTATGCAAAAATGACAGAGCAGATGCACACGTTGAAAATAAGTATATTAAAAATCCCATTTTAGCTCCTGGAGGACAAGTGCAAGTGCAAAATTGGGTGCGATTATATTTCTCTTCCCACCTATGGTGTGTTCTCATTTGAATATGTATTTGTTTGAGCTGGTTGCATCTAGAAGCATGGAGTTTCCTGTGATTGAAAAAGCAAATTATTATCACTACCAGCTTGTGATACTTTACATCAGAGGCGGGCTCCAAGGTTGTCTGAAGTCACTACAGAGGCTCTTTTTGAGTCCGGCTGGCTTTGCATGCAGGCAAGGGCTGGCCTCTTGAGCAGCCAGTGCTAGGCACGTGTTAACAGCCACACAAAAGAGCAGAGGACACAATCCAAGTGGGGCTGTTCATCATAACCATCATTTAATCACAATAAAATGATGAACTGATAATTGGATGTCCTTGCCATGACTGCCCAGAGCCAGAACCCGGGGTATGGTCCCTTTCATGCACACAAATAAATCAGGCAAGGAGTCTGCTGTGGGCACAGAGATTAATCTTTGGCATGAGCATGAACAATAGTGGAAATAAGTGTTGCTCATGAGACCATCGCTCTGCGTCTGACTGCAGAAATGTGCCTGGTGCTTGCCAATGAACGGAGCTGCTCTTTCCTACCCCTACAGCAGCACTAAAGATTGTTGAAGTTCTGCATGCCCAGATTTATGAAAAGGCTCTGTTGGGGAAAACCTAACAGGGTCCAAAGCAGCTGCTTTAAAAGTGTGCACGCTTCCACTTCAGGTGGAGGAATAAGACCAAACCCAGACAAGGACAGAGACATCGGGAAGAGCCCTGGAGAATGGACCCACCCAGGTGAGGAAGATGGACAAAGTTTTCCACGGAAATTTAGCCTCAGGAGTTATCCTATAGTTTGGGTTTGTTGTTGTTTTTTTTTCCCAACTAACCATAACAGTAGGATTTTTCTCCCTAAATCCAAATCCCTACACTATCCAGAAAAGCCTAACCATCTTTTTTTTTAACTTAACATAGGTACAAAAAACAGGGTTCCAAAGACCAAAAGTCAAACGAACAGTAAGGAAAAGAGCTTTTCTTTCAGAGGAGAAAAATTAATAATAAGAAGATGACGCTGAAAATGCTCATTAACAGAACTGTTTCCCAGCACGTGGCCTTACAATATTTTAACAGAAAATTCTGCTCTTTGCTGCTGAGCTGTGGTGCCCTGGCAGTGATGCTGCTGCCCCTGTTGGGATGTTTGGGCTCCCTCTGGTACCCCCTGTGTGACTGACACCTGATCTCGTACCCAGCCCCGCACATAGCACCGAGCAAAGTGTGGGTTTTATCTGCGGGTTATCTTTCTTCCCCTTTTAACCCATCCCATTTCCCCGATCCCACTGGAGCAGGCAGAGCCTCAGAAGCAGCCCTGCCCTGTCAGGACCAAAGCCACAACCAGCCTGGCTTCCCAGAGCCGTGCCTTCCCTGGGAGCCCAGCGTGGCCCCGAGAGCTCTGCCTCCGGCACAGATCAGTTCTGCTCTCACAGACAGCTCTTGTGCCACAGGAACTGAGCTGCTGCCTGCCTGGTCAGGGTGCTGTGCAACACATATCAGCTCAAAATCTGCTTTTCAGGCTTTGGTGAGCCAGGATTAATTGCAGTTTGGCGTTGCAGGCTCCCGCTTGGCTCCATTTTTTCAGTCACATATTATGTGTAATCTGAAGCCAGCGATTTTTTCTCCAATTTCTTTTGCTGTTCCAACAATAATTCTCTTACCTTTTCTCTCTCTCCCTCAAGCAACCGTGTTAATAACTACATTTGCTGTTAATTATCCCTAAAATAAGTGCAGCTCCATAATTTGAGAGTTGGGATGCCTTTAATTTAATAAGAAGTGCAAAGTTAAAAGGAAAAAAGCAGACCAAACAAAGTGTAGCTTTTTGAATAGTACAATATTCAGCATCCATGTCTCTAATTTTATATCTGAAATGAGTGTTGAAACCAGGGTGATAGGTACCAGTGAGACACTACAGCAAGAATGCTGGTTAGTTATGTGAAGAGAAGAATCTCTGTTAGATTATTCTGGGGTTATCGTAAATATATCCAGAAATAACAGAAGACAAAATTAGCTGCAATTGTTAACAGAGAAACCTGTGTGGAATAGGAAGAAAAAAAAGAACTTGTGCTTCTGGGACTATTTTTATTTCTATAAAGAAGACTTTTACAAGGTCTTTCATCCTCCCCATCACACAAGAGGAAGGTTGTCTGCTTTCCAAGGTTTAATGAGCAACACTTTTGAATGCTGCTGTGGACTTAGAGACCTTTTAATGAATATGGTGCCAGTGGAAAGCTGCCGCCGTCCAAACTGAAAGAAAATATGGCTTAAATAACAGAAAATCTAATGTTCAGGACTGTGCCTGGGAAATACAAGAGCCGAGCCCTGTCACAGGACTGTGAGGCTGACACAGACTGCAGCTTCAAGGTATTTAATTGGGGTAGCTCTGCCCCATAAGGTGCCTGATGGTTTGGGCCAGGTCCTGTGTTTGGTTCCTGCTGGGGCTGCTGGGCCAAATCCTGCTCTGTCTGGGTTTGTACCTGGGCATAAATCCAGAGGGGATTTGTCAGAGGGGAGAGATCAGGGTGGCAGAAATCTGAAACAGTCTGCTCTCCTTATGAAAGGGTGACAGGAGGAGACAAGAAATCAGTTTTCTAAAAGAAAACAAACCAAGATAGATTTTTTTTTTTTTTTTTTTTTTTGGCAACCTATTCTTGATTTCCTTAATTAGCTGGGACCAACGGCAGCAACACAAATAGAGTGTGGCATTTAGCTGGACAAAAAGCAAGATGGACTAAACTTCTAATTAGACCTCCTGTATGAAGACAAAAGACGTTCTCCAAAATAGCTAAATATTGTACTTTTATCCATAATTAGGGCAGGATGCTGCCCCAGAGGATCGTGAAGGTAAGAAGACACTGACAGGGAGAGTGGTTTTTTATAGCTGGGTTTTTTTAAGAGATCGTTAAAATTGTCACTAGAAATTTACTGAAAAAGACAAGTTTGTGGGCAGAAGAACCACAGAATGAGGAAAAAAAATGCCACAGGAAGGAAGAAGAGTAATTCTAGGAGTAAACAGCTACTTTTAGAAAATACCATCTGTCCTGAATATGAATTTGCCATATATTATGACTCAAAAGATTTTTCCATTGAATTCCCAGCTTGGCCTTTGTTCAAAGCCAAAAAACCTTCACCTGACTTAGATAAGGTCACATCCCATCATTAATGCACCCCTTCATCTGGAGCCAAGGGTTACTGGGGAGGAAAATCTCCATTTCCAGGATTCATCTCGATTGCTCCTGTGTGATCTCATGGTTTCACTGGGGAGGAAAATCTCTATTTCCAGGATTCACCTCGATTGCTCCTGTGATCTCATGGTGTCACTGGGTTTTTCCATGTCCATTTGTCCACCTGTGCCCACTGGCAGGACCTGTGTCCCTCGGGAAGTGTGGGTCAGCCTGGTCCCACTCAGATTGGAATGCACGTGGGAGATACAGCAGCACGTAAATGCCAGGAATCACCTCACAACAAGTTCTAAAAATATGATATTGCTTAAAGTCACAGCTGGAAAAAACATGGACAACAGGCAGAGAGGGAGTGACCTTTGCCTTTTGTATGGAAAAGATCCTGGGATGTCCAAAATGCACAGAGAAATGGACTATTTTAGTTGATGGTAAGAAAAAAACGTTAATAAGCGGCTTGGCAAGCCATTTATATTCAATCTTCTAATTATCCACAAACACTGGAGGTGGGAAGTTGTCTTCTGAAATATGTTATTCTCCATCAAAGATTGTTTTCTTCAGGGTTTTCTGTGATATCGGTAGGAAATCAGAAAATGAGAGGGAAAACAATTAATAGATATAAACATCAATGAGGCTGGAAAACGGGCCTAATGGATTTGATCCTTTGAGGGAACGAGGCAGGCTTTCATCCCTGAGTCCCAGGCAGCTCTTAAAGGATGAAGAACAGAGCAGTGAGGGGAAAAAAAAGCCAGCCCCAGTTGAGGGTTACATGGGAACAAGCTCAGACAGAGGCTGTCCCCAGATGGCCTTGTTAGGGACAGAGGCTTTTCCCTACATTTTCCCTGGAAAGACTTCCCTTTCAATAATATTAGAGACAAAACCAAGCAGGAATGAAGAAGAGTGTTGGTCCAGCCAGTGATAGCTCCCCACACCCTTTCAGAGGGGACAAGGGGACTGTCACTGTCCCACCCACCAGGTGTGGAGGGGCCCAAAATGCTGATGGCTCTCGTCACCCACCCGAGCCAGCACCAAAGAGAAGGGCAAGAGTGCCTCAGAGGGGTGTGCCACATCCTAAGTAGTTAATCCTGACTTAATGTGGTTTTTAATGATGCCCTTTGCACATGGTCGTGGTGGGGGACAATGGATCCATCAGCAGAAAATGAGAATGAGGGTGGAAAAGCTGATTTTGGCTGGAATATAAAGCAGCAGGTGCTGTTCCACAATGTTTGAGGTGGAAGTGACCTTGTCTGGAGATTGCTGAGTGTGGTGTAGCACATCTGGGACATGGAGCCTGGTTGATTCCTTTTACTCTGGTTTCACTGTGCTGGAACTTCAGTGTTCTCCATGAATTTTCCACTTAATTTATCCAGGCAGACTTGTGATTACAGTTTTTTCTTCATTTCTTTGTGTCAACTCAGCAAGTCCTGCTCTGGAGCTCTGCTGCTGAGCAGCACTTTCCCCTACCAGTGGCTCTCTAGCTTTAAGAGGATTATCAGTGAAAAAAAAAAAATCTTCATTATGTTGATGTAGTGGGCATTGCCACACAGCCTTGCTGAGTTATCCAACACCAGCTGCAAACACTTTTTATGCTGGTGGCCACGCATTTGGACATTTAAATGTCCATGGAAATTCTCCAGTTGCTTCCTATCAGCCACCCACTCTTCCCTCTTCCTGCAGGACTGGAATAGGGACGCCCAGGACCCACTCAGTGATGTGGCTGTGATGCCTTAGGTTTTAACTTTTATATTTTTCAAATCCTGCATTCCCAGTGTGTAACTCTGCAGTGTCCTGCAGCCTGGGAGCTGCTGCTCTCTCATGCTGAGACAGACAGAACAAAGCCTCTCCAGGCTGCTCTCCAAGGACACCCAGCCCGGCCTAGGCCCAAAATGTGTAACCCAGCATCTTGAGAAGTGGGGCAAGCTGAGGGGAAATTCCATCATTAGCTAAAGTTTAATTGGTGAAATTGGGTTGAGATGCGAATGGACCAAAGCTAAAAAAGTGTGAAGAACTCGTGACTTGGGGTCCATCTTGGGTGCAGCCTTTGGCCTGCCCAGGGTGTGCCTCTGAAGGCCTTTCAAATAAATATCCACCTTTATTCCCTTCCTCCTGTCCAGTCTCTGTTTCTAGGTTGGCCTCTTTAGGGATCAGCTGTGGACAGGGACACTCAGCACCCACACATGGGCTGTATTTTGTATAAACACCTTCCCAAACCCCTGCTCAGCAGTCCAACCTCAACCTGCTCCTCAACACCAGCACAGAGAACAAATGATGTCTTTCAGCATGGATAGAAAGAGGGAGGGACCTTGCTGCTCTCAATTAACACTTATCTCCAGCAGCTTGTCTGATTAATGGCTGCACCTCACACTGTGCCTGTATAAAATGTGCAGGGAAGGTGCTGGAAAAGTGCTTTGCCCCCCATAATTACTGTGGAGACTGGAATGGTGGGGATCTCTTGTCAGAGCAAACATCCCAGTCCTTCCCCCAGCTCAAGCATCACATATCTCAGCAGGTTTTGGGAGCTGGTTTGGGTGTTGGGACATGCTGGTGCAACTTCCAGGCCAGACCAGTCTGCTGAACTGGTCCCATCAGTGTGGGGCTCTGGCATGTCAGGGAGATTGGAGTTGAAAATTGTGCCCTCTCCACCACGGATCTCCAGGCATGAAGGTGAAGGTAATAATAGTCACTAGCCACAAATCTGGAGATCTTGTCAGAAAAGTTGCTCCACCAGCCCCAAACATGGCATTACTGTGAACAGGAATGCAACAACATTTCCCAATCAAAGCTGAATTACATGAAAATTACAATCATTTCATGGCTATCGGGGCAGCTCTATTCTAAACCTTGCCTCCCTCTCCTTTTCAGTAAGTTCACTTAATTGCACATTCACTACAAAGTAAAGAAAGGTTTTAAAGTACATTTACCTTGTAAAAATATCAAATCTTCTTTAGAAACGAGCACTGGTGAATTATGAATGAAGGCATGCAGTGCTGAAAGTCCCTGCTTATACATTTTTAAATGTAGCCTTTCACTTCTGATAATACTTTTAAAAACCCACTGGACTGGAGCTTACTTTCTATTGCAAAAAACAGCCACATTCTCTGCCACCACGGTCCCTGGTCTGAAGGAGTCACAGCTGCTCCGGCCCTGCTGTCCCCCTTGCAACCTGGAGAAGAGGCCAGCACGTCTGAGCCAAGGTCACTTCAAAGGGCAGGAGAGGGAGAATTCAACGGAAATAGCAATTGCACACCGAGAAGAAAATGTAAAGACTTCAAAATAAAAAATTAAAAACCCACAAAAATTAATTCAGACAAATTTTCAGCTTTCTATTTGGATTCGTTGCTGGGCAGGACGGTTGCTGGTGAGGACATGCACAAACCCTACCAAGCTCAAGATAAGAAGTGAGTAAATTCAAGTTACATGAACAAGGGGAAGAAGAAAACTTCCAGCTTTTCTTTTCCCCTTGTGAACTGCCTCTATCAATTTTTCTTCAGAGACTATTTTCATCTCTCCAGAGTTAAAGGCCAGGAGGGGGCCTTAGACCAGATCTAAACCTGATCTTCCTTCTGCCAACATTTCACCCAGCATCCTCAGACTGACCCAGTGATTATATGACCAAAGCAGTTACCTGAAAGGCAACTACGGTTGGTTTGAAGCCACAAGGAAATTCCAAAGTGATTTGGCAGCTCTCCTAATGCTCTCCATTCAACATCAGTGCCTCCTCTCCAGCCTGAATGTGTCACTCTTTTGCTGTGTCCCTTTTCCCCACGTTATGTATATCCTGCAGCCACGTCCCCTTGCAACTTTCCACTCATCTCAGCTTATTCAGCTCAGCAGTGCCAGCCTCTCCCGAGCTCCTCTCAGCCCTCCCAAACCCCTCCTTGCATCAACAGTCCCATCACAGGTACTTATCGAAAGCAAACCTTCTCCTGCCTACCTCCTCTCCAGTCAGATCCCACCTAGGAAATCACCAGCTTTATAAATTTAGACCTTAGCTAGAAAATTCGTTTTCTAATTGATTGCCATTAATTATAGTCCTGTCCATGCATTTTATCTTCATACGATTCACTTTTCACCTCTTGGATGACAAAAAGTCCCACGAGCAGGAATGGCTGGCCCCATTCTGATACTGATATAACAGTAGCATCCCTGTAGTCCTGTGTTCAGTCTACCCAAAAATGATTCCTCACTGGCCAGAGGCTTCCTTGGCCACTTCCTCCGAGATGCTTAGTGGTGAGAATAATTAAATCTGATTTTTCCTCTAGCAGATGATGCCTAGCTGGACAAACAAGGAGGTAGCAGTCAAGCTCTTGTGAGAAGAGAGTGGCTTTCCAAATGCAGAAAGTATCTTTTGGAAACCTCTCCCTTTCTCATGGCTGTGTCAGCTTCAGTATCTCCACCTAATATTAGGCTAGTGATGTTGCTAGGATATATTTTTGCTTGAAAACAAATATCTTTCTTGTTCTCCTTAACTCTTCCTGCTCTGGATTTTTGGATATACATCTCCACCTCACATTCCTTTTCTGTACCAAAAGGCATCCAGTTTGAGCTGGCTGCTGCCTATCCCTGCACACACATTTTCCCATGTGTTGCTTTTTTCACTCCAGCTGGTGAATGTATTTCATCAGTGGATAGAATGCAGGCTTTCACCTCAAATTGCTGTCTTCTGTCCTAGGTAGAGTTTTTGCATTTTAAGAACTGGCATATTTCTATTCCCATTTTCTTCCCTTTTTTTTTTTTTTCTTTTTTTTTGGTTTTCCAATCAGTTCCACTTGACAGTGATCAGCTTAGTGAAATATCTCCTTTGCAGCACAACATATACACTACTGGATTTGTTCACTAAAAATTTGCAGTCAGCAACCTGTGCTTCTGAGCTACAAATACCCAAAACAATTAAACCAGGTTTTGTACTTGGGTCTGTGATTATTTCCCAGGCTGACCTCCAACACATGATGCATTTCCTGACACAGACTCCTCGTTTAAAGGAAAAAAAAATATAATAAAAAAAGATCATACAGAATGGTATAGGCAGAAACTTAATGTGCAAAATATCTCAAGGTACAATAGAGTACAGTGCACCAGGTTTCTACAAAATATGCATAAACCAGGTGGCTCAGGCTCCCATCCCTGCACTTAAGGGAATTACCAGCAGTGTGCTGTTCGAGTTCCCAGCCATTGGCAATATACCCTCCTGTAAATGCAATTAAAAAATCCCTGCCCAGCAAAAAAAAAAAAAAAAAAAAAAAAAAAAAAAAAAAAAAAAACTGGGCNNNAAAAAAAAGAAATTGCCGTCTTTTCTCAAATTTTTTATCAGACTGCACCATCTAGAGGGCGGCAGCAGCAGCGTCACCCAGCTCAGGAGGGTACCAGGGATGGAGACATTGCTCTGTCCCGCTGCACAGAGAACACTCCCACATCCCTGCTCTAACCAGGGCAGCTCTGCAGGAACGCGTGTTGCTGGAAAGATTTTCCTGTCTTTGCGTGGATTCCTGTCAAGGTGAGCAAAGGACATGACCCTGACCCGTGGCGCACCATCTGGAGCCAGCAGCTGTGTGTGTGCTCTTATTAAATTCACATTAAGCTTGGTAGTGACCTCGTACTCGGCAAGGGAAGCATTTCCTGGTTTGCAGAGTGACAACTGATCCATCAAACCACTAATGAGTTTATTATTAGGTTATTAGCACATACGAGCGTGGCTCAGTCCCAGGTCCTGCATTTGGGTCACAGCCACCTCCTGCAGTGCCACAGGGCTGGGGCAGAGGGGTTGGAAGCTGCCCCGTGGGGAAGGACCTGGAGGTGCTGTCCCACAGTGAATGAACACGAGCCAGGTGTGCCCAGGTGGCCAAGAACCCCCCTGGCACCTGGGCTGGAGCAACAGTGTGGCCAGCAGGACCAGGGCAGTGACTGTGCCTCTGTGCTGGGCACTGGTGAGCCTCAGATTGCTGTGAGATGGAGAGGTTTGTGAGACCCAGATGGCTCAAACAGCTTTACACCACCCTAAGGAAAACTGGGGACATCCCTTCAAACTGGGGAATGGTTGCTCTTCTTTGCTTCCAAATAAAGATTAAGCTCCAAACTGCCCAAATCAGATATGAATGCGCTGGGGTTGGGGCCAGGCGACGAGCTTCAGATCCAGACTTCAGCAACCAAAAATAACCTTGGGAAACAATCTTCTAAACTCCAAGATTTAATTAAGAACATGTCCATCCCCACCCGTGTTCCAGGGGAATGAATCTAAATACATCTCTGGCTCTGTGCTCTTCAGCCCTGTACCAAACAATCATAAAGAGCTGCAATGCCTTTTTTTTAGAAGTTTTCCCCACAAAAGATAGAGACATACAGGCCATTAACCACACAAAAAGGAGACGAATTCTGCATGCTCCTAATTTAGAGGTTTTTGGGATCCAAGATTTCTTCTGAGTGCTATTTCAAAATGCAAGTAAGAGTTCATGATTCAGGTAGCCCTTCTACAATCTTCTCATCCTGGAGCCTGATTTTTACTTATTGGATAAAATGAACAAAAAGATGTGTTCCCTCCCAAGCTTGGTGAGCGCAGAACAGCCCAGAGTACATTGCATGATCCATAAAACTCCCGTGCTCCAGTTTTCTCAGCTACCAGGGCACAGCGATGCACCACCAGCAGATCTCTGCAGCACATGCCAGAAGAGGATTCTCTGCTTATTTTAAGTGAAAATGTGGCTTCTTTGCATCCTGCTTCCTAGAAACCCTTTTCCCACCCGGGTGTCCTTTGTCAGCACCAATGCATCTGAGCAATTTTCAAGATTGTTTCTGTTTATAGGCTGCTGGCAGAGTAAAAATGTCCTTTAGCAACCCCATCTCAGGTAGCAAAGAGGCTGCTTCAAGTCTTTCCCAAACTTGCTGAGTAATTCACTCAAGAGCCACCAAGCCCTGGTAAGTCAGCCAAGAGCTCTGCTGATGGATGCTGCTGGAAAAGGCAGCTTGCAGAGCAGGGCCATTTGTCCTGCAGATCATTTCAGCATGGGCAGCGTTGTTTGGGTGGAATAAAACTGGAGACATGAAGCAAAACAACCAGGATTGTCTCGTACCATTGCTTATTTTCAATGGATGCTGGGTGTTGGGCAGTGGCAGCACATGATTTGGAGGGTCATCACCTTCTCCATTAGTGTCTGAGCATTTAAAATCCCTTTTCATGATTTTGAGTATCTTTTTTCTTTGGGAATTGACTGGTATTGAAGAACAAAACAAACAAACAAACGTCAATTTGTCAAGACTGCCATGCAGCTTTAGAGAAACAATGGTTGAAATAATCCCCGTGTCTCACCTCCACCCACTGATCACCCCGCTAAGGACCAGCCTACAAAGGGTAACCCTGAAGTTCCTCGCTCAGACTATCATTAACAACAGGATCTGCAATTAAATATAGATACATTCCTCGTTGTTTCCTGGGTCGTGTCACTGCCTTTGTCACCACCCACACAGCTCCTCCTGCCCTGCTCCCGTTCACCCCAGCAGCTGCCACGGTGCCAATCCACCCAAGCCCTTTGTGGCTCTATTTTACAAGTGCAACTTTGGGTTATTTGGGTGCCCTTGGGGTTGTGGCTGAAGACTGTGCTGTGGGCAGCAGAAGTGGCACAAAATCGCTCAGTTGCTGGTGGAGCTTCATGCTGAAAAACGCCTCATAAAATACCAATTTCACCACAGGGATGGGTTGCAGCTGTAAGAAGAGGTATTGGGCTTTCTTCACTTTGGGGGCCACTCACCACTGCTGGAGCAGGGGAGCACAGGAGCTGTTGGATTTAGGAATATCTTTCCCATGGTTAAAGTGCTGACTTGGCTACCCCGTGATTTCCCAGATCCTATTTTTTAGCTTTTGGTCTTACACAGCTGAATACAGAGTCCCTGAGTCCTTGAAGTTTCATAAATTGCTGTTTGCCTGGAAATTCACACCAGCGGTAAAATACTATAAATCATCTTCTATTATTTCCCTAAAAGCCTTCTATCCAGAGCTGAAGAATTAGGACCATAATTTCTAAATTCGGAAGTCCTGAGAATTATTCATAGGAATCAAGGACCAACTTGGAAAATGTGGAAGATACTAAAGAAAAAAAATAAACTACTCTCACAAATCCTCATTAACAGGGAGATGTGCTTGTGAATAACCACTTCTTTACTTGCACACAGCCAAACGAGCTGCTGCAGAAACAGGTTAGTCTGAAAATACACAGGATTTGACTCTCAAATACGGAAATCTACTCTTAATCAAGATGTGGTTTACTGAGAACTTACCTATATATTCCTAAAAGTGCCGTACACCAGATTAATGGGAAGGAGCTGAGCTTCCGTTAAAATACTCAACTTCTTGAAGGTCCCATTTTGTTAAATTCAGCTGCCTAAAAGACACTGAAAATGAGAAACTTTTAGTGCTACAAGTTGGCTTCAGCCACTTTTAAATCCCAGAGACATTTCGAACTGAAAAGCTGATGAAGAAAAATAATCTAAGGTCAAAACTTAAGGAGAAGAGGCAGAAACGAAGCTGGTTTATATTTATATGGAGAATCCTTTTATTGCACTGACCCAGCTCAAAGATAAACCCTGACTTCACAAAGAGGCACACAGCAAAGCTCCCAACCTTGCCAAAGCCAGCAGCACTGAGGACCAGCATCACCCTGCAAATGTTTTCACCTGAAACTACCAACAGTGAGGATGCACTTGAGGTGGCAGAGATCAAAGCCTGTTTCTCTTTAGACTCTGCTGTGTGCATCAGAAAGCCTCTTGTGAGATGAAAAGGATGGAAAAAGCAAGAAGGGAGCTTACAGCTCTTTAAGGAGCTATCAGCAGTAACCTCAGAATACAATGTTAGCTCTGGTTCTCTGCTGAGAGTGGCTTTCATGTGAGGGAAAGCCAAATACTTGAAGGATGATAAATGATGAACTGTGAATGATTATTCTAATTCAGAGGAAGAGAAGGCAGCTTATGTCTGGCATCGAGGAAATGTAATCCCATGTCCCTGACACATTAACCACCAAGTGTTTATCCTGAAAGGAAATCGAGTAGTTTAAGTGGTATTATCAAAACATGAAGAAAACCCTTGATAATTGAATTTGCTTACAGGAAGAAATACATCAAATCAGAATTATGAGTGAGGAAGGGCGAATTACCCAAAGAAAAGAAATCTTGTTTGTAATGGTGAAATATTATCACTTGATAATAAAGATTTGGGAAACAGATTACAAAGTGTGATCCTATTATAAAGATGGATATTGTGGAAAACTGGACTATCCTAGGAGGTTTGTGCAGCCACAGGTTGCAACTTATTGAGAAATGTGAAGGGATTATGCCTGAAGAGAAACCAGTGGATTGAGAACCTGGGGAGAGGTGATCCTCAGTTCTGAAGGAAGGTGTTCCTGCCTGCCATCCCCTTCCTCTAAACAAATAACAGCTCTTGCTTAGGGCCCAATTTCCAGTTGCTTTTGCCCTGCCAGTTCGATCTGCATTGTTTTGGGATTGTTCATGCAGCTCCCAGAAAACTTCTGCGTGGGAGAGCACAGTGAGTAAGTGAGCTGGAATGAATTACTACTTTCAAACGAAAATAAAACCAGCAAAACACAAGAGTGCTGCCTCTCCCTGTCCCTCCTGTTCCCTGAGGTGGGGGTTTGTGAGCAGTGAAGGTGGCAGCAGGGCACAGAAGGAGGCAGTGAGATCCCACCCACTGCTCACCTGCCCCGCTGCAGTGGGGGCCTGGGCCAACACACCCCACTGACCCTCCCAGGGGATCCTTGATCCAAACTGACCCCTCAGCCTCGATCCAAACAGTCCCTGCAGGGTCACAGCTGCTCCCAGGGACCATCTCTGGTGGCTGGGGATGCAGAGAAGCTGTGCACATGCTCCAGCTGCTCAGAGCCCCCCTCCCCACCCATCCAGATGTTAAACTGCCTCACCATGGGGCACCTTTGCACTGGCAGGACCACGTGTGTTCAGCCAGCTCGGGCAAAGCTCATGCTCCTTGCATTTGTTTGCCTTGTATTTGTCCATTTTGCCCATATCAGACAATAAAAACTCCCAGATTCTCTGAAATGTGTGCAAGGCAGATGGGAGGGACAGGTTTGAATTAGTTCAGATTTGCTGTTTTGTGGATCTGTCAAGTGCTTGTGTGACCCCCAGAAAAATCCCTCAAACCAATGGGCGTGTGGTAGAGAGCTGACAAAGCACCACAGACACTGCTCTGGCCCTCCAGCCCCTGAGTAGCCACCTAAATATTGCAATTTGTGTCTGGGCAGGACGAGGCTGCTCATCACTGAGCTTGATGGCCCTTGGAGAGGCACACTGCCTGTGGGATGGTTGATGGGAATCTCTGAGGGATGATGGTACCACAGCAGCAGACCTTTGCTCAGCTGGGAATCTGTTCCTTTGCTCCAGTGGTGCTCCTCCACGCCTGGCTGACTCTTGCCCTTTCTCCTCTGGAATAATTGTGATGGCTGAAAATAAATGTGTGGGACAACTCATGCCAGTTTCCACAGTTTAACAGCTCGTGGACATTTGTGTGAAAGTGCGAGCCAGGATGTTTCTAATTCTCCTAATTCTCTTGACAAAACTGTTTTATAAATAATCAGGCCTTAATTGTGTGATTCCAGTTAATGCAGAGGGAGTTAATTAACATCTGGAACAAGTTTCCTGGCCCGAGTTATTAGCTGTGTCTGGTGCAGAATTCAAACAATGTATGAGGGGAGGCCTATGGCCAAATGGTTCTGGACAGCTGGAATGAGAAATGACCAAAGAAGGACGAGGTGAGGCAGCTGTGCCAGGGCCGTGCCCATTTCTGGTAAATAAGTGTACACTGAGCCGGGGCATGATCGCTGTGCCAGCCCAGGAGGTGCCCTCTGTGGCAAAGAATGGCCATCATCTCTCAGCTCACCCTCATTTCAAACCCTCCAGCTCTTCCTTCTTGACTCCAAAATCCTCATGGATCAGGATTTCTGAGGCTTTCACAGCTGAGGCAGGGAAAATCCCACTAACATAAAGGATAGACTACATATTGAGAAGGAATTCCTCCCTGTGAGGGTGGGGAGGCCCTGGCACAGGGTGCCAACAGAAGCTGTGGCTGCCCCTGGATCCCTGGAAGTGCCCAGGGCCAGGCTGGACAGGGCTTGGAGCACCCTGGGATAGGGGAAGGTGTCCCTGCCCGTGGCAGAAGGGGTTGAAACAAGATGATCTTAAAATGTCCCCTCCATTCCAAACAATTTTATGATTACATGATAAATTTAAAAGGTTTGGAATAAAGTCCTAAAGTGCAACCAAGCTGAGACAGAAGCAGGAGTTGTGCTGCTGGGAGGCACCAGTCTACACCAGTAAGAAGACTGGAATGCCAGCGTTCAGTCCTGAACACTGAGGTGCTCACTGTTACTCTGTTATCCCATAATGAGCAGTAATTCAGCCCAGTTTGGATTTACGACTCGTCTGAATTTCACGTACAACTTTCATAATCTCTGTCATAATTACAAAAATTGCAAATAACTTTTTAATATCAATGTTTAAAAAATTAGTCAAATCTTTCACGGCGTTTTTATTGCCTGTTTACTATCTCAAATCAAATGGTTTACAACGCTGTGTTCCGAAAATATACAACATAAGAAAACACTAGCCTGGCAAAATTATGCTTTTATGATAATGACAGGGGTGAGTTATAGTGGCTCCAGTTAAACTCTAATGGCTGCACAGATGCTGGGAAAAAAACTATTGTACAACATGCTCTGCCACCATAAGCATGGCACCTGCTCGCTCCACCATGGCACATACAAGAGCATGTTAACATTTCTTTATGAACATTGTTTTCAAGGATTGTAATTGGACCATAAACATTCACTTGGGGATAAAATATCAGCAGGCAGGCTTTAAAAATTACCTTGAGAAATATCCCGCCGGTTTTGCATATATGGATTTCAGAAGGAAGTTTATGAGAGATCGTTTATAACTTATTTCTGATCTCGCAGGACTCAGAAATGGTTTGTGTTCTTCTCAGGGTCTGTATGAGTTTGCAGCAGGTGAATGCAGTGATATTTACAGAGCCAGAAACCAAATCCTGCAGCTCTCAGGGAGGGATGGTGTCCATCCACAGGGGATGTGTGACACCAGTGGCGATGGCAGGAGTTTCCTGTGTCTTGCCACCCACCCGTGGTCCCACTCACTGCTGAGGTGCTGCCCAAGGACACCAACACAGGTTGTTGTGATCTGACTCCTTTTGCTCAATTGAGCCTCACAAACCAGCTGCTGAGATGGAAATTTAATCCAAGTGCATTTCCCACTGGGATGGGTGAGGAATACTCTGGCCGTGAGCTGTAAATGCACAAGTGCTTGGCATGGACACGTGGGTTACACTCACCCCTGCAAGAAAACACAGGAATAAAGACAATTAACATTACTACATACGTGACACTACAGTCATTTGCTCTAATTCCCATTACAGAAGATTTCGCCTGTTAAATACTGTCAGTAAATATGTGAGGATTTTGGTCAAAGTGTGTTGTCTGACTTTCTTAGCAAGCCAATTTTCATAAATGGAATACGATGAACTGAAAAAAGGGTGCTTACAGATTGGGTAAAATCAGTCAGCCAACCCAGTTCTGCTTTTTGAATTTGTTATAAATCAGAAGCAAGACCTTTTTTAGCCTTTAGTTTGAGTTACTGGAATTTCAGTGAGGTAAAACACCTCCAAAGAAACGAACCACTGCTAAAAATCAAAGTGGACACCTACTTGTGTCTCAAGGATCATGGGTTTTAGTGGGGGAGAATCTTCCCAAATCTGTGACGCCTCTTCTTTACTTTAAACCTTCCAGCCCAGCTGGACAGAGAATGAATGAAGATCAGACATTATATATTTCATTTTCCTGCACTGAACCTGCTCTATCTTACTCAATATGAAAGCCCTGCTAATGCCTTAGGCAGCAGCAGCTGACCCTTTGAATTAACACCTCCTCTGCAGCGGGTGCCTCATGCATATGCCTATTGATGTATTTTAGAGTGGAGATAATTTTTATTTTGGCTATCTGCTCTGGTTTCATGTCCCCAAGAAAACACCTCACGTACACGGTTTTTCTCATGGCATATATTTCCCCCTGTGCCCTGCTATAATGTCGTGTTATATTCCACAGGAAAAGCCTCCTCATGTCCATCTTTGTCAGAACTCTAGGAGCCACTAAAGCATCATTTTAAAGGGCTCTTTATCACTCAGATGAATTTTCCCCTAATTGCATCCTTTAACTCCAAAAGGGGTTTGGGGACATACTTTGTATGAAAGATGCTACAGAAAACAAAAGTTGCATTGCTAGTGGTTCTGCTTTTATATTTCCATCCAGGGAAACTCTCAGCACACCAATTTGCTTTCTCTTTTCCAAAACCCATTTCCTCCCGGGGCTATTTCCTGGGACAGAGCTGTCTTCAAATAATTTAATTATCGTGTGGCACACACCTTTTAAGTCCCCCCTGAAACGGTGCGTGATGCCTTTGGTTTACATCACTTGTTGGAAAACACTCCAAAGCATTGAAAAACTATTAAATTGTTACAGTATTGGATGCCAACACACAGGGCTATTAGTCTAATTCATCCTTCAGATCAAAGCCCACACAGGCAGCTCTCCTGCCTACAGCTATTTTCCTTTTACTTTCCTGCTTGACAGTAGTCCCTCATACCCCTCTGTTCTACTTTCTTTGAACATACAGATTTTCCTTTAGTCATGGAAATATAATTTATGTCTATTATACTGTATTATAGATTGCAGATCGGGACGGGCGTGCGTTACCGCCTGGAACGTCTGTTTATTGTACGTCTGTTTTCTAAAAATAAATAAATAAGAAAGCCACCCTGCTCCGCTGGGGAGAGAAAAATACGGAGGGGGGAGGACTCGGGGAGCTGCACTCCGTTCTCAAAGTTTAATTTCCAAGTGGAGACCTTGAAGGGTGATTTATGAACATCATGCTGTTTGCTTTTGTCACGTTGTGGATGTGGCGGGGGGAGCGCTGGCCCCTCTCCAGCCTGGACCACCCAGCGAGCCCAGCGCAGCTACCGGCACCGCACCCCCCTCGCAAGGCTTCACCCCAAATTCTCCAGCCCCAGCAGCCCCCAGCAGCCTCCCTGTGCCACCCCTCTGGGGGCAACAGCAAGGACAGCAATAACAACCCCCCCAAAAAAATAATATCCGAACAGACGGGCTGTCTGGGACGCGAGAATTGCAAAAACAATCCCCACCCCATCACGGAGAGTGTGTGTGCACGGAGGAGAGGGAGTGTGAGGAGGGGGGAGAGAGGGAATGAGACAGACAGAGGGGAGGGAAGAAGGGAGGAGGGAGTCCAAGCTCTGAGAAACATCACTCCATCTCTCTCACTCCACAGGAGCTGAGCAAGGAGCAGGACGATGTTTGACAACACGCAGTACCCCTATAACTGCTTCAATTATGATGGGGATGATTATCCTACCTGTAGTTCTGACGAAGAGAAAAAATTCACCAGACCAGCGTACAGGTAAGATGAAGTTTTCCCAAGTCCCCCTGTCTCTGGTGAGGTTTCTGAGCTCTGGGCTGGTGGGATCACAGCTGTCAGGGGAGCGTGGGGCCAGCTGTGTGCAATGGGTGCGGGCACCGCAGTGGGCAGATTTCCCCCCTTTCTGTGTGTGAAGTGTTCATGATTTGTTTCCTCCCGTGACGGGTCACAGCAACTCTGGCATGCCCTTAAGCCTCCAGATCTCAGACAGGCTCCAACCTCCAGGAGCCCTGGGAGAAGGGAATTGAATGTTCAATGTGCCAGAGGGTGACTGGGATGCAGAAATCCCGGTGTGGTGGGAAGAGGCGCGGTGTAAACGCTCCCAGGGACATCCAAGGTCCCTTCCAAGAGCAGGGCTGGTCTCCAGTGACAGTGACTCTGAGCCTGGTCTGTCTCACTACAGCCTCCTTGCTCAGGGAAACTTTTCAGACGGAGTTGGAGAGGTGTGTGACCCTCCTGAGCTCTGCTCTGGGTGCCAGGGCAGGCAGCCCTGGGCACTCAGTGCCTGGCAGTGACCCCTCCGTGTCCCCTGGGGCAGTGACCACACTCAGGACATCTCTCTGGGACACCTCGGGTCAGGGTGCAGAGCCACTGAGAGAATTTTGGAAGCAGGATGTAGGCACACATGTACCCATGTGTAAACTGAGTCTGTGAGTAGGGCGATGGTGTAACAGCAAGTTTTCCTTTTTCCAGCTACATTGCCTTAATTGCAATGGCCATCCAGCAAAGCCCTTCCAATAAAGTCACCCTCTCTGGCATTTATGACTTTATAATGAAGAAATTTCCTTACTACAGATCAAATCAAAGAGCCTGGCAGAACTCCATCCGACATAACTTGTCGCTTAACAGTTGTTTTGTGAAGGTAAGATCAGTTACTGGGTATTTACATACACACTGTGCACGGCTAAAAAAATATATTCAGCAATAATCTCATCACTGGGAAAGAAGGGAAACAAACAGCTGAGCTGCAAATCACTTAAAATCTCTCTGAATTGTCAATTACAGAGATAAGGAGTATATCCTTGTCTGATGTGTGCTAATAGATAACAAATTGAATAGGATGGGGCTTACATCTTACTCATATAATGACAGAGAATAGGCTTAAAAGTCTTGTCATATGTGTTTACACCATTCTTGAATGTAAATGAATGCAGATGCTAAACAGCAGCATCTGTAACACATACAAATACTGAACTGCCTTTAAATAAATACAGGTTCCCAGAACAGAAGGGAATGAGAAGGGGAAAGGAAACTATTGGAGCTTTGCAACAGGATGCGAATCCATGCTGGATCTCTTTGAAAATGGGAATTACAGGAGAAGACGGAGGAGGAGGAACGTGAAAAGGGAGCACAAGGAGCAGAGACCAAGCAGAGTGAAAAGTCCTTCGTCCCCCAATACCTCCTCTGTGGACTCTGCTTTGAACAACATTTCCTCTTCTGAAAGTAAACATGAAAGAATTGAACCGGGCCCAAAACTTCTGGAGCCTTGTGGGTTTGCTCCAAGCAGCGTGACCAACAGGCAGAGCCTCAGCAATTCCTCCTTGGCAAAATCGGATTCTGAAATCAAATTTAGCATCGATTACATCCTTTCAGCCCCCGACCCTCTGCCTGTCCTGAGATCTCAATATAACATGCAAGAAAATAAATATCACCTCCTGGAGGCCCCGCATATTAATCTCCAGTTCTGGACAATGTGATGTTATTTATTGGTGGTAACAAAGTCTGAGTCCCAGTGTGTTCAGCAGCCTCATGTCACTGAAAATCAGCTGCCTGCCTCCTTGTTTTCCTCCCTAGCAGTGCTCACAAAGGGTTACAGACTCACCAGCTGATGCTCTGTCTGTACCCAAAGAACTTTGCTAAGATTAAAGCATAAATAACAGTTACCAATATTGGTTTTCACCACACTGAAATTTATGAAATTCCAGCTTTATTTTCTAAACTGTCTTGGACGTCATTTAGCACCGCAAAGAATTTCCTTTCTCAAGCAGAATCCGACAGAGAAGAGACTTGCTTATCATCCACTGCTTTATTAAAGACAAAGTGAATTTGATCCCACTTTCAGTGGTGGAAATTAGGATTAACTCCACTGGAGTATATAGGTCAGAACTTAAGCTGATCTAAAGCAGTGTAATTCTGTCGACTTACACTGGCTGGGAATGTGGGGGGTGGGGGGTGGAAATTGGTTTCTTAAAAGGAATTACAGAAAATCACCCTGTCTTCCTTATTTTTTCTTTTAACATCATGTTTCAAACTGTTTTGCAGCTTTAATTCATTGTTCATTAGAAAATGTAGTTATTGATAAGTATTTCAAGTATATTTGTGTTTATATTTGGGGCAGAATTGTTTAAATTGTTGAAGTGAAGTGGCATTCAAAATAATTCCAAGAGACCTAATTGCAAGGATGCTGAACTCTGGCAGACTTTGATAGGCAATGTGACAGTCAAAGGATCTCTTAATGCCTTGGTTAAAAAAAATTAACACTTTTTCCCTTGTACTATCAGAAATCTTCCTGGGATGCTGCAGGAAAGTCCTTGTCCATATTTCATTTAGCAAGTGTGAAGGGAAACCTGGCACTGCCAAAAGCCCTGCTGAGTGTTGAGCAAAGCTAAAATTCCACCTACCTGCTCTGAGACAAGTTGTATATTCCCATTAAATAGATTTTTATTGATCCTTCTTGCAAGCAATTACCAAAGTGGTGCTTGATATGATTTCAGCTAAACTGGTGAGATTTATAATTTCCAGATATCAATGTTAGCTCATGAGCTCCATTTCTGAGAAAGCCACTTCATTACCATTTACATGCAATGGGAGGTTTTGGAACAGACCCTGATGGACAGTGATGAACTGTAACGAGCTTTTAAGAAGTTGCTTTTATACAACTTGTTCACAATGAATTGCTTCCCAGAACATAAACAGTGTTAGCAAAGGCTCCACAAAATCCTGGCTTTGACTTGGCTACTACAGCCTTCACCTACTGCAGATAAAAGGAAAAAAGGCAAGAATTCTGATGGTTTTAAGCAATTAAATACAGAGATAAAATTATCTTTGCAACAGGAACTAAAGGTAAATGAAGGTATATGAGGTAAGATTCAGCATAGATGTATGCTCAGGCATGACTTGAATTTTTATGCAGAAGCTTTGACATTTCACTAAGTTATTTTACATTGTGTCTAATATATACTGTACATTTATACTATATATTCTTATATATTGTTATTGGGAAAGGGAGCAATATCACTGCACTTATGTGTTGTAAAAATGCATGATGAATGTTGTCATGATGCTGAAACTCCTGCCATATACTTAAAATTTACCATCAGTGGTATTTCACACTGATTGGTAATAAATGCTCATTTTTTGGAAAACGATAAAACTTGTTATCCTCAGGCATTTCTGCAGCATGCAAAAGTCTTTGCTTCTTCTTCAGAAAAGAGAAAATGGAAAATCGTGTCAATTACATCACTGTATGTCTTCCAAACTTTGAAAGGACGATTTCTTGAGACCAAATTCTGCCTTCAAATGGGAGCTTTCAGCTCTCTGTGAATCAACGTTTGTTCTGGGCGATTATTAGACCTGATTGATCTGCTGTTTACACTGATAGCAGAAAAAGAAGAAAACCTCTGGCGGGGCTGGAGAGATGGGTTCTCATTTGAAGAGGGACGAGAATTTGCTCCTTTAGTGTTTATGCTCAGTAGTAAATAGGTGTGGGAAGAGCATGTCCTCATTTAGTGCTCCAGTGTTTGCATGCACTCATCGTGGGTCAGAAATTGTGCACCTCTGGGATCCTCCCTACAGATAAATATTCATGTTTTATACACAGATCTTCTTCCTGATTGTTTTAAACATGGCAACGCTGCTGTTGGGCTGATAGCTATATAGCACACACCTGCAGTATATTTGAAATACATATTTTCTGCTGTGAAACATGCAAATATGATCGTTACTATGTGTTCTTGGGTGATGCTGTTGGCAAAGACAGCTCAGTGACAGCAAAAGTTCCTCCTGAGCAACACCTGGGTAAGGTGAACACTGTGGGCTGCTGAGACCAGTGGAAATACAGTTTATGGCTACTAATCAATGCAGAATTAATGCATTAGGAAAGGCAGAAATACACCCAAGTGGATTTACAGCAGAGATCCAAAGCCATTTTCCGTAAGATGAATTAATATTCACAAATAGCCACGTCCTCTGCTCACAGTAAAGTGCCTGCTAGGAGAGACTGTCACACTTTAGTTTCCCTAGCATATAATCAAAGAAATTTGTGTACAAATAGGTGTTAACATTTGTTTTGCAAAGGGTATCAATCATATTTCGAAAAATGAAGGGACATATTTCAATTTACCCAGTATATTATATTCTGACGACTCCAGAAAGGTTTCCAGCAGTTAAAGTGAATGGCATTTAATATAGAACAACATAACAGGGGTGAGGGCTAGACGTGACCTTATTCAAATGTCGTAGCCATTACAAAGCCATTCCCAATGTAATTATAATTAAATACTTTATGCCTTTCTTGCAAATCCTCTGATCGATCATTGATATTAACATTAATATTGTATTACCCCCGAGCAAATGTCTCCCACACAAGTGTTATGGATCACCAGGTTTCCATTAACAAAGTTCTGAGCTATTGCCGTGTGCCGGTCGTGGATAAATTTACGTAAATTACTTTTTCTCTGGGAAGGGGGGAAAAAGTCTGGGTTTCTTTCTTCTCTGAATCCAGAGCTATTTCTGTAGCTCCATCACAGCCTGCCAGCCACTTGCATAAAGCTGTAATGAAAGAAAAAAAAAAGAAAATCTCACAGCAACATCCCTCTTTGTCCTGTGTTGAAGCAGGTGAATATTCTCCCGTTTGGCACTGGGGTTCAAAGCTGAGCAGGCTCTGCACCCTCCAATACAATCAGCGGGCTAGGAAAAAGGTGTTTGGCTCAATTCCTCATCTCGTGGCACCTTCCTGGCTGCAGAGAGAGACTCAGAACGAGCCATGGATTCCCTCAGCCCAGCAGAGGTGCCTCACTTGGGGGCTGTCACTGTCCCAAGGCTGGGCTGAGGCAGGCGGAGGGTGTGGGACAGCAGCTCCTGCCTGCTGGGCTGGGGGCACGGAGAGGGGGAACAAGCCTTTAGACCTCTCCCTTTAGACCTCTCCTTTTAGGATCATAAATACCTTTGCAAAGCAAAGATGAAAGGTTTCTTTCTGGGGAGAGGCAAGGCTTGGCCTCAGTGAGGGACCCTGGAGGGGGGTTGTTTATTTATCCTTCCAAAGGAAGGTTTCCCATGATGAAACAGAGATTTTGATGGAGCCACGCCAGGTTATTATGCAGTGATTTCACTTCTACTCGTTTAATTTCTTAGGCTTTTGCCACTGGTGTCACAGAAGTGGTTTTTGCACAGCAGAATGATGGTCAGCCTCAGAATGAGGTTCAAAGCACTTGGGCAAGGATGCAGCACTCTCTTCTGCCCCAGTGAGGAGAGGCCAGAGAACACCCAAGGCAGGCCAGGAGCTGACCTCACTTACAGGGACCTCTCCCTCAGCAGAACCTCCTGCACATCATGGGAGCATTAATGCAGGCTGGGATAGCTGAAAACAAACTTTTTCCTTGTCAGTAAAGCCGAGTTCCCTATTTTTCTGCCAGTCAGAGAGATCTTATTAGCTGAGACCCATTAACTCCTCATATAAAGAGAAGCTGTGCTCAAGGAGCATTTGAAGGTCAGCCCACGCTGGAGAGCTGCTTCTCCCTGTGCCTTTGCTTTGTTGTGCTCCATCCCATGGCCTGAACTGCCAGAACCTTCCTCAGCCACTCAGCAGGTTGGTTTCTCCCTCAAAACCACATCAAGATTTCTGCACTGTTCTCTGGTCACAGAGGGTTTCTCTTTTGGCTACCACCTGCCTGCTCAGGTCCAAATCTTGTGAGTGCTTCCCAGTCTCTACCAACAGAGGGGACACACTGAGAGGGGAAGGGGTTTGGAGGGATGAGCCTTGGGGAAAAAACTCTGCTACAGGTCTTCCAGCAGTGCAGAGCTGATATCTCAAGGGCTCTCGGGGTTGTGTGCCAATCTCTGCTGTAAATTGGGACAGCAATACCCCAAGTCCAGCTGCCCCCAAGCTCAGGGAAAGGAGGGAACCTCCACCCCATGCCCCTGAGCACACAGGGACCTGAACCTTCAGCTCTGGCAGCATAGCACGAATCCCTGTCTGTGATCAGCACTGCAGATCCCAAAGTCAAGACATGGAAATCCTGTGCTGCTCGTTCCAGCTGGCCTCTCCCCTCTCTGTCTCTTCTGGGCCATGTTCTCCTCCCTGCTGTGAGGGTGTAAATCCTTGCAAATCCATTAACTTTGATATAATTACCTCTGGAATTGAAACAGCACGTGTGAAACCGACCTGTGCACGTTATACCCAAGATCTCTCCTCACACAGTCTGCAAAACTGTGCCAGCACCTCCTCTCCTAGACAGGATTCTCAGAGCAACAAATGGTCCTACCTCTTTATTTCGCCTCAGCATCAGCTTCTAATTGCTTTCTCCAGAGCATGGGTACCATCTGCACTGCTCTGCACAAAGAACCTAGTCTCTGTCTCTGTTTTACTGGGAATGTCTTTCTTTTTTGCACTTAGGGTCATTAAATTAAAGAGCAGGGTAGGTCCAAGTCCTATGGAACTTGCACTGGAATCTCTTTTACCCGGAGAGCTAACATAAAATAACAAAGTAAGTTGTGCTCCCTCCCACCCTTGCTCCAGTGGTTGGAGGCAAATCCAACTGTGAGAATTTTGCCTGAGAAAGAACTGCCGGATTTCTCCCACTGTGAAATCCAGCTGTTAATTCAAACAGAAGGGATGGACCTGACCAGATAGGCCAACTGGCTTGTTTCCATCCTAAAGTCCATTGTGTTCCGCAAGTTCCTAAATTTATGGTCATGAAGGTCTTCCAAGCCCTGTAATGAAGTATGGCATGCAATGTTTTTGTTACAGAATGTGGGCTGCAAAGGGAAAAAAGGAGGTTTGAATTTATCTTTCAAATGAAGATCCTGGAATCTCTCAGGATAAACAAGCTAAATTAGGAATCAAAATACACCATGTTTCTCACCATAACTATGGAACTGAAAATAGCCCTTGCGGAGCACTGACAGGAGAAGAAAACTGGAAGTTGCAGTGAGCCCAAACCAAACTTTTTTTTGTCGTGTTTCTCTGTGTGTTCCTTGCCCTTTGCAGCAGGGAATGAACCCTGCTGTGCCAGCAACAGGAGCCCCCTTTCATCTTTTGGGAGTGGCTCTTCTGACAGAATTTTTCAGAAAAAAACTTCTGCACTGCAAAATTGAGCTGCTGGTCTCCATCATCAGCTTTTACGTTGGGCACACACCACCTTGTCTTGCTCTGAGATAAGGTACAGAAATGCTCTTTGCCTTGTCAGCCGGCGTGGTGCAGCTCAGTGCAGCTCTCTCAGTGCCACAGTGATGTGATTCTGCCCAAAAGCTGCTCCCTCTCAGGTCTCTATTGGAGACATGATATAGAATTAACGGGCTTGGAAGTTTGTTCAATTTCCGTGCTGATATCAGTGGTTCTAATTAGAAAAACAACCGAAACCAAACTGGGCTTGCTGAAATTTGCACAGTAAAGAACTCTGCTCTGTCCCACAGTCATTAAACTTTTTTGTCAGCCCCAGCCCTGGCCCCAGCAGCCCCATCCCTGCATCCAAGTGCCCCCCAAAGCTGCACTTTCCACAGCTGCTGATGGTGAAAAGCTGTCATGTTCTCCTTGTGCGGGGAAAAAACTGGGGTAGAACCAATTCCCCTCTTGGGCCCAAAGGCTCTGCTGACCATTAGCCATCTGTCTCCAGCAAGATCTGCTCTAGCTGGAAATGCTTTTGGAGGATTTGTGCCACAGATATTTAACCCCACGACAAAACTGCTCCCCATCTTCCCCTCTTTGCTCGAGGCACTTCACTGTGCTGGTGTTGCCCGCATCCAGCATCCTCTGCTGCCATCCCTCCTTCCAGCACGGCCTCTCTGAGACTGGGGGAAAAGGGCAGCACTTCCCATAAAAGTGAATGTGGAAAATAACAGGTGCAATGAGCTGTGTTTCATGATTAATCTGTCTCAGGCTTTTCCGAGGCTGAGAGCTATATGAGCAATTATCAGACCCTGGGAGGCACTTCAGCACTAATCAGCCCATAACATTTTTCTGCATTGGAGCATCTGGGACTGGCTACATGGCTCGAATCCTGACTGTCATCAAATGAGTGAGAGTTTTGCCATTGGGTTCAAGGGATCAAAACTTCATCTTCTATTGCCAGGGCCAGAGATTAATCAGATTAAAGGCCGTGTGGACTGCAGAGAAAATTAAATACCTTCTAGCAGTTACTTGGTGTCTTCTCAAGACAAAATAGCAGCTTGCTTCCACAGGTTCCTTTGGCTCTGTCTTTCAGCCAGACAAAATACTTCCTGAATTCAATGGGAAATGTGTCCAAATAGGGAATAAGTTCCCCAAAGCCCAACGGCTGAGCACAGCAGAACCAGATGTTGGCATCTGGGGTGAGATTCCTGGTGCAAAGATGTTTGTGTGTTCTTTGAGAGCACCTCTGTTCTGGGGCTGGTGTACATACTCAAATAAACCAGTCACACTGAGCCAATATCCAGACTCGACATCTCAAATTTTCTTTCAACAGGAAACTGTCGCAAGATCTGCTACAGTTTGGCAAAGGCATGACATTGTATTACTTTCCATTTTGTTTTGCTGCTGTTGAAATTACAGGAAAATAAATATTTTCGAGATGATACATTGTGTATCCCTAATAAATACCAAGGGCATTTAATATAAACTATGGACACATGGTTTGCTTTGTTGTTCTAAGTAACCATTTCCTTTTAGCCAAATGAAAAGCCAGTTGTGCTGTGATGCTGCAGATTATAAATTAGCAGCTCTCATATGGTTTTGTGCAATTGTTTCTTGAAGAGCTTTAGGCTACTTCAGACAAAAATTTCAAATAAAATGTGAATTCATTGAACTGTAACTTGCGGTATTAGTTTTATAATAAACAAAGGTAGGTCACATAATCATGTCATGAAAAACAACATTTTAAAATTCAAGCAGCAACATTTTAATCCGTTTTAGGTCCTGATCCTGAAATCAAGAGGAAGCTTGGCTCTTTCTGCTTCCCAGTGCACGAAACCTAGAGAAGCCTGTCTTGGGATGAAAGCACACAGCCAGGTGTGCAGTGCTGGAGAGGAGAGGACACAGATTTCTTGTCAGCCAGAGAAGGAACGGCCCAAAGGCAGCAGCAGCCTGCTCCCAGCCAGACCAGGAGGGATCAGCCCCAGAGAGGAGGGGGGCATGGTTAGATCCTGCTCCCAGTGCCTCCCACTCCTTCTGGGGGAGCAGCTGGGGAAGAGCTGAAAGCCAGGCTGGCTGCAGGGGGAGGGAAAGGAGCCCCCAGGGGCAGCAGATTGGGGGGGACCTGCCTGACTTCCAGCCTCAAGGATTCTAACCTTCCAACCTTCCAACCTCAAGGATTCTAACCCTCCAACCTTCCAACCTCAAGGTTTCTAACCCTCCAACCTTCCAACCTCAAGGACTGATGTCAAAGAGTCCGGCCTTTGCCAGTGCCCCCTTACCTTGGCATGGCAGCGGTGAAGATGTTCTCTAAAAAAGCTCCCACTTGCCTTTAAGGGAACCTAATTTTTGGGGTGGCAAACACCTATTTTCCTCAGGCATGGTCTCCTGTGTTGTTTATAAAGACCCTCAGGATGATCTCTGCCACATGGGACACGTGTACCTCGAGGACCATCCCTTGGCTTGGTGTCACCTGAATTCTCTCCCAGAGGTGGATGGATGGGACAAGCCACATGAAATGCTCCTGTGCAACCTCAGCTCCCAGCACCTCATTCTCTCCCCTGTCCCTTCCCAGCAGGTGACAGCAAAAGGAACACAGGGCTGCTGGGGGTGATGTGAAGGAGCAGGGCACCCCAAATGCTGGGGGTGATGTGAAGGAGCAGGGCACCCCAAATGCTGGGCACAGACACTGGGGTACCACCAGCAGCTCCAGCAGCACTCACTGGCAGAGGAGGCTCTGTAACAAAGCCCTCTCACCTGAAACACTCCTTGTTTAACAGATGTTTATTTGAGAAGAGGCCCAGTTTTTATTTAGTGGGTCTTTTACAAAATAAAAACGAATAATCGTGTCAATTCTGTGCTACAGCATCATAAAGCTTTAGCCTGTTACTTAACAACAGACAGGGAGCAAAATTAATATACCTGAATATATACGAATTTTTTTCGTTGCTTCCAAGCCTGCCTGAATTGGAACCATTTATACCATGACAACAGCATAAGCTGAATTTGGAGAGGGAAGACAATATTTGAGCTTAAAATACACTGAATTCTTTCCTGTAAAGAATATTCCTGCTAGCACAAGTGAGTTTTCTGTGTCCTGGCTCTAGAGCCACGTGGGCATGTGCACAGCACATATGAAATTGATATCTCTGTTTTAATTCAGGGTTGCAATTACTGGAGCTGAAGTCTAAATTTTTCCAACCACCAAACTCCCGAGCTAAATGACTGTACAGCTACTGAAATTGATTATCAGGCTTCCTGTTTCCTCGCTTGTGACCCAGTAATATTGACATAAGGTACAAGGAAATTGCAATCAGAACTACTAGTAGCAATAGCTGGAGGCAATTGCAAAAGAAGTATTGCTGGTGGTGGCACACTGACTCCTATATTAGATTTAGCCATACTCTGATTATAATGCACTTACTCGAGATAAAAGGAAATTCTATTTTTCGCTTTTTAAATTACAGCCAAGAAAACATTTCTGTTTGCTTCTGTATTTTGTCCTTTTCTCTGGAATAGCCTGAAACCTCCTGGCTTCAGAGATGCAGTCTGCTTTGTCTCCAACATGGGCAGTGTCATTTTATGTCTCTGTGTCTCCTGCAGGCAGCAGAGAGTTCACCTTTGCAAGGAATTTTGTTAGAAACCTGCTGTATCAGCACTCTGATGTTATGGACCTTCCACATTCTCTCCACTCGCTGTCACCTCTCCTGTCTCTGCTTTAATCTTCCCTAATTCTCAAACATCTTGTCCACCCTGCCCCAGACCAGTTGCCCCAGTCCAGTTTTGCACAGGGCTGAGTGGTGCCTAAATGTGCACGAACTGACAGAGCTCTGATTCCATGTGACTCCAGGAGCAGGACGTTTAAGAAATACATAAAAGTATAAAGAGAACTGGGATCGAGTTGCAAGGCTTGGAAATGTCGTTACTTTTAGAAAATAATCTCCTTTTTCCTGGTTTTGAAGCTCATGTAAAGCAAACCCATGTCCCCAGCTAAATGAAAGAAACTTTCTATCACATATTAACTCACACTGCCACCTGCTCCAGCAAACGTTGTGCTTTTGCAGCAAGCAGAAGCATTTCACAGCCGTTTCTTTCAAGAAAATGCCCACAAAAACCCCTTCTACTGGCAGTAAAAATGAGCAGACAGCACCTGCAATTTTAAGAGGAGTCCCTGGCCCTGGCAGCAATGGTATTACAGAGAGTTACTGATCTTCACAGGATCTCTATAATGGCAGGATTTTTGTTCAAATCCAAGGAATCCATGCAGAAACTTAGAAAAATTTTGCCATAGTGGATGATTCCTGGATGGAAAATCTCCTGGAGAATCCAGCTTGGCTCTTGAGATGTTCCCCAAGCTACTCCAAACAGGAGCAGGACACAACACCCCAAAAATCAGGCTCTACCAGCAGAGAGCTTTGGCTTTGCCTTCGGAGAAGTTTCCCAGGCTCATTCCCTTTGCTGCAGATGTGGCCTCGGTGCCATCCTGGATTAATGATCCGTGGCCATCCGCTGCGAGGAGGCTGAGGAAAAGTGGATTTTCATGGATCGCGGCTCCCCAACAGCCCAACCTTTTCAGAGGAAAAGTTCACAAGTGGGAAACTTGTTTGGGTTGCTGGGTTTGTTGTTTTTTTTTTCCTACTTGCATGTGTGACCTGTGAGAAAAAACCCTTTTATTAACGAGCTCTGCCCTCCTCTGTCCTTCAGAAGTCCCTGGGGCTTTGCGTGTAGGACTGAGCCACAGCAGAATTTAGCTGTGAGGGTGGATAAAACAGATAAATCCATCCTGTAATTACAGAGATTTTCCACCTGCAACTGCTGCTGAAGGTGCAAGGCAGCATCTGCTGGGGCCACTGCGAGCTGTAACAAGGATGCAGCACAGCATTTTCTATCTCCTTGCACTGCCAGATGTTTGCAATTCAAACAAAAGCTTAGCTCTAATGAACCCTGACTTTTAAGGCTTGGAAACCTTCAGTGAACCTTAAGAAAAATGAATATTTAAGAGCGTGAGGAAGCAGGCGTGCCAAAATGCTGTGAAAGTGACTTTTATTACTGAACTTTTTCTTCCTCCTAATGGGGCAGAGTGGAAATTTCACTGCTACTCTGAGGTGTCTAGGAAAAAATAAGTTCAGAAAGGTTGTACAAATGTAACCAAACCTGTTGATTTTCTCAAAGCTCTTAGTCTTGGTCTATCTTTGATCACGATGAAGTGAAAAATGAGCATATCTGGAAATTGGGCAAGCCTGTCCTGCCTTCTCCTTGGCTTGTGTGAAGCCAGACTGTGTTACCCTTAACCTAATCTCCTTTTGCTTGCAATGCAGAATTGATGGCAATTTCACGTTGATTAAATGTGTGCAAAATGATGCTTGAAATGAAAAGTCCCCAGTAAACTGACTTGTCATCACTAAAATCAGCTCAAGTTGCATCATGTTTTTCTTGCTAAGATAATTAGCCCTCAATCAGAGTAATTTGGAGGGGTAGCTGGGTTATTTTAAGGCAGTGTTATTTTTTACTCAAGAAAACTCTTTTGTATTTGAATTGTTTCCACAAAGTGATGCAGATAATTGCTTAATGCTTTGTCATTCTAGTACATCAGCATCTGAACAGCATTAATGGGAGCAGAACTTGGCAAAGCCACCTGTACCTTTTTTTTCCCAGTATTTTCCATGCCAAAGAGAGAACATGTCAGACAATGAGGAATGCAAACTTTCTATTTTTTGCCTGCAAATTGATCCTGAAATAAAATGTATTCCTCTGGCTGCCGCATTGGGACTGCTTTTGTGTCACTTTGGGTTTAATATATTACATTTTAGCCAGGTTTAACCCCAGTCAATAGGTGCACCTTGGTTTCCTGAGATAAATAACTTGGCTGGCAGAATCAGGACCCAAGACTCATTTGTCCCTCATAAAGGTTTGTTTTGTTTGTTTAAATATTAGCATCCACCAGCTGTGCAAAATAGACCTTTTTCATTAGCTGGTTGATCATGGTGGGAAAAGCTATTAATTTAGTCAATTCCCAGCAATGAACTGTGGGGTTTCCACCAAACCACAAACTGATGAAAACAATAAATGCTAGACTGTATTAACTGTAAAGGTTAATCCATAAATCAAAGGGAAATGTCAGATGCCTTTTAACATTGATTGAGATGTAATTTGGTGTTGGTAGTGATATGTTTGTTACATAAAT
Source organism: Pachycephala philippinensis (assembly GCA_013397055.1). Lineage (NCBI taxonomy): Eukaryota > Metazoa > Chordata > Aves > Passeriformes > Pachycephala > Pachycephala philippinensis. The sequence goes on from VWZT01000741.1 coordinate 1,106,206, forward strand.
TCACAAATGCACTCAATTCCTGTTAGGAGTGCAGGTCTTTGTAACTCATAACAAATTAAGTCGTTTGCTTTATTTATGTAACCATGTTAAGATTGATTACCTCTTCCTGTTCAAGTTACAATATAGCACCAATTTTAAAATAAGTGAACATTAATACCCAGATCTTCTTCCAGGGTACATTTGACTTGGTATAAAAACGAATACATTCTTGTTTTTCCTGAAAGTATGCCATTACCTTAAGTATGTTTAGGGCAGTTTTTCCTTTTAATTTTTGGGTTTGATTCATGTTTTTCAAATTACAGCGTAAGAATTAGCCTTTGTATAAATGTGCTCAGAAATATAGAACATATTTTCTATATTATGGATACATCACATTTCAATATATAGTATAAAACAACAAATATGAGGAGGAAATGCCACAAATTAGATCAGAATGGAATACAGTTGCTGATGCCAAAACAGCAAGGAAAAGATCATTACAGTCGTTCATGGAAACGTTTCTTTCCACTTCTCTTCAAATGTGAGGCCACGGAATTCTTCACTTGGAGAAAATGAGAATCAGGTCACCAGACCTCAGAGTACAAAAAAACAAAATCGACCTTTTGAGCTTTATCTATCCAGGGAAATTTCCAAAGAAGGTCCTCAAGAACAGGAGCATCACTCCTAGGTCACTATTAGCCAAAAAAAATGGGAGCTACTGAGCTTTATTTCCAGCTGCCACTTGGGTGGGCAGGGTGCTGAGGCTGCCAAAGCTGGGAGCACTCTGTGCTTCCAAACACTGCAGATTCCTTGGCTCAATCTTCGTGTCCTATTTCTTTCTTGGAGAGAATCACAGACACTACGGTGTGGCAGGTAATAGCTGCAAGAACTCCATGGGAATTTTATTTTAAAGGCAGTCAGATAGATCAGTGCTTAATTTCACAGAGCCAAGAGTGGGAATGTTTTCCCTCAAATTCCTAAAGGGCATTGATCCAAACAGGTATCCAGAATGCTTCTAGGGAGATTAAGATGTGTAAGGACACAGGACCCAGCCCTTTTAAAAATATCCCAAAGGTTTTTCATTCTGCAATAACGGGACTCTCTGAAGTGAGAGCTGTGTGTCAGCAACAGAGATGGGCCAGGCAGCACCTTCCCATGTGGATAAACCAGTTAAATCTTTATGGCTTTAACCTCTGAGCCACTGCCTGATCATTAAAAAGGAGATTTTATTGTCTGTCTGTCTCTGCACACATGTTATGGTGAGAGAAAACGCAGTCCCTAGTTACCCAGTTCTCATATTTGCTTGTGAACACCTCATGACTGTGATGGGACATTTCAAAAATGTTTCAGGTACCTCTGACAGTTCCTGGCCTATATATGAAATTTTAGGAGGGGCATTCCAGGACACATGTGAATCACAGAATCATGGACTCATGGAATTACTTGGACTGGATGGGACCTTAAAGATCATCTTGTTCCAACCCCCCTGGCACAGGCAGGAAACATTCCACTATCCCAGGTTGCTCAATGCCCCAATCCAGGCTGGCCTTGGACACTTCCAGGGATGAGGCATCCACAATTTCTCTGGACAACCTGTGCCAGGGCCTCACCACCCTCACAATAAAGAATTTCTTCCTTGTACCCAACCTAAATCTACCATCTTTCATTTGAAAGTCATTCTCTCTTGTCCTGTCACTCTGTGCCCTTGCAGAAAGTCCCTCTCCAGCTCTCCTGTGCCCCTTTAGGCACTGGGATGCTGAAGCCCCCTTTGCAGCCTGGTGCACAGCTCACACACCTGGATCAGAGGGCAGCAGGGAAAGGCAGCATCCTCTGGCTCAGCTGGCTGCATCCTCTGCTCCTGCCCTCCCATTCCAGCTCCTTCCATGGAGCCTCTGGAGGCTGGCAGGGCTGGGGAGGGCAGGGAGCAGGGCACAGAGGGTGCTGTGCTCTGGCGTGGTGCTGGGGCTCTGTGAGCAGGGTGTGAGCCCTGGGGACAGCCTAAATTAGGTCCCCAGAGCAAGGCAGGGAAGGAAAGATGCAGGAGGAGATTAAGACCACCCTGACCTCCAGCCGACTCCCATGGCTCTGCATTTTGTCCTTGGAAGGAAGCAGAAAAATTTCTTTGTAATCTGAAGCAATGCAGTCAGACACGAGCCCCAGGTCCGCTGCAGGAAGGCATCTGATAAACGCTGCAGTGGATTTGGCTGAGAAGAACAAATCTCTGGGCTAATATGAGTCTGTCTCTCTGTCCATGCACTCTCTGGGGCTTCTTTCATTATTGGCTTTTCCCCTTAACATGATTTACCAATTCACAGCATTTTCAGATACATTTGTTTTATTTCTAACAGCACTCTAATCAAATGTTCAGTGCTCCTCACCTTCAAGGGTGGAATCATAATGAGTGTATAATGAGCTGCTCCACAGCCACGAGTTCCCATGCCTTTTAAACCAGCTCCAACAACTCTGAAATCTTCAGCGTAGATTAGTGGAGCCCTGCTGATTCACATGGCTATTGTCTCTGGAAATAAAGGAAAATCATATTAATATTCACAATGTCATTCACTTGTATGCTAATTGGAAGGATTGCAAAATAAGCTACAAAGACAAGCACAAAAAGACGTGTGGCTGGAGTAAATCTCAAGGACGTGAATAATAAAGTGTTGGATGGAGGGGGACCTCTGAAACCACCAACTTTTGGGAATTCTCCCTACAATCCTACAGGTCAAACAGAGAGGGCAGCTATCTTAGCAGTAATCAAGGCCATGCACTTGTCCCCTGGGCCAGGACAAATGGCAAGGGTGACACAAACAGGGCTAGAAAGTTTGCAAAGGTCGAGGTCCCCTTGTAGGCGGGGAGAGGAGAGCCCTGCTGGGCAAACCCGATGGTGATGGGTTTAACTGGCCACAGACAGGAGTTATCAGACTTTCAGAGCAGTCAGCTCAAGGTGAGAGCTCCTCCCTGCTCCACCTTCGCCCCTGGATCACCTCAGATAAAACATTCTGATCACTGCAGTGAGATTTTCCAAGTTAAATGTCACCGTATTTCTATTTTCTTTATTTCATTTTTTTGTTTCTTTGTTTTTGTTTGCTTTTTTGCAGAATTGTTTCCTTGATTTCCCTGGCACTGATTCCAACCCTGGGCTTTTCCAGCTCAGGACTAGAAAGCAGAGATTCCTTCTGTGAGGATCCTGTTCATTGCTTACATCTGGCCTCTTGTAGAGAAAAAGGGACAACACAATAAACTATAAAAGCAACTACATGAGCTAGTTCTCCCCTCAATCTCACACTAGACATCAGGGTGGTCATCTCCTGCTTCGCTGGGCCTGCTCTGCTGTGACCCCATTTAATTATCCCCATCTGAAGGTGTCTGTGGTGTTACACAGCAGTGTGGGAAGATAAGAGTAGCACTGGGGTTTGCCTTGCTGCTGCCATCCTGGGGTGCTTGAACACAAATATCCAGAATATTTTCCCTTTAGAACCAGCCATGAATTCCTCTGACTAGCTGAATTAATTTCGTATATTAAATAAATCAATTAGCAAAGAAATGAAAACCACCAAAAAAAAACCAAAAACAAGAAGGAAAGAGAACAGAGCACACAGACAGAGAGGCCGTAGTGGGAGGACCACTAATTCCCTGTTTCTCTTTTATATCCTGATCACAGAAGAGTGCAACTGGATCTAAATTATTAATTAGGAATTAAAAGTTACTTGGATTCTCTTTTTCTTTCTATTTTCTAATTCTTTTCTCCGAGCTGTTGTTTCCCTTCCATTGCTGATGGCATCTACAGCACCAAAACGAGACCAACACTGGGCTCCTTTCTCCATGTCTGGATTTAGTGTAGGGAGCAAGGTCCATCCCTAGCCTTAGATGCCAGAGCTGCTGCATGAAAACCAAGGAATACACAAAAAATATGTGGAATACACAATAAATAAAAGGAGGAGGCAGGGCAGGTATCCAGTTCTTTAACACATATATAAATATANTGCTCGTCTGACAATTCCATTAGGGCTCCTTTTGTAGCCTCGCTTCTAAACAAATTATGGCCACAAATTATGGCCACAACATATATTTAATTAATACAGCTCTTAATTAAAGGGACAGGTTGAATAAATATATAGATAAATAAATATATAAATATAAGTTCTTTAGTTTTCATTTTAATCTAATTCCCATGTACTGGTAGGGTCACACCCCGGCAGAGGGGATTGTTTTTGCTGTGAGCAGAGTTTGCTGGAGCCTTCCAGTTCCTGAGGCTCTTTCTTTCCCCACACGCAAGCCTAAAGTGCTGAAGACCTCCCTTTCCTTGCCAGCCAAGCCTCTCAGCAGCTCCTTGGGTGAAATGCAGTTTTCCAGCTAAGGGAAGCTTATATGAATTGAGATATTTAAGATACAATTCAGTCAGATGGGTTCTAAAAGCCCTCGAGTTCATCTGTATCCTAACCAGTCCAGGGTCATATCCCTTAAACCCTGTCTAACCTGACAGAGAATTTCCAAAATCTGCTAGTCTGTGGGGAAAAAAATTCAACTCGGTCTGGTTTTGGCCCTCTCCTTGTCAGGATACACACCCAGTCTCACCTGCTGTGATGTGCTCAGCACTTGCCAGGCACTGCAGCCTGGCCAAGGCAGCAGAGCTGCAGCCCCCGGGCTGAGCTGAGGGATGTAAATAAGGGACAATGTCACATTTGGTTACAGGAGGGCAGCCCGGAGCAAAGCTGCCTGCAGCAAGAGCAGCCAGGCTCAGACAAACCCTCCCATTGTTTGGGGTCATCTGGTCTACAAACTGTTTCACATGAGAAAATTAGATTATGCCAAACCAGCTTCTTTGGAGGGTTGTTTTTTTTTTTTTAATTCAGCATTAAAAGGATGGAAATAATCGTAAATCTGGAAGCAATCACACACACACATCACTTAGAAATGCTCTGCCTCAGTGCAAGAGAAACAGAACCCATCAGTGCTGATTGGCCTGGGGTATCTCTCCCCCCACCAAGCCCATGTCCCAGACAAGTCAAATGTTTCATTAATTAGGCGCTAACTATGGTTAAAATTAGGAGGGCTGCAAGGATGTCTCCTCCTCCTTCAGACTAATGTTCTAATGAAAAGCAGGGCCCCCAGTTTGGGCTCTGCTTGTTGGCTTGCATTGCTGAGTTTGGGGGCTGAGCCAGCCTGGTGGGGTCTGAGGGGCAGGAAGGGGTTTGGGTCCCCCAGAGCAGGGGA
>VWZT01000741.1:1134602-1149444 GCA_013397055.1 Pachycephala philippinensis
GAGAGAGAGAGAGGGGAAAAATACAGTGGAATTGCAGAACAAACAAGATGGCAAAATAACAGAACTATTTTTTAATAAGCTGGGAATTTGCCTCAGTATGCAGTTCTTGGAGGAGAGGAAGTTTCTGTGAGCTGGCCAGATTCCCTGTTGCAGACATATGGACACCTGGAAGAAAAGACAAAAGAAAGTTTTATTCTTGTATAATCCTAAGGTTACCTTTTTGTGACAAGGATAAGTACTCCTTATTAAGGAAAGCTTGAAAGATTGCAGAACCTGTAAATTGCAGCTTTCACTGGTTAAATGATAAAGAAGCATAAACCTGGAATCTTTTCCTGTGAATGCAGGATAACTCCTTTAACATTGATGGAGGAAAGTTGTTTTTGAGAGGATAGTGCAGCTGGTGAAAATAAAATAAACTGAGAAAAATCTTATGGGGATGGGGAGGGAGAGGAAGGGGAAATTCTATAAATAAAACCTATATTTGAGTTAAGCTCTTCTTGATCTTTAATGAGTTATGTTTCCTAAGGGAAGAGAGGAATAAGAACAGTGATGAGGGAGACAAATGCTTGTTGAAAATTCAGAAGATATTTTCCAGGGTCCCAGCCTTGAGGCTGAACGGGAACAGAGCTGGACTCGCCCAAGGAGAAATACAAGATTAATGAGGAGAGCTATAAAATCCAGAAGAGAAGAGAAATGCAGAGGTGTGTTCCTCTCACTGAGAGTGAGCACGGGACAGAGGAGGATTAGAACCTAAACATTGCTCATGTGTCAACTCCTCTTCAAACCTAAGCTATGGAAATCTTCCCTTAGCTCTGGGATGATTTTGCTGGTCTTTCTAAACCTTAATTACTTAGCTATAAAATCCTGTCATCATTATTTGTTTTAATCTATTACATGGAGGCTAGGACCAGCTGTGAGGCTGGTGGGAGGGACCTCTGGAGCACCACAGACTCTGCTCCAGTGATGCTTTGCTGTGGGGATCCAGGACAGGAAAAGGTAGCAGTGATGCAGTTTATTCTGAGCTCTTTTTTAGTATGAGATGACCTGAATTATGCCTAAATGTTGGCAACTGGCCTCAGCTGCTTTACAGAGTTCTCTGGTAGCTCTGGGCACTCTTGCTGGGGACATCTGTGGTGAAAAGGCAACTGCAAAGAGCCGTCCTGCTTCATCAAATGTTCCCTGAGCCACGTGTGTTATTAAACACATTCAGTGCATCAGTCACCTTTTGTTCTTGGGATGCAAGGGGCCATGATACAGAACCCTCTCTTGATACAGGAGTGCTGGAAATGGGATTCAATGCCACCTCTGACTTTAAAGGGAGATGAATTTCAAGAAACAATTAGGAGAGTGGGGAAGTCTCAAACCTTCTTAATGCACCAAAAAGGAAGGAGGGTAACCCCTTCCCTTCTCTTGCAGAGATTTCCTTTGAAATGAAGTCATTCTATTTGTAGCAAAGCATGTGCTAATGTGTGTGGAAGTGTGTCACCCAGTTAGGTGTCATCCACCAGTTGTGACACTCAATTTTTAAAGGAAATGTGTTTTGCCATCAGGACTTACAGCACTGATATTACCAGTAATCATTTCCATACTCCATGATCTGCAAGCACATCAGCTCAGACAGCAAGGTTGCTGTTACAGGGGAGTGTGTGATTGTCTAAAGGCAATACAGGAGTCACACAGGCTGCAGGTGTTTTACTGGAGTGCTCCAGAGGCACTTTCTCATTAGGGGCTGACACAGATGTGTCTGTACATTTCAGAATTCATGTTGGGTTACCAAAGCCCTTAACATGTTCTTGCTGGGAGGCATTAAAAATATTCCCATCCCCCTCGGGAAGTGCCTGGCTGGGCTGTGTGTATGTCTCAGTGCAAGCACAGTTCCTCAGGAGGGGTTTGTGTGCCCTTGTGACCAGACTTAGATTGTTTGTGGACAGCCCAGCCTGTGCCACGGGTAAGGATGGGGAATGCAACCACCTAAATGACATCTTTTAGCACAGGACTTTGTTTCTCTCACAGGGCCTGAGAAACAGAGAATCTACCAGTAAAAGGCATCTCCCTTTGCAGTTAGAAATAAAAATTTTCATGATATCTCCCAAATATTTGATGAAGGCAGAAATACTGAAAAATTTACAACACTGAAGGTGCCTTTTTCCCACTGGCACCCTGGAAACAGATGTTGGGGGAACCAGTAGGACTTTAGAGCTTGTATCCACTTGGACAAAAGACAAGGTGGAGGTAAATCTCTTCATGCCCTGAGTATTGTAAAAAGGAGGAGGTGGAGCAAAGTGTCCCCTCTCAGAAGGACCTGCCACACTCAGCTGAACTTGATAAAAGACACAGCCTTTCTAAATCATTAGTCTGAATAGAAACATCAGACATCCACCACCCTGGAATGGTGCAGAGGAGCAGAAAAGGAGGTTCCTGCTCATTTAGTCTCCAAGGTTTTCTTCTCTTTGTGCCAGCAGTGTGCTAGGGCACTTCTGCCCACAGATCATTCCCGTGCTTGATGGCTTTTTTTCACCCCAGAAGTGGGGCTGCAGGGAACAGGTAACAGCACTCCTGCTCTGTCTGGAACACGGGATTTATGCAGTCACACACATCCTGTCCTCGGGTGTCGCAAGTCAACTTGAGTGTCAAGAAAATGCATTTGTCAAACACATCTGTTGACTTTCCTGAGCGAGTTGCACAAGATGCTCACCTCTCCTTTCTAAAAAAAGGATTGTGTTGCAGCCAACATTGCTATCAGAGCTCAGGAACAAATAAACGTGTGGCTCATCTCCAAGGGGCTTTCCCCCCCGTTTCCTCACAATTGACAAAGAAGCCAATGTTGTTTAAGAGTAAGACAGGATGACAAATCCATGCATGTGCTCTACTTTGTAGCTGTCTGAGCCTGCTGCTGCAGAGTTGTCTTAAGAATGACGGCATTATTATATATTTCCTGGCACAGACCATCTAAACTGATGCCCATTTTCTTCCATCTGCCCTGGGAACTGCAAGGAAAAGAACACACAATTGTACCCCGGATGGATTAAAACAGGAAATGTCATCTAAAATGATGGAAAAGCTGGTTGTCAAGTGAAAAGGAAAAAAAAAAAGATTAAAATAATAATTGAAAATATTAACAGTGGACAGATTTCTGTTGTGGTTCAGAAGTGGATGTAAAACTGGAACAATCTCAGTAGAGCAACTGTGTTATGTCACATTGTGGCCTCAATTACTTCAGTTCATTCAGTGACATTTTTTGGGGTGCATGAAATAGTTGGGTAGGGGATTGATTTTTTTTTAGCTGTTTGAAATACATATCCAGCAGAGGAAATTCGGCCAATTAGAAAAAAAAATCACAGGCAGGTGCCCATCAAAGAATCACAGCACAGTCTTGATGTTTGTCAGGATTCACCTGATAACAAATGACAAATGAACCCAGTCCATCTCCTCGGGGTACCTGTCAGGCTCGCAGGAAAAGGAAGCCAAGCTGTGCCATGGAGAGATCCCACACAGTTTGCTGCAGCCAGAAAGAGCCACTCCTCTGCCTCGTTTGCTCTCCTGTGTCTGAAATCTCCCATCTCCAGGGAGCCAGGCTGGAAAGGAGTTTGCTGTGGAAGCTGCTACTGAGAAGTAAAGATCTGATAAGAGGGAGAGACAAACCAGAGCCAGCTAACAGCTCTCTTCCTCCTCCTGGCTCTGCCACTTACCTAGGGCTGCTCTTCTCCCACGTTGTGCAGAAGGACGGAGAAATATGGATTTGCAACTGTATGGAAACTCCTTGTAACCTCTGACATTACTGCCAGCTCCTCATCTCTTAGAAGCCTACTTAAATTACAATAAAACAGCCCAAAAGTCCCCCCTTCTTCCTCCTGTTTCCTGTAACCAGAATTAAGCTCTGCCCTGACTCTCATAACAACTGTGGGTTTATGAGCTACCTACACGTCACAAAATTCCTCCTGGGAGATCCATTAATGAATGAGAAGCAGCAGTACTGAGCGAGCTGCGGAAGAGTTTGCACCTGGCAGAAAGGTCTGATGGAATCATCACTGAATTGTGATGGTGAAGAGAGGAGGGTGTCCTTGGATGTCCCTGTGAAGTGGAACCAGCTGGACACAGCCCTGGGCAGCCTGCTTTGGCTGACCCTGCTTGAGACTGGGTTGGACATGGTGAGCTCCAGAGCTCCCTTCCAACCTCAACCACTCTGTGATTTTGTGAGCCCACTGATGATCTTCATTTTGCCCAATTTATGCAATTTCTCACTGCCTTCGTATCTCGTGGCCATAGCCCCCATTTCCTACACTTAGTTATCCACTTTATGTATTAGAAAAAACAAAAGCCCTCCCTGCCTCACACAAGTCTTCTGCTGAGACTTGCCCCAAACACCTCTTACCTTGACAGACCTGTAAATCTGATGGCACTCTCCATTTGGCTTGGAGGGGAGGGTTTGTGGGGAGATGAGGGACTCGGGGCTGGAATATCTTTTCTATTTTGCTTCCTGGGGTTAATATATTGCTTTTTCTTGATTTAGACTGGCAGTTTTCCCACTGACACCCTGGGTGGTAACATGGCCATGTGGATTCAGACTCCCTCCTAGGCTCACTGGAGACAGAATTTCAGCCAGTGTCTTCTGTCACATTGCCCTAGGTCAGCTCCAACATTTAGGACTTTTGAAAATGACATTTAGGTCCCCTGAAGCTCCCTTTTCCCACTGAAAGAAGGACATGAAGGTCCTTCTTCCCACTGAAATAACTGATTTAAAAAGATCTGGTCTTTGACTCCTGGAAAATTATCATCTGTATTCAGAGGGATGCATATTCCAACAACTGAAGGTTTCCTTAGATGATCTGATCTCCTCTATGACTCACTCAATGTCATTTAACTGCAGAGTTCTCCAGCTCCTTGATTAAGAAATGTCTTATCTGTAGGCATCTAGTCACCATCTGAAGGCTTCAGGAGACAGACAGATAAAAGGCACTCCTTCATCTCTTTGCTGTATTTCTTTCTTAGACTTCAGTCTGTTACATCCTCTTTACAACCTGTCAATGAATACAGGAATGGGAGAATGTGAAATACGGGGAGAGCTCAGTGATTTAGAATCAGAATGAAAGGTATCCCTCAGAGTTAGGGGCATGTGAACCTTGTCAATATGCATTAGAGTGTTTTAAATTTGGGGAGAGAATTTCCATAGGGTCTTTTGGGAAAATAAACAAACTTGCTTTCACATTGCTGAGATTTTGACTTTGTTTTTCAGTTATCAAAACACGCCAGCCAGCTCAGAGACTAATGAGAATTCCACCCACCAAAACCAAATTATGTTTATAATGAGTAGAAATGGTTGAAAATTCTGGCTTTTGAGTGCTTGATGAAAGTGTGTCGATCACTTCATATTTCAAACAGGAAAGAAAAAATTCTGATGTAAATACGGTCAAAGACTCTTTTCCATACCAATTTTCTGTGTAATTAATAACATGTTGCGTTGGGTTTGTTCATTTTTTAAGTAGAGAGGTCTTCACAAAAGCTGTGGTTGATCCTGAATTAGGATATGGTTCAGATAAAAGTAACACCCAGACAAAGAAAGCCATAAATCAGACAGTCTAGTTTATGATCATAAAAAGTTATTACCTTTGCAATAATGCTTTGTCTTCACTAGAACGAAAAAAAAAAGCGCTAATTTATAAAAGACAACCAAAAAATTTACTTCAAAATGAGTTGGTTACAACCCATGCACCTATCCAAACTCTACTAGCAGTTGGCTATTTTGGTGTAAAAATACACAATTTTTTTTCTTCCTGTCAAGTCATATGCTAAGATCAGGAGGAAGATATGGAAAAGGTCAGTAAGGATCAATCTTTGAGAGGGACAGATTGCTCATTAATGAGTGCAATAGAGTGATCACCACAGAAAGAATAAAATTTAGTGATTGTATCTAAGAAGTATGAATGTTTTTCGTGTCAAATGTCATTCCCTTTAGAACTTGGCAATAGTAACTTACTGCAATTTTCTTTCAAGTGAATTTCAGCTGGGCTGTGACTGTGTGTGTAATCTTTTTCTCATGATGGTAGTAAAATTTGACATATCAACTGTATATTTATAATGGAAATAAACTTCATTATGAGTCCCCAAAGGGATCTGATCTAAATCTCACTGAATGAAAAATGGAAAGACTCCCATTGACTTCTCTGATCTTTGGTCAAACTATTGTAGCTGCAGAATTCTCTCACTTTCCCCCCTTTATGCTTTGCTTTTGGAAACCACACGTATTTTAAATCTGTGTATCCGAGTCATCTCTTGTTTTGTTCCCATTGTCTCACAGAGCATTAGAGGCGCACTTGCAATGTAAAACTGAAAAATTATCATCTTGTTTCAGTGCTGTTTTCTTGGCAGCAGAGCGTACAAGTATGACAGGGCTAAAATCCCAAGTTTACATTAGACTACACGGAGCAAACTTCGCAGGAAGGTAACTGCTGACTTCTGTAGCATCCTGACGGGTTTCAGGGGCGTAGAATTTGGCCCCATTTCTGCAAAATAACTGTGGCTTTCCTTAGCAGTCTGATCATGTCATAATTCACTTTAATGCTCGTGTATACTGGCCCAAGGGCTTACATAATTATTGTGCTTGTCTCATCTTGAAAGATGGATAACTCACACCTGAATACAAGAGTAGGAACTTGTTGTTTTGTTTAGATTTTAAACATTTTAAAATCATTATTAAATGAGCAAATTACATATGCCCTGCAGAAGAGGGTACAAGTCAAAGCTTTCTGGGTACTTCTCACTGCTCCTGCCATGGATTTTGAAGAGTAATATTTCATTAGAAGGAAACATTGATTAATAGATTGTGATTAATTTATCTGAATATAATGCAAGGAGTAAAAAACAAAGAGAAACTCATTGGACGTAAACTGCATTCCAGTGGGATTTCAGAATATTTCATAGATCAATTAATACTTTACCCTAAAGCCACAGGATGTCATATTCATGAGGGACTCTAATTATGCAGTTATGTGTCAGGAGTGTTATTTACATAAAGGTTTCTGAACAACCCAGACGATCATTTCTAGTTAAGATAAAGTCCCAGAAGGTGGGACTGGGGAAGCAGAGATTCCCACATTAGCCGGGCCTGCAACACACATGAAAGCAACAAAAAAATCAAATATTCTATGAAAACAAGTGTCAGGGAGAAGATGATACATAAACTCTAGGGAAGTGGGTAAAAAGGATTTCTTTCACTTTCACAGCCTCATACCAAGGTCTTTGGAGGTTTGCAAATGGAAGTATTAAAACCCTGGGCTGTGGTAAAATGAAGAAGATGCTGCATCCATGGGATGACACAAGATTCCTCACAAAGGAAATGTGCCATGCTGATGGAAAAGCAGCCAAAGGCACTGAGAAAGCTGTTCCCAGTCACTCCACATAAATTGCACAGTTCCCTTCTACCTCACTGGATACATTCAGACCTTCCCTGTTAACAGGTGTATATTTAACTTTGTGGGGGTTTTTTTCTGATTAATTTAATACTTGAGCAGATAACCATTATAAACACCGTGAGTATTGGTTGTTGTAGGAACTGAAAGGAGTAGGAGCATGGGGCTGTAAAAGGCAGTGTCTTCCTTTTATTTTCCCTATACTTTATGTTAAGGATCTTAATTTTCTTACTTCTCCAGCCAAATCAGCAGAGTTTGCATTGAGATAGGTACTAAATAACTGCATTATTCAAGGCCAGCTCCACTCCTGGGGTCACTGTTACAGCTGACTGACTGCAGAGCTGTAACATCCTCCCTCCTCACAATGAACACCTGACAATTAGATCAGCTTTACCTCCTGCGAGCAAGAGGACGAGACAAGGGCTGAGCGTTCACCTCCTGCCTTCTCTGACTCAGGAAAAACCAAGTTTTGAGCTGCCACTCAGAGAACTTCTGCTCCTCTGCTGCTCTGACACGGCCAGTTAATACTGAGATCTACAGCTTTTCTTTCTCTGTCACCCTGATGGGAGATGTCATGTCCAAAAGACTTTGGGGGAATTACAGATATTATAAAATCCAAAGTCCTCCTTTGTCACAAAGGAAATTAGATAAAAGCTGAGGTGGCCACAAGTGCTCCACTGCTGACTGTGCTGGTTCAGTTATTCCTGTCAGCCATGGTCTTGTACTTGTCTTTTAAGGTTTTAGCTAAAAGATACTTGGGCTGATGCTAATTGACCCATCCTGGCTGCAAGAGCTTTTATCTTTGTGGCAAAGCTAATCCTAAATCAATATCACCTGTTTGACATTTACTTTCAACCCAGCCCAAAGTGAAACCTCAGATTTAGGTAAAGTTGTGCTCTGCTTTACACTCTAATAGTGCTCAGAGAGGCTACAGCAACATTCCTGAAACCAGCCCTCCACAAACCCTTGTGACCTGCTGAAATCCGAGTCAAAGTGACACCTCTAGCATCTTGCATGGTATTTGATAAGTAAAACTCAATAAAATGAGTTTATATCCTTTATTCCCTACAATTTTCCTCATAACCGTTATCTCGCATTTTATCTGAATTCTACCCTGTCCTCCACCATGCTCCAATGGGAACAAAACCCAGCTCAGTCCTGTCATCTGCTTAATCTTTTCCTACTGTTCCAGTCACCTGCCCTGGCTGACTGAGCTCCATCCTTACCTTTTGTCAGACGTTTGGTCTCTTGGTGAAATATCTCGGTGCATCTCATGAAACAAATCCAAGGATTTGCAGGAAGGTGAAGGGAAATTTCAGACTGAAAGCAGAGGAGGCTCTGACTGCAAACTCACGAGGATGGCAGGGAGCAAACAGGGTGATTTGTCCCACCAAAATGCTTCAACCAAGTTTGCAAAATCATGGGTGGCAACTGTGGAGCACGCAAGCATCAAAGGGAAGCACGGGTTAAAGGGAGAAACGCAGGAAAAGAATGCATCCTTTGTGCAGGGAGGTTATGCATTTAACAGATCTCTGCTGAGTTACTTAATAACACCCCAGATGCCAGCGACCTTATGGAAAAATGGAATTACTTAGGACTTCAATGTCAGAATGGTCGCAGGCATTCCTCCTGGCTGCCCGTACTTCTGCCGCAATGGCTCGAGTGTTGTGTCCTCTCTGCTCAGTGTTTTTGTTGTGGATGTGTGGAACTGTTGTGGCTCTGTTTGCCATGGAGCAAAGGGACATTCATGTGCCATGAAACCTCGAGCTGGGGACAGAGCCCTGCCATTTCACCACTGTAAAAGGGGGAGTTTTCAGTGAGCCCTCTCCTCTCGACCATCAGCTCCTGCACTTTACCAGGGGCTGTGAGTAAAGCTGAGAAGGGTGAAAATCCTTTCCCCGGCACTAATCACATTAAGAATTTCAAGCCTGGATGCCAGGAGGGTGATGAAAAAGAGCTAAACCACCTTGATGGATCTTGAAGTTTCCCTGGAATTTCCCTTGCCTTGAAAACGGAGTCCAGCCATGATAAGAAGTGCCACAGCTTTCCTCACTGATGGACCTTCAAAGAGATTCCTGCTTCAAGGTGTATCAGACAGGAGATGCTGAGGAGAAGGGGGGCATTGGGGCTTTACTGAGGTAGTAGTTAAAATTTTAATTTTATCTGTCATGAAGACAGCAAAGCTGCCCCTCTCACATGGCTCTGTCAGACCATTTCAGAGACGGACTGGCTGAAGCCACCCACTCCATCTCCTGCAATCCTCCCTCTGAAACACTCCGTATCAAAAATGGTTTGTGAAGCAGCTGCCTCAAATTCTCCATCAGCACCTGGCCTTTTGTTTTTTCCTTAGCCCAGCACTTTTAGGAGTCTTTACAAATATTAATGCAGAACTAAATATCTGCTCTGACCTTACTGGGAAACTGAAATTCTGGGAAAGATGGAATGTGTCTGCAATTTTTAAATCTTCTTTTGTAATTTTTTTTATTTATTTCTTCATGAGTGACAGGACATTAACTGATTAGGTGTTTTCTTGATTAACTTCATTGACTCAAAATTGGGATTTATCCACAGGAACCAACCTCTGTTTCTCCATCAAGTTCATGCTCTCACCTAGCAAGACTTTTTACCTTCACTCAGGACTTTGCTGAAATAAATTCCCCTCCGGTTATTGTTTGACCTGCACAGGATTTCATATGTATCAAGTTTTTATTTTGCAACCCACAGACCACTTTGGCTCTCTGGTTTAAATATGATCTAGATGTAGGGCTCGTTCCTATTCCTGCATGATTTTGCCAGCAGTTTATGAAAGCTACCAATGGAATGCAAATGGTGTTAAATGAAAATTGAAGGCTCATCTAATCCCATGTCAGCACAACACTTTAAAGAGGGCCTAAGAAAACACAGTTGGGTTTTATGTGAAATAGATAGGTGCGTTTGCTAAAAAATAAACTGCACAAAATATGTGTGCACTTCAAAACAGCTGACCCTTGGGCACAGCAGCCTGTGGTCACATACATGAAAGCAGGGAGAGCTGTGTTATTTCTCAGACGTGTTAGGAGGCACCTGGGTGAGGAGCCAGCACTTTCACTGCTACTCCAAGCTCATCTTGGCTGCATCTCCTCAGTAAACAGAGGTCTGTGGGAACAGAAAGATTCCCAAACTTGTCCAGCTCTTTCCAAGCGCGTTCATTTTTCTCTCTAAATTCCTGAGTCCTCTTCTGAGAGGCTGTCAGGAAGAACAAATGGAAACAATATTTTTTTACAGATGGGAGGAAATCTGAACTAGAGGGATCCCACCCACTCTACATGCTTTACCTTTTTCCTACCAGCCAAGTCACAGCTCTGTTTTAAGCAGATCCTTTGCTTGTGCTGCGTTTGTGTTGTAGGTGAAGAGCAGGACTCCCCCGAGTCATCAGATTAAGTACTTTAGTAGTTTAACACTTCCAAGATGCTTTGGAGCAAAGGTGTGAGGATCTAAATAGGTCTTAAATTTCGGTATCTGATTCTATGGGCTCTTGTCTCCTGAGCAGTCAGCACGAGTGGAACAATAGGAGTGGTGATAAGCTTTCCTCAGGAACTCTGGCAGGGATATTCTCTACCTAATGGGATTAGTATGGTAAATACCTTTATAGTGCAAAGCTAAATAAGGAGATGTTGATACCGTGAAATAAATAAATATGTTATTTTTTAGAGTCAATGTGATTGAAATATGAATCTCCCTGTCTGCCTGCACTTGTGATCTTATTGCCAAGTGGTCCAAGTGTGTAAAAGCAGGGTTTTTATTAGCTCCCCTGTCCTGTACATTCACTTTACCTCCTCCCCAGCTCCTCACCTCAGCTGACTTATGACAGGCACCATGTTCCCTATCTGGAAGAAAAATAAACAGTCCTTGTGCCCTCATTGTATAAAAGCAAGTTTAGCTGGTGCTCCAAAGCCCAGAACTGGGAGAAATTGATTGATTTACAGTGCAAGAGATCTCATGAGGAGTCCCTTACATCATCAGGTTGTAGATCCAATTCTATTGAAAATAACTTTCTCATCCCTCAAGCATAAATTAAGGACTCAGTAATTTACTGAGTCAGTAAATGCTAAATCTTTCAATAGAAGAGGAGAGGTGAAAAAGTATTCTTCAGAGGAGCATTAATGTGTTGTCCTCTCTATTTGGTGCAATAATCACATTAATTAAGGCAATTTTAATTAAATTATTTTCACCTAGACTGACTCCCAAAATTGCAGTTATTAAGGGTAAGAACACTAATGGCTCATCTATGCTGCAGAGGGTTTTAATAACAGCTGTGTTAACTACGAGAGCTTGCACCCCACAAGATTTTCAGATTAAGCAAGTGGGTGTGCTGCACCCACTGCCCTGACAGAAATGTCACTATTGTCCACATTGTTTTTATTCCTCCTCTTTCTCCACAATAGCCCAACTCACTCTATCCTTGCCTTCTTTGTCCAGCTTGACATTTGGTCCCACACCACCAAATAGTGTCTGATTTGAGGTAACCAAACAGGAGTTGGTTGCACTTCAGGTTCTTTTTTTCTTTCTTTTTTAAACAGGTCTGCTTGATAACAGAGCAGTGAGGCATTTCTGAACGCCACAGGGGCACCCACTGTGGAAAAGAAGCCCCTACCTACATTTTTATGGTCTGTCCACACATGAAAAGGTGCCTTTACAAGATGTCCTTCATCGTACTCTAAACATGAAACCTGTAATTAAACAGGAAAAGCGAAGTTACCGAGCAGTAAGCACTAAAAAAGCTCGTGCTTCAATAGTGTTCTGTTTCTAGGAGCTCGGGTTTAGCCTGAAAGGGTGGAAATGGTGCAAAAAAGCAGGTCACAGCTATTTCTAGAAATTGTGGAAGTGATTGGAGCCCCTTGACGCCAGGAACTGGAATTTCCAGACAGTAAAGTAGCACTAAGGTAGACTGTATCTGATGCCAAGGAGCTGGCAATTATTATTAATTCAACCACAAGTAAGTGCATTTCAGGTAGGATTAAAAGGTTGAATTAAGACTACAATAGCGTGGACAGTCAGCTGAGGATGGAAGTCCAGGCTGGGGAGCCAAGCTCTGCCCATTCCTGTCTCATGGAAAACAGGCAAAATGGCAGAAACAGACATCAAAATGATTTAGCTCTTGAAAGTCTTATTTTCCCTCCGTTTTGCAAATGAAGGCACTTCAAAATATAGAAATTCTTGTGATTAGACAAGATTAAGTTTTTAATTACTTTTGCAATCTTTCTCAAAAGGAGCCCTGAAATAGAACAGTGACTATTACTTACATATAATACACATTTTACAGTCTTCCTAATTACATATGTTTCACCAATAGCTATTATGCACACTCAATTAAACGTGCAGTTAAAACAGCTTAAATTGCATACCGTGGACAATGCCGAGTAAATAAATAATTAGGGAATTATTAAAATGCAAATTCATAACATAAAGGAGCAATTCTGGAAGAAGAAAGTATTTTAGCTCATGACTTATTGACCATATCAGCTCTTCTGCTGGGTCCTTCTGCATTAATGTGAATGCTGCTGACACAAAAGACACAGCAGCAGAATGGATTCTTTTGGTCAATGCCTAATTACTTACAGCTTTTAGATCCTGAGGTCTTCACTTAATGGATTTTAATGGCTCAGAAGGAAAAAAGGAAGATCTCTGCACACCCAAAGTCTTCATAACATTCTGGAAAACAAACTTTTCCTTTATATATTTTCTCTGTATCTATCTTTGCCTATCGTTCAAAATTAGTAAACTTTTGCCCTTTTTTTCAAATTTAGCTCACAGGAAAGGAACCATCCTGTTTGCCAGGCTTGTGTCAGTGAAGTCTGAGATCAAATGGAGCTTGGGCAGCAGAAACTGGCATAGACCCCATCAGGGTTGTGACTTTTCAAGCTTCAGATGGGTCCTACCTGATGTGTGGACTCCTGCTTTGGGTTCCTGGAGCTGCCTTTCACCTCCAGCTTCAGCTGAGCCTCGGGGTTTTTGGACAAAAAGCTCAGCAATGGGACCACCCTGGCCAAGAGCTCATCCCAAGCAACATCAGAGATCATCTTTTATGGGCAAACACATTTAAATCTCTTCAAACATAAGTAATTAGATGTTCACAGATGAAGATGTCTTGAAAATGCTGTCCAGGGAAGTCTTTGCAGTGCTTTGGGTTGTTTCAGGGCCTCTTTTGTCCCGTTTAAATCATGAAGAGACAATTTACAGCTCATGCAGCAAGGCATGCTGTGTGTGCTGAATGAATTTTATTCATATAAGGAATTGACTCAGATTTCTTAAGCCGATAGTGTTTTCAGTATTACCTTAAAAGTCCTCTATAAAAGGTTTAAAAAAAAATTGAAACCTAAAGTTTCTTATAAATATATTTCTCAAGATGTAGGGAGAAATTTCTATGTGTTTCTGCTCCTACAAATGATATTGGCATTATTTTATTGACATTGATTCCAGCTTTGTTGCAATAACTTTCTTCTGATGCTGTGTCCTTTGCTATGACTTGGCTAGACTTGCCCAGAAAACCAAAATTAGAAGAAGAGTTGCAGTTCTGAAAATATTTATTGCTATACTAATTACATATAAAAGTAATTTTTACAAATCATATATTGCAAAATTCCTCCAGGAAAAATAAAAAACCCCCACATAGTAGCTGGGATAAAACAGCTGGTTACCTTTCAGTTTTATTGGCATGTACAATGTGATTGCACCAAGCCAACTCCTCAGCTAATGAAAACTAGCAAAGCTCTGTTGCCTCCAGTACCCACTGCTTCAACCAGAAATAAATCTTTGGCTCTTTCATTGTATGTGTAAGGCAAAAAATTTAGGGATAATTTTTTTTTTTTTTTAAAGATCATTGCTTAATGAGGGGAGAAAAAGGCAAAAACTACTGGCTGAAAGTTTTCCCATGTAGGGAAGTGACACACTCCAGGGCAGGCACCTCCCTGTGGTGTGGGGTGGAGGCTGAACTAAAACTGGGGGGGATCTGGGATGGAAACTGGGCAAAGAGCAGCAGATGATCCCACACCTTGTGCAAAGTGTCCTGCCTATTATTTATTCAATGTATTGATTATTATTTTAAAGTTTTTATTTTCTAATTGTTCATGGCTATACCAGAGTGTATATATATGTGTATACCTATATCTATATCTATATCTATATCTATATCTATATCTATATCTATATCTATATCTATATCTATATCTATATCTATCTATATCTTTAGTCAGCAGAGCTTCCCCTAAATAAAACTAGAGTTGCTTCTCAAAGCCCCTGGAATTTTGGAGGTTCAGGCTTAAACAAGGCAAGACAAGGGGAAAATTAATGAAAAAAGAGAAAACGAGACAGTGTACATGCACTGGTATCTCTCCAATAACTTCAGCTTAACAAGGTTAGAGAGGAAACTCAGCTAATCATAGTACATTTTTCTTATT
>VWZT01000741.1:1149475-1257992 GCA_013397055.1 Pachycephala philippinensis
AAAAAAAAAAAAGAAAAGTTCCTCACAAAACCATGGGAATTAATGTAACTGGTTTCAGTAAATTAAGGAAATCATGTGTGGCATTCTTTTGTGAAAAAAAAAATCCCTTTGCTTTTCCTTAGCTCTCCATTTTCAGCTCTATACTTTGAAAAACCATGTGGGTCGTATCTAATTAAATGTGGACTCCTCTGATAAAACATTTTTGCCTGGTTTTGGACAGCAGCAATTTGTAACTGATGTGATCAATTCTTCCAGATCTGCAACAGACACGATGTGTTTTGTAAGGCACAGAGGCCTGGAGCTCTGAGAACCTAATTTCAGCTCCCAGCTGGGCAACTTGCCCCCAGAATTGTTCTTGTCTGCCCAGTTTGGGTTTTCCCCAGCTCTGGGTGCTACTGGCTGGCTGAAATATGTCAATGAATGTAAGGTGCTTAGATGAGTTTGTGGACAGATAAGTGAAAAGAGAATTAAAACTCTTCATTTCATTAATGTCTCAGTCTTTAACTGCCTCTCCACACTAATAAAATGTTGGAAATATATAATGTACTCACGTCGTGTTATCTTCCAAGCAAACGTTAAAAGAACCACAGTAACCAATTTAAAATATGCATGAATACATATAGCATGTTTACATTGGTAAACCCAGTCTGTTTGTACTGGGAAACATTTTTAGCAAATAATTTTATTTATAACTCCTGTGCAAGCATTCCAGACAGAGGTGGTCTGTAAATTCCAGGAGACTGTACTTAAAAGAGAATTCTTTAACTAAAAAATGAAACTAATAATAACTCCTTGAGGTGCTAGATACTGCTGCAGCTGATACCAAGTGTTAATCTTTGGAGAAATGAACTCAATTTTGTTTTGACACTAAGATAATGCTCTATGATTTCACTGTGAAAGCATTATCTATCCCCACTCTCTCTGCCTCCAATAAAGTTTTACAAGCAATAAAAAGGCCTGGAGATCAGCTATTTTCTTATTGGTGCTGTTGGAGGTTTGCTTTTGATGCCTACCGACAGAACCCTCCCTGGTGAGTTATTGCAAGGAACACTTCAGTGTTCACTCAGTTTCGGTGTTTGGTCTGAGCTGCAGAGTCTGGGGATGGGAATGGCACACTCATTAAAGGGAAGAATGTTCCCAGATAGGAGGAAATCCCGGTTAAATCTACATTAAAAACAATGTTTTTTCTTGTTTTCTGAGTACTGGTTGTTGTCTCCTTGGCTTCTCCTGACTTGTTCCCCTCAGAGGGTGGCAGCATGCCTTGTCCCCATGGCCAGGTGCTGGTACCTTCCCCAGGTGGCCAAGCAAGAGCTTGTGACAGGCTTCTCCACGTTTATAATGACACTGGGGGCAGGGGAACTCCCACTTCCTACCCTAAATAACTCCCTTGGGGAAGATCCAGTTTGTTCTGAGCCAAGCACCAAGCCTTTTCTAACTGGTGCAGCTCTCCTACTGAAGTAGCAATTAGGAGAAACATTGCCAATTAGCTAATTGCATTTCTCACAGCTGCCTCGGTACAGATTGCCTTATATGTCATAAACTTCTCCAAGTTTACAAATGACTTATCTCGGAAGTACTTTTTATAAGCAATGTGTTCATTTATATTTTAATTCCAGGAAAGTTGTTGGCTTTCCTGTTCCAGCCCGTGCAGAACAATGCACCCATCCAGATTTCCTCAAGGGGTTTGTCAGCCCTGTGCTCACAGAGAGCTGAGCAAGAGCCACAGCACTCTCCAGCTCAGGAAATAAACCCCAGTGCTCACAGGGACCTGAGCAAGAGCCACAGCACCCTCCAGCTCAGGAAATAAACCCCAGTGCTCACAGAGAGCTGAGCAAGAGCCACAGCACCCTCCAGCTCAGGAAATAAATCCCAGTTCCTGCGGCACACCAGGGAATATCCACAGGGACACGTCCATAAAGCCATGTCTACTCTCCTTGAGCACCCACCTCTGCCCACTGCCAGGAACAGGATGTGGCTCCCTATGGCCTGTGAGAGCTGGAACTACCCAAAATGGCAATTCTTCACTCGTTATGTAGTAAGATTTTAGCTGGAGCACACCAGCCGTGTTACTCACTTCCTGCCCTTCCTCCTGGAGCCAGTCACAGGAAAGGAGGAACAATGCACCCCTGGGCACTTCCATCCTCACCTGGCAGGCAGCTCAGGGCAGTGGTGGCACGTGGCACTGGGACACTCACCCGAGCCCAGCATGGAGCAGGAGCAGTGCTGGGAGAACCTGGTCTGAGGGGATGTTCAAGATAATGCTCTTCAGACTTCCTAAGATTGATTTGAATTCCCAGGCATCCTCATATCTGCTCGATCCAGTGCAACAAAAGCTGTGGTTGAACTGCTGCAGTGTTCAGAGCCTGGAGCTGCAAGAATCTGGCATATTTTTAAGCTGTTTTCTGTCCTACTTCTGCCCGTGTTTGTTTACACCATTGCACAGAAAGGCTCTTCCCCAGAGACATCTCCCATCCCGTGACTCCCCGTGGGCACAGAGCAGACCTCTGCCATTCCCATCGGCTCGAGCCAGTGAGAAAAGCAGAGGGATTAAATTCAGTTGCAAAAAAATAAAAATTAAAATACTTCCACTAGAGTAATATGGCCTAAACTTTGTGCACAATAAGGTCCAGTCTGTGCTGCAGTCTTACTCCGTCCAAAGCAGAGCATAAATGGTCTTCCTTTGCTAAATTGCCCACAGATCTATTCTTTAATTCCAGGAAGAATTCTCATGTTTTCCAGAATTGTGCTGCCTAACGTTTTTTACCTCCTTGCACTGTATCTTTTAAAATTGCTTTCTATTGGCAAAAGACCTTTTTGTTATTTTGTGTGAGCTCAGGTCTTGCCAATGTTTCAGCGCAACTGCTGCATCCTGCACATACTTAAAATGATAGGCTTGAGCCATCTTTGATCCGAAGCCAAATGGGTTTTAATACAGTTATCTCTTTAAAAGCAGTGTTCCCCTCCTTCTTTGCTGCTTCACCAAAATGGAACAGGCAGGAAATTCTTCACCCAGCTTTCATTCACGAGCTGGTTTGTAGGAGCTGCTGCAGACAACCAGATCCAAATCCTATTGAAAGCAGTACAAAAAAATCCCATTAGCTTCAACGGGCTTGCATCAGACCCAAATTGCTTTCTGGACCTTTATCTAAGTTTTGCGAATTTCCAAAATATTTGTAAGGTAACACCACTCCTTGGCTGGGGAAATTTAACATTTCACATTGGAGGAGATGCTTCTTCAACAAGCTGGATAAAAAGTACTAGAGACCATTCTGAGGTTTCTGAAAGCTGAATGGAAGGCCTTAATTTTAAACCTGCTCATTAACAGGTCGGGTTTGGCATGTCCCTATCCCCCTTGGAGGAGGATCTGGGGTTTGGCACAGGAGAACCAGTGCTGAGCCCTCTGTGTTCCCAAACATTGTCTTATTCCATCTGAACTGGAGGGAGGGAAGAGAAGGCACAAATGATGGTGATGGGGGTGAGAAACTCCCCTGTTTAATAAAGAAAAACTACTCACTGTGAGGAAAACTTCTCACTTCTCACTTCTCACACCCAAAAGGTCATAAAGGGACCCTGTGTTGGTGCAGAGCCTCAGCAGCACAGGGCCACCACTCCCCCAGAGGAGAGGGCCTAAGCAGTGAAAAACAAGAAGACTCTGCTGAATTAGGGTTTTTCATTAAATTGGGAGAGGTTTTAAATGTCATTTTCAGGAACCAGAGGACACCAACGATCTGCTCACAGAATGAAAAGGATGCCAAAGAAATGCTTTGCAGAATGGGAAGGAAGAGAAATGTCCTTAAAACCCCGGTGTAAGCCCATGGTTTGCACTCCCTCACCCCCTCAGAGCCCAGACCCTTCTCCTTGCTCATGCAGCTCCAACTTTCCAGGCTTGCAAAGGCTGGAGTCACTCACATTTTGATTTTCGTTTGGATGACAAATTCCCCTTTATTCCCAGGGTGTGTTACTAAATCACTTTGTGCCACATTCGGAGTGAGTTGGCCTTTTCAGACACCCTGTGCTCCGAGGAGAGACATTTCTGTGAGAGTCTGTGCAGTGCATTTAGGCATTTAGTGGGGAGATTAATATTAAAATACTCGGCCATCCAATCAACTTATGAGGTTTTAATGCAATGACTTGAGTCTAGATGTTAGAGTTCACTTAAAGTTCACTGACTATTATGGGACTGATGGTATATAGAATAGCTTAATCTTACCGTGGGAAAACTAAAATCACGGAGGGGAAAATTGGGCAAGACATGGAGGATAAACTCCCATTCCTGTGAGAGATACCACGGGACATGCCAAAAAAGGCAGGAAAGGAACCATTTACTTCCAGAGCAGTGGGAAGGATGCGCAGTTACCAACACTTACAGTGGCCATTTGCCACCCTGATCTGTTTTGTAGAGATTTTGCAAAAGCGGGGAGGGGGAAAAGAGCTGCTTTATGTGTCTTTTACAGACACACACACAATGCAGAGGGGAAACCAGAGATTCAAAAGGCAGCTCTGTTTTGCAGGGTAAAGATTCTTGCTTCATTTACTGACAGGACCTTCCTGTGCATAAGAGGAGACCTCCCACACCTTAAATTACTGCTCTGAATGGATTTACATTCTGCTTTATCCTCTGCATTCCAGCTCCTGCCCTTAGCCTTGTGATTGTGTGCACGAAACTCTGCCGAATGCACATCCCAGAGAGCTCAGGTCACCCCTCAGCAAAAAAAAAAACCCAAAAAAACCAGACCCAAGCCCATAGGAAAAAAAGGATCCTCGTTTAGATATATGCTTCCCAAGGGCCATTATTTCCCTAAATGAAATTAAACTCGCAGAAGAAAATATTTGAGAGAAAGTTGAAGCTAATGAAAACTGCACAAGGTTCTTTGGCTTCGCTCATCTGGAGAAGAAAAGTATAGCTCTAGGCAAGCAGGAGCTTGTTGAGCTTGAAGAAATGTTACCTGCTTAAAGGCAGGTAAAATCTGGCATAAGCTGTTAATCCATCATTCAGGTTTTTACATGCCAAACTCCTGTAAATGTTTTTCTACCACATCCTGTCTCCTCCTTCCCTAGCTGAAAAATAATAATAATTTTGGAAGAGCATGAATTAGGCCTGTCATTCTTTTTTTTTTTTCCCCCTTATCCTTGAACTGCATCATACAAACTCCCTGTCTCTCAGAGGACTTGATCCTGCACTCCTAATCAGGGGGCAAAATTCACCAACTTTGAGACTCTGCATTTTCATTTAGAGAAAAGCTAAGCCTCCCTCCTTCCCATCACATATTCCTGGCCATCACTAGGATGTGCTTTGGCCAGCTACCAGCGACCCAGAGCAGGATTTTGGGCAAGAGCTCCTGAACATGGGCACCCAGGTGGGGAGGGGAAGGGAGAGCGAGGTTGATGTTGGTATGAAAAATGGGGCAAGGCCAGATTTGAGTAACCTCAGCCTCTGCACAGCCAGGTGTTGATGAAGCAGTGAGCCCGTGCCAAGGCATTATTCTGGATGAACAGCCCCTGACAGCAGGTTTCAGCACAGCCCACAGCACCACGGATCCCTCGCTGTGCCCGTGCTCACTTGGGCAGCACTGATGTTCCATCCCTTGGACCTTCACATCTCCTGCATGTGTGCACACAAATGCACTCAGTCTCCTCTGAGAAACAGAGAAAATTACTTTTTTTTTGTTTTTACTATGAATAATACAGGTTCTGCGGAGGATTTAGCACCCTGTGTTTGCATAGAGACGAGTGGGGATGGGCCCCACTGCTCATTGCTTTAAACCTGTGCATTATTTTGGGGCCAGTCTTACCTTCTAAGGATGGTTCCACACTGAGATCAGCAGCATAGCAACTCTGCAGACATCCCCATCTCATCTCTGTGGCATTACAGGCTCTGTTCCCCTTTGCAGAAGCTGAGTCCAGCAGCAGAGCTGCCACACCAAGCCCAGTGCCACCCCCTCCTTGCCAAGCTCCCCTCCCTGTGGTTATCCTCCCTCCACAGGTCCTGCAGCCTCCCTGGTTCCCAGCCCACCTCTCCAGACACAGGCAACAGCTGGAGCACGAAACACCTGGACTTTGCAGCACAATTCTGCTGCGAGCCAGACACTGAAAGAAATATGCAGATCTGACAAAACATCCAAACTCCTCAGAGCACCTGCAGGTTTCATGATTGCTCCTTATCATTCCTTGGTCAGGGTCCTCAAGGGGGCTTGCAGCCTCTCCAGCTGCACAGGGCTTTCCCATCAACTCACCCCTCCCTCAGCCTCATTTCTCTTTGCTTAAGGTCTTCCCTCGTCTGTAAGACAACTCTGAAGATAATGTTCATTTCTGCTCCCATCCTAAGGAACCTCACTAATTTTTCCCAGTTTCCTAGGATGTGACCTGGTGTTTAGTGCCACACTTGCCAGGCAGGCTGGTTTCCCTGGGGAACTCCCTAGGAAGTAGCACTTCCAAGTGCTCACATCATCACCCACGTGTAGGACCTCCTGCCACCATGAGGAGATAAAGGCTGCAGAGAAAATCGAAGATTCCCTCATGGAAAACACAGCTGGCAGAGCTGTGCAATGTGCTCAACCTCTGTTTAGATTCTTTAGCTTGTCAAGCTGTGCTCCTTTTCCATGGATTTCATTTTCCCCAGAAGTAACAAAGTTATGTATAGCACCTTTTAAGTGGCATTTGGCATTTTCCATATCTGTGGAAACATGAGCTGCCTCCCTGATTTCCTGTTTACTGTGCCACGTCTCTGTGGGACACATAATCTCACAGGGGCACTGGTCACTCGCAGAATATTTTCCTTTTAAGATTTTCAAGCACAGAAGAGATCATTGACATATTCTAACTTTAGGTCTAACTCAGGACCAAGCTCCCTGTAGGGTCAGTGCAGCCTCCAGAGAGCAATTCAGGATACCTGAGCCAGGAGTCCTAAATTAAGCCATGTGAATGCTTCCCAAAGTGCCAAGAACTCCTTGCTCAGCGTGAGGAGAGATCCCAGCATGAATGAACCAAGAGCAGCCATTGACCTTAAGAAGACCAGGATTTTCATTCACAAATTTAATGATATTTTGTTAAAGTCAGTTCTGGGGGGTTTTTTTGAGCCACTTATGAACTTGCTTCAGAGCTTTATGAAGCTGCATGGAATAATTAAGCAAACAAATCTAGTCCCATGCTAGGTTAATTACATGCCTTGTGGTTTCATATATATTTTTCTCCCTTTCATAGTTACTTTTTAATACATCCCCATATTTCTCTCTGACTTTTCTGTGTTACTCTCTTTAGTCTTCAGGAAACCCATTATTACTCGGGGGACCAAGTAATCAAATAAGTCTCACTGAGTGCAATTAATCTCTCCAGCTTGAAGGCTGGCTGTGAGATGGTGTTCACCTTTATATTTTCCAGTTGCTATGGATCAGCACAGCTTCCCCTAAATTCACTTTCCTGTGTCACTCTGGTCCCTGTGATGTGCAGGACCTCGAGCCAGGAAGAGTTTCCAGTGCTCCTGGGCAACCATGAATTGACCCCTCACATCTGACTGTGCTGAGGAAGGAGGGAAGAGAGGGCTTATTTCAGTATTTCAGTGACACCCTTCATGAGGCAAAAGATTTATTTCAGGATTAATGATAGTTCTATTAAATGTGTGGATTTAAAATGTTAATGTTGCAGCAGAGTTGTAGCTAAGTGCACTTTTGTGCATCTTGGCAGAGTCATGATTTTGGGGACAGGGCTTTAGGTCTGGGCTCAGAAGACCAATTCTGGGACCAAAAATGATCATGTGTCCTACAGAAACATGAGGAATAAGAGATTTAAACCTTCCAGACTATATACCTTGACTTCAGTGAAATTCTGGCAGTGCCTTGTGGTATTCTTATCAGCAAATTTGAGAAACAGACTGAAATAAACTTGTGCAAGATGGGAACACAAAGTGTGAAAAACTGTTCTCGGGAAGACTTATCTACAGCTTACTCTTAGAAGAGAAGTGTAAGGGTTAGGAAATTCTAAAAGCCTGTTACTGATGTTTAAATACATTGCATAATATCTGGTACAATTGACTAGATAATACGCTTATTAAATTTGGAGATGGCATCAAGCTAGAAAGTCTGCAGTGGGCTGGAAATTCATAAAGATCTTATAGATTGGGGAAATGGCCAAGAAAGGATAAAAGTCAATAAGGATAGAATTTTCTGCAATTAATAGAAATAATTGATTGCACAAATGCAGGACGTGCCTGACCATGAGCACACCAGTCCTGCCTGCAAGAGCCTGAGGTTTAGAGGGCATCAAAAATTAAGCGTCAGGAATGTCCATATTTTACAACAAATTCCCAAATTCACTGGAGATGTAATACCCAGGAGTCCTGTCTCTGACACGTACAGCCACACAAAATCATTTCCATCCACATTGTGCTGGGAAGGCCTCAGCTGGAGGACTTCATCCCATTTTAGCACTACAATTTAAGAAAGATGTGGGACATTGGCCAGAGTCCAGAGGACAGCAGGGATGACCAAAGGTCTTGAAAACAAGGACCTCTGGAGTCTGAGGCCTGTTTAGTCTGGAGGAGACAAAGTCTTCAAGTATGCAAGAGCTGGAGGGGTGGAAGTCACAAATTCTTGCTCTTTTCCATCACAAATGGGACCAGAAGAAATGTTCATGAGTGGCAGCAAGCAGTGGGACATCCTGCTCAGGCATTAGGAAAACTTTCCAGTGGCAAGGGTAACTGGCACTGGAATAGGTTGTCCAGGAAAGCTGTGAAGTTCCATTTATTAGAGGTTTTTAAACTGCTAGCAGAGCACAGAGGGTGAGAAATCCTCCCCTGGGGCAGAGGGATGATGTAGATGATCCCCTGAGGTCCCTTCCAGCCTTTTTTCTGTGCCTCTGTGTAAGTAAGACAAGAACCAAATGAGCATGGGAAAAGATGCTGTAGCAAAACCCTGTTGATCCAGTTCACCCAGCTTTAAAGGATGAGTTCTAACTTTCTAAATTAATTTATCTTTAAGGAATTTCGAGCAAAAATGATTCTCTTGCTCTCCTAAAGGTGTTACATGGCTTTTCCACAGCCATGTAGTACTTCTAAATTATTCCACTACACTGTTGAAGCGAGTGGGAGGACAGTGGGAATGCAGAGCTACTCCGTGGTGTGGCTGCAGCCTGGGAATTTCAGCATAAAGAGAAGAATCAAATCCTTCCCTATTTAATTTCACAGAGCAAAACTGGCCCGTGCATTTACAGAGGGGACACCCGGGTACAAGGCACTTCCAGATGACCCTGCCTGAGCCCCAGGCACGGCAGATGTTGGCAGAGGGTAAAATCATCTGCAGGGCAGCTCCTTTCCCTTTCTTGAGGGACCTTGAGCCCTGCAAGAAGCTGCAGAAAGTCTGGTGTGCTGCTGGAGCAGAGAATAAATTCAGATCTTTACTTTGGGTGGTACCTCCTCCTGCTTGTTGGTGTGTGTGCTACCAGTATTTGAGCCAGTATTGAGCACCTGGTAATTATTAGACAATTATTCAGAAGTACTTAACCTGGCAGACATTTATGAGCAGAACCAGCAGTAAAACTGGTCAGGCAAAGAGCAAACTGAGAGGTTTACAAGTTGCTGTGCCTGACCAAGAATAGTTTAGTACCGAGGATGCAACCTTTTTCTGCATCTCCCTTTAGTCACATAAAAATTGAATAAAGCAGGAGTATTTCTGAGGGCACCTTACCCATTGGGAAGGTTGGGCTTGGAACCCATTCTGAGTGGAGCTCCTGCTGCTCAGCTTGCCATGAAGATAAATATTAAAGTGAAAACTGAAAGGAAAAGATCATCTAGGCTGTTTAGAGATGGCAGCACGGTGAGCACTCAATATTTGTAGTGTTCTCACCACCCCAAAGGGACTCTGGACAGCTCTTGTTCATCTGAAATCATGCAGTTTACAGAGCTTTCTTGATTTAATGACAAGTACATTCTGATAGCCATACAGGAAAGTGTAGCACAAGACAGCAGGAAAGAGAATGTTCTACAAATGCAGCGACATTCTGAAGCCAAAAAAAAAGGGGAATAAGAGAGGGGAAAAAATCACCCTTCAGAATTACCCACTGCAAAAATGATGCTCCTTATGTAAGTGAAAAGCTTGCTGCATTTCGGGCATTTAATTTTTATTTTGGTTTCTTTCTGCAGCAAATATTTTTAGCCCTCTCTTTCACTTGCAAGAACATCCAGTGGTATTTTAAAAGCATTTCAGTAAGCAGCGTGTCCCTGTTGATATCCACTTTGCAATCGGTTTTGCCTGAGTTTTCTGGGAGTTATTTTTTCTCAGAGATGGCAAATGAAAACTTCTGCCAGCCTGAGATGGATCTGTCAGATGGGGGGCAAACAGAGCATTGTGTTGAAAAGCCAAATGCATTTATCTATATTTCAATAAATTTTTAGTTCAGGTCATATCAATACACAAGGAGGGGAGGGGGAATTGTTTTAGGTGCATTTTGCATTTCTTAACCATGGACCTACAGCCGTGTTTTGGTGCTGTTCTTCCTTATCCTGCTGCTGGGGGTACATGGAGACAACAACCTGCCACAGTTTTCCACTCAGGGTGTTCCCTGAATGTGCTCCAGAGAAGTGCAAAATCAGAGAAGTGCAGCCTGGCCTGGGTGAGAGCATCTCTCAGAACTGAAGCTGATGTATTTTTGTGCACCTGCTGAGTCCCTGCCAGCCCACAGTGGGGTTTTTTACATCTTCTGTAGCTCAGGGCTCTGGGAAGCACTCGGGGGGCTCCTGGTCACTCGGGGATTTTGAGCACAAATATCTCTGTGAGTGGCCACACTCACGGGCAAAGCTGGAGGTAAAAACCAGAGCTCAGTGCCATTGCCCCAATCAATCAATCAATGGAAAGCACTGCTGGGATAATGCAAGCCCTGTCTGAAGCTCATTCGCTCACTCAGAACCTGAGAGGGCTGGATGTGCTCACCCAGACCTTTCCACAACCCATTTACATCCCTGCACCAGCCAAGTGTCCATTCCAGACCTGATAAATGGTGCTGATAGATCAGGTTTCCTTTCAGGATGAGGCAAGTTAAATAGCATCAAGCTATTATAATTGTTATAGGAAGGTTGTTCTGTTTTGGAAATACAGTAAAACATTTGCAGCATTTTAGGCAGGGCTCATCCCTCTGAGTTTTACCACATTGAACCGGGAATAAATAATTTAAACAAACATTTTGAACAGTTTTGCAAAATGCATTTAATGAATTATTCAATGAGCTCTATTTGATCCTCTTCAGACACAATAGTGCTGTCAACAGCAATGCAGAACTTTCTAAGTAGGTCTTAAATATTCATTTTTCCCCATTTGAGAAATAATGTGTACTCTGTCCTATCACCCGTGTTAGCATGTCTTAGAGAGAAATAGTTTCACAAGTTGTCATCTCTCCCTGTATTTGTGTTAAACTTTTAATTTAAGATTAGATTATCTTTTACATATTTTTTTTTTAAAGATAAGTGTAGGGAAATGTTTGCTGTGCCAGTTCTTACCATGTCTACAATGTAAAAGTGAGTGCATCTCTGGATTGGAATAGTTACATAAAAACACAAGAGAAACAATGGAGAAGGAATGGCATTCCTGGAATGCAGTCCAGATGTATATGGGCTGGGTAAGGCCAGATAAAGTTTTAGAATAAACTCTGCAGTAATAATCACTTAAGACAAAAGGTCTCTAAAGCTCTAATTGCTGATGAAATCCTAAGGTCTTAAGGGGCGATGTCTGAAATTTAGATCAGAAATGAGTGCTGTGTGATTTTGCTGACAGATAGTGAAAAGAATTGTGGCTATTGAAAGGGGAAGCACGAAAATGGATATTCCCCAAATTTCACATTAGGGGTGAGAAGCTGCTGGAAAAGAAGCAAAATTCCCACTGGGTTCCCTGGGGATCAGGATTGCTCCAGATTTACATTCAATATCTGTCTGATGGGGGCAGTTTAATGCAGAATCGTGGAGAAAGAAGAGAAAAAGGCACAGAGTGGAAGGAAATGCTAGCACCAGATTTTACCATTCTTTTTTTTTTTCTTTTGCCATCCTTTTACCAACCCTTTTTTCTTTACCTGTACAACAAAGCTCAAGTCAAAGCAGTTTCCATTGCTGGCAGGGGAAGGCACAAAAAGAGGGGGAACACTCCACGTGCCAGCTCTGATCCTGTGGCTCCTGAGCTGGTTTTATGCTGGATTTGTCTTTTTCTGACTCTGCAGCAGCACACCAGCTCCTCTGGGATGGAACAACTTGGAAACCAACACAGCCCCACTGACTGAGGCAGAGGCTTGTAGGAATGAGGGGCCAGTCCCTTGAAGGCCAGAATGTGCCCCTGCCCAGCCAACAGCCCCAGGTTATTGATGTTTGGGAGCCTGAAATGCCTCCAGCTCTGCTGCAATAAAATAATGCTGTTCTACACCGTGGTGAATTCAGGTGGAATCAGCCCTGACACCTCTCCACGCCTCCGGAAACAACTGACATTCCTTTACGTGGGACCGCTGGCCCTGGCTGCACCAGATCCCATTTTCAGCATTTCCTTCCCCTGTAACATCCCATGAATATCAGATGGAGAGATCTGCTGGATATTTGGCTCCTACCTGCTGCTCGAAAGCCAGAAAGGAACTGGAGCAGGCAAGAGAAATCTGACTCAGAGTCTTGTAAGGAGAACGCTTCCTTACAGGAGCAGTAACACTCTCTACACCCTTAAAGAGATATTATAGTAACTGGAGATCTTCGCAGAAAAAAAAGTGTATTGTATAAATTCATATAGAAAAATGAATTTTTACATCAAACAGTGGGCACGTTGGATGTTATAGGAAAGACAAACTTACTCATGACAGGGCCCATATGCACTTTTTCAACTCGTGTTTTTCTAACTCACAAGTTGCTGACACCTGTTAGCCTTTCTTTCTTTACAAGTGTCTCTTCTTCCAAAAAAAAAAAAAAAAGAAGAAGGAAAGGAAAACATTGCAGCTTTTATCAAAAACTCTCAAGTCTGTATGCGATGTGTTTTTCTTTTGAGACAAGGTGAAACTTTAAAGCTTCTGAAAGGAAGTTGGTTTAACCTCAGCATCAAAAAGCTTTGTTTGCACGTTAATGTACCGGTGTTATTTGAATTGCAAGAGCACTACAGCTCCCGCAGTCTAATGACTGAAAGGAGCCTGAGGATGCCAGACTGCTGAGGGCCTCTGCTCTCCATCCCAACTGTTTTGTTTTGAAGTCACCCAAGACTGCTACGGAGCCACAAAGGACCCCAAATCTCCCACATCACCTTTGTCTTGCTACCAGATGAAATATTATGCCTGGTGGTGTAACACTGGCTGGATTTAACCAATGCATGACTCTGCAACAGCCAGAGAAACTGAGATATCCCCCTCCCCATGCAGCAATTTTCCTGACTAGGCAAACAGCTGCTCATTTTTTATTCTTGCATTTTATGAGATTTTGGATTAACAGCACCCAGGCCGTGTAAAGACCATCGTCCTCACAAATTGTCTGTGGTTTGTTTGTTTTTTAATTGGTGTTTTCAGGCAGCATGTGGACAGAGCAACAGTGTTTATTTCCAATGCATGTTAACTCTGAATTTAAATTCATGTGTCTATAAGGTAAAGGCTGGAATGCTTTTCCAGAGTTTCCACATTAACAATCTCATTATAAGACTCATAGGGGTGATTATATATTAATTTTCAACCTGGCCCTTTAGTAATGAATACAAAGTAGACTGGTGCAGCTGTAGCACTGATTTCTTCGTGCTTCAACAGTTTGCTGGTTAATCCAGAGAGGGTTTTTTGCCCCAGAAGTAATGATGTTTCTTGCTACTTTTACATGTTTCCCCTTACTGTACATGATTCTTGATTCTTCCTCCTCACAGAAATGTGTCAGAAAAGCCCTTGCTGATGGGAGACACTGGCTGCACTGTGGATGTAATGTACTCATCGAGTTTTTGTGCATGAATGAACACATGTAGGAGCTGCACGTTACATTAAGTGTCCCCTCAATATTTTCATTGGAATGCTCTGGAGCAGCTCCTTTGCCCTGCTCAAAGACAAAATGTCTAGCTCAACAATTTACTCCTAACGGGCATGCTTGACATCCCCCTGCACTTAACCCCAGATCACAGGAACCACAGTCTAAGGTAAGAGGGCAATTCAGTCCTGGTCCTCAACAAGCCTTAATAGTTCCTTTTTCTGCAGCAGCGCTGCCAAATGTGGTCAGAGACATTCCTGGGCGGCGGCTTAGAAGTGCAGTTGGCTGCCTGCAAAGCACTACATTGGCATCACTGAACCTTTGGAATTTTTCAAATGCTGCAGCAAGAACTCAGCGGACAAATAATTTAAAAATAAAATTAANAGGAAGAAGGATGAAGAAGATGGAGAGAGAGGAAGAAAGCCAAAAGAGAAAGCTAAAATATGTCTGTGGCACAAACTTCAGGACCATCTGGGTGAATCCTATTGAACGGAGATGTTGGCGAGCTCTCACCCATGCACCGTGCCTGAGGAAGAAGCCAGGGCTTTGGCCCTGTTAGATTATATTTCCAAGAAATATTTGTAGCAAGCATGAGACCAGAAATGTCAGGAAATGTAACATCTGGTGCAGGACTAGGGAGTATTTTAAAGAAATGGAATGTCAAAGTAAATGGCTTTGTATCTCTATCTTCCTTAAGCATAAACTACTGAAAAGCTCTGTCTTATTAGCTCACACAGCACAAGTTACAGCTCGGTAAATTTATAGGTCTGCTGCCTTTTCTGTCTTTGTACACTATCAGTCCAACTCCAGCTGATTCTGGACTGAGATTAGATACAGCCCTGCTTTCCATCTGTGCTGATAAAACGAGAGAAAGTGCAATGATTTCTACAATCTTGTAAATCCATTTCACTCGGTGTTTGTCAAGAGGTGGCGAGGGCAATGACAGAGGCAAAATCCCCAAGGTCACCCCATCACACGCTGTGCCTCCTTCTTTTGAAGGGCTTCTCTTGCTCTCTCCTGGATGAGTTTTCAGGTGGAAAAAGGAAAGACAGTGAAAACAAAATGAAAAAGGGAGCACAGACATACCCAATGTTGCAAAAGAAAACAACAAACCGTGTCAGACTGCTTTGTGCTCCCTTCTGTAAGAACGTGCATGTTCAAACAGGCTCTGCAGAGGTATTTGCCTTGCTCGCTCTGAACAATGGGGAAGGAGCTCCTGTGTGAGAGGGGAAGCTTCACTCAGATCAGGATCACAGACTTCTCTCTTAAACCAGGAGGAATTCTGAGGGGGTTAAGATCTGCAGGAATTGTGAGAGATCATACCTAATGCTTACATCAAACTCTTGTTTCCTAAGGAGTACTGTTCTCCTAGATCCACTACAGCATATGCCCTGTTGTACTTCTATATGGAAGTTATTATAACTTTTCTGCAAAGCAGATTGCTTTCCAGGTATCCCAGCCTCCATGGAAATTGGATAATCCAGGATACTGAAATGCAATTATCCAAACCTCTACTGGTACAGGCTGCCATCTATTTAAAAGTCTGCTTCGTACTGCATGAGATTTGTTTTCAGTTCCCGGTGACAACAAACTTTCTTGTGAAGTCTATCTGGGTCAAGCTTTCAATCTGTTTTTATGAAAAAAAATTACTTGGGAACGCTGAGATGTGATGAATGTGAGCTTAAGTATCTGTCAGTAAAAGCCAATTCATCCTTCAGTATCAATATGGATTCAGTTTTGCTTGCAAGTTGTACTAAAAGCTGAAACATACTGACTCTCCAAGTTATACACACGGGGGGAAAAAAAGCAAGTTTGCAGAAACCTGGCACTAAAGCACTTAAATCTTCAGAGAGGCAAAGCCAGAGCTGGAGTTTTATAATCTCTGAAGCAAATCGATACAAAAGATAAGCACATGAGATGTGCACAGATAAATGAGAAAGTGAAATGGAGGTGCCCAGGTCTTCCTCTTTGAGACCCAGCCCGAATAACGCAATGGATTTCGATCTCTTCCTTGGTCACATGCTCTGCTGAAGCAGCTGCCTTCGGGGCCAGGAATGCAGTCAATAAATAGGTTGGAAAGTGTGAACTTCTACTCTAGCAGCCTGCGGGGTTTGCTGGCCAGTGCTGAGTAAGCAAAATGCTGCAGACAACATGTTTTGCTGCCTCGCTCCCCAAAAGGGAGGGCTGTGGCAGCAGCACCTCTCCTGCCTGATGGGGCTCTCTGGTGTTTGCTCACTCCCAGCCCTGGAGGAGGCACACACACCTCCTAACCCGGCCCCACAGAGCAGGGAGACCAGCAGTATCTGCAGAAATCATCTCTGCTTGGTGTTCTCTGCATGCAGATATAAAAGGTTTTAACAGGATGAGGACAATAACAAGGGTGAGAGGACAGCTCGCTCCGTGTGTGGCTGAGGAGCATCCCAGGGAAACTCAAAGTGATCCATGTGCAGGCAGATAAATAGCAGCTGCAAACTCTGCAGACACCGCCACAGATGGAGGTGAGCAACCTACAGGTGTCTCTTTCAGTTCTGCAAGAGAAGAAGAAAAAACCTGTAAATTGGAGGAATCACAGTAAAAAAGGAGAAAATAAACACCGAGGATGGAAAGATAATTACAGAAGTATGTTGCATGCATTCGCAGCACTGAAGCTTTCTCGTCTGTTAAAGAACACAAAGTAAATGTTCACTTCAGAAAACCCCCTGGGAAATGCCAACAAAGGCTGGTATAACACCGTGTCCTTCTTTTATTTGCAGGAGCATAAAGATCTTTTTATCAAGCATTCTAATCTTGCTTAGCATTTAATAGGACAGTGTGCTGGGATATCCACTCTGCTATTTACTATTTAATTAATTTGACAGAAATCCAAAAATACTGAAGGCAAAACAGTGTATCAATATTTACTGTACTGATTCACTGGAATTAAAATACTGTAAAAACATAACTGTGCACAGACACCGTTTGTCTTGGCCAATAAGATATTTTGAAGGTTCATGTTCAAAACACAGGTTTGGAGTAAAATTATCACTGAAAGGTATTGATCAGGCTGTTATGTTCCTAGCTTTGTCTGGTACCACAAAATATTTTGAACTTCATTAGCTATGGGATCTTAATGATCAAGCCAGGGTTACAAAAACAAAGGGTTACATTGATAGCTAAATAAATATTGCCATTAACACACTTGAATCTGGAGTCTCTGTTGACCAAAGCTGGACAGAGAAATATGGAGTGAAAGGTGGAAATGCAACACTGGTTTCTAATATAGCAGAATCTTACCAAATCGTTTCTGTGCCATCCCTTCTTTTCTCTAAACATGTAGAAAATACAAGACCTGGGGAGTGAAAAATCACATCAGGGTCCTGCAAAAGCCAAGTGATGCGTCCAAGTGATAGGGGATTTGGTCAGGAGGATGCAGAGAATTTGAACAAACTGTGTTGAGAATCTCCACACTAAAGACTTTTGCTTAAAAGCCACTGAAAAACTCATCCATTAATCCAGGTTTTTGTCAGGAGTGCTGCAGCCTTGCTTTCATTCTCAAGCAAGTATTACTCATTAACTGCATAACAGGAGTTCTGCATGGACAACCTGTCCCCAAACTGAAGTGCCAGAGTCTCAAAAAACCTGAAATTGAATGCAGTGTAATAAATACAAGAGAGCATAGTTCCTTTAACAGCTTGGGGGAAACAGTGAAATCCAACAGAAAAAGGATGGGTTATGAGTGACCCTTACAAAAAAGATTCTTGGAAGAACCCAGCAAAAAAAGTCCTTAGCTAAAGTTCCACAGGCAAAAATGGCCATGACCTTTCTCTAGCTGGGTGTGAGTCCATCCAGGCAGCACCGTGCTACTGAAGGTGTGGTAATTCCTGCACAACACATCCCAGCTGTCTCTCTTTTTCATGTGTAAAGGGACATGAACAGTCCCAATGCTTGAGCAGAGGAGCCTCCAGCACGGTGGGAAGGGGTCCTTATCCCGGATGGCCAAAGCTCCAGTGGGCTTACAAGAAAAACCAACAAATCAAGCTGGTGAGTGCTGGAAGAGAATTCCATGAGCTGGAGAAGTAAATGTGTGAAGAAAGGAGTTGACCAGCACAATATATAAGTGCTAATCCACCTTTCTCAGGAAGGCAGGTATCAGGAGTGCATCTCAGACCTGTGGGTTGTTTTTTTTTTAAAAAAGGGGGGAAAAAAAGACAAGGAAGAGATATGGTATGTCTGAAAAAAGAGATACTGAGGTTTCTGGTTGCCCACAGCAGGGATGAGCCATTAGACATCGTTCACACCTCTGTGATGGTCTGATTTCTGCCTGTCAGTCCCTGCCTTTGTGGCGAGCGCACCTCAGTGTTTTTCTTGGTTTGTGTCCGAAAATTTGGGCAGTTAAGTAGGATCCAAATCAGGTCAAGGGAACCACAGTTCCCCACTGCCCTGGCTGGCGACCAGGATCTGCAGACAGGCAGCTGCAGAGCGCAGGGAGGGCGCTTGTTTAGCACATTCCTGAAGGGCACTGACTATCTCCAGCCATTTTCAAGTGGTTCTCCTCGAGTCCAGCCAGGAATGTGCTGATGGGCTGCACAGGTAGGGCCAACCTGGCTGAGAGGATGCAGGACCTTGGAGGCACTGCAGGGAATGGAACGTGGCCCTCCAGCCACTTGGAGAGCTGAAGGGAGGAACATCTGCAACGGGAAGCATTGCAGAACAGTGTTACCCCTGAAAATAATTAGCTATTAGCTCCTAAATTAATCACTTAATTCCTCAGACCCCTCGTACTTTGTGTCAGGAATAAACTTTGTGCATTCAGATGAAATAAAAGGAGGTGACAGAGGAGGAGAGGGGTGCAGGAGTGCTGTGGAGAAGCAGCACTCACACCAGCTGGGGAGGTTGTGCTTTTATTCCTCCAGAGCCTCTGGCCTGGGCTGCAGCAAGCAGTGCTTCTCTCTCGTGCCAGATCACTGAGTCTGAAGGAGGAAATGGGCTGGTTGAGAAACTGCTTCTCAGAGAAGAGCCAACATCCTCCAGTGTGAAGCACTCGGAAAAACTTTGCATGAATTAGCAAGTAAATGTGAGGCTGGAACAAGTAAAGAGGGACAAAACTTGTCAGTTTGTCATTTATGCAATAATCCTGTCAAACATGAAAATTCCTGCATAGGTGAATTTTGGCTTTGTTTTGAGAAAGGGAGAAAGGAAGAGGGATATTTTACCTTTTTTTGTGTTGCATTTGTATTTTTTTTCAAACTGGAGAATCAACCCTTTTATTTCTGAGCGTTTTTCACCTTTAGAATGTCACGTGGCAATTTTAGGATCCTCTGTGAGTGTCACACTGATGTGCAGCATCTGAACATCCCCATTTGTTTCACTAACAGGGACAACAGATAAATTCAGTATTTGTTACATATCCAGAACAGACTCCAATGCCAGTTTCAATTCTTCATGAATTTAAAACCTGTCTGGAATACAAATCAAATAATAATCCTATCTTTTATGAAACAGCCCACATTTTTTGCCATTAATCTCCAACCTGTTATAGTCCTGGGTCTTGTGCAAAAAACTTCATTCCAAAAAGTCCATTAGAGTCTTGAGACTGAGTGTTATGAAAAGATAAAGAACTGCTCAAATTGCCCATATGCTCTAAAAAGGCTTGTCTATTTTCTGATTCAGGGAAAACTAAATTCACCTCAGTTTCATATGTTACTACAAGAAACACTGAAAAATGTGCGCCAGATTGGTCTAGGTGCCAGTCATCTTATAGCCCTATGAGCAAAATGTAAATAGTTAAAAGCATAACTTATTGTAACTATGGTGATGGAATGGGGACCCAAACCAAGAACTGGACCTCTACAGAGCATAAGAAATGGCACCTTTACTGTCACCCAGAAAACATCTTTGTCTGAGGGTTAGTGATGTCACTGGCAGGGCTCAGAAACGAGTCCAAGTGTTCAGATTTAAAGCTGACACAGGAAAGCACATATTTTCTGATCTGTGAAGTCAGACGGAGGAGCTGTTATCTGAAATACTGCTCAGAGTCTGGATAATCTGCCAGACTTAGCACATCCTGCCTCAGGAGTCCAGGTGGGAAACTTTACTACAGGAGTCAAAACAAAATACAAAAATACCTGCTGATAGTTCACCTCGTGCGTCATCAACACCCCCCAAATAAAGCTGTGGAACTGCACCAATCTCCACAGTGTAACTGCTGTGCCAGCTGGGAAAATCCATAGGGACAGGTTAAGGGAAATAGGACATCCATCACCTGTCCTAATTAGGGCTAGGTCAAAAGGTGGAATGATTTTTCTTCATTAAATAAAGCAAGGAGGGAGAGTTGGATGCAGTTATGGAAGAGATCCTGGGTGCAATGCACAAAGACCCTCCTGTGCAGGAGGAGTAACCAGCCTCCAGGCACTGATCAGGATAGATAAGCAAGCAGTTTGTGGAGAAAAACACATCCCATCTCCCCAGAAGGACCAGGTTCCAAGATCAGAAGGATCCAAGTTCTTTCCTCTTTAGACACTCTAAAGCTTTTCTGGCAGATTCTCCCTCCCATCAGCTGTGCCAGGTTCAACCACTTATCACTTCAGGGGAAAGTTTCCCCACATTTATATCTGGCACGAGAATTTTGAGCTCAAAATGATGGAGCTGTTACAGGGGTAGTGCTTGTGAGAGCAACATCCTCCCAGATGGCCTCATAAAATAGGGAGAGGATGAACTTGTCTCACTGACTTGGAATTGCCAAGTCGGCAGAGCTAAAGATCAAGTTCTAAAAAGAAAAGGTCATGTTGAGTCACAGAAGTGCTGCCCTCCCCAGCACAATACAGCCTTAATCCTGCCTCCCTCAAATCAACAAGGGTTTTTCCAGTGACCTGGACAGCAGCAAGATCAAAATTTGATGACATCATCTAAAGCTAGGCGAGATAATAGGAAACTTTCTAATCACTGGGATGGGCTTTACATCAGTCCCTAAATGACTAAGACGTGGATCTATGACTGGAGAGAATAAATCATACAAGGGATAAGAGCACAGAGTTGCTGGTAGATGATTTGACATTAGTTTAATATTCTGATTTCTGAGGTGTGCAAGCAGTGATGTCTTCTGCAAAAATTTTGAAAGCAGTCAACACTGGGGTGAAGTTTTGTCTCGCACAGATGCCTCTTTTCAGAGGTTTATGGATGACAAAGCCAGCTCCAAACTGCCAGCAGCAGAAGCTGGTGCTGAACCACACAAGTGTCCTGGCAGGACGAGAGTTAATGGCCTGTGTTGCAGCAGAGGGACAGAGCTGAGCTCCTGTCACAGTGCTGACCATGGGAAACTGGCACAGATCCTCTTTGGGGCAGCTGGAAAGGATGGGTAATGCCCAATGTGAGTGCTGCTCTCCAACCAGATGCCATTCAGTCAAATCAGGTACCTCTTGTGAGAGGCCAGTGCTGAACAGCTCTTTGTGCTGTGCAGTTGTGTAAATATTTGCTGTTTAGAGACAAGGCTGTAGGAGTTTTTACCAAAATAAAATAAAAGAAAAAACAAACGTCCAGACAGCACCCTCTTCCTTTCTCCTTGCTTTCCCACTGAAGTGTGATCCACTGGTATGTGATAAGGGTTCAGCTCCCACACAGTCAAAAATTGCCAGTTGGATATCTAATCCAGATAAATCCAATGGAAAAATAAGAATCTTCTTTTAACCAGTGCTGGGTAACTACTGGAACGTCTTCGTTTGGGCTCAGTGTATATCCATAGAATTGTAATACATATTCTTCTGACAACCTGCTAATAACCAAGTTGGGAAGGGTCTAGGATAAAGTTAAAAAAAAACAAAAGGGATCATTGATGGTAGTCCCAGATGGAGAGAAATGTGTTTCCAGAAATGAAGCTGGTCCTCCAGACAGCGCTGGATTTTTCCTTCAGCTTCCTGCGGTCCTTGTGGCAAAATGCTTAATCCACTAAAGCCAGCCTAATTTTCTTTTGGGCAAAGACACCCTGAAATCACAAGCCATACCCTCATAGCTGACATTTCATATTGTAGTGAGGTGTTTAAACCACAAGGATGACAAGGCCAGTGTCACTAGATTTGTACTTGTTTCCTACTAACAGCCTCTGATGAAAGGTTTGCAGCTTGACTTTGTGATTTCTATTCTGGCGAGTTTATTTGGAATACCTTAACAAATAGGGCATTCATTGAAATATTCTATATCAGCCACCAGCTACTCCAAAACTGAAGATGCCTGCTGCAAAGGCAGGTTTATCTCAGCTGCACTTTGTACACAGGAGTCACAGCCTGCACTCACACGGGAACCTCCCCACGCTGAGGCAGATGCAACATGACTAATGGGCTCGTCGTGAGTAATAAGTTCACCCCAGTTACAGCACATCAGTCAAATCAAGTATTGCTTTTCACCAGACATGACACACCGTGATGTGTAAGGCTGGGAATTTTGAAAGATAAAATGTTAGTGATAGACGACACTCTGATGCAACAGCTCAAAATGCAATTTTGACTATCTCCAGGGTAACCACGTGGAATTTCTGCTGGGGAGCCTTGGGCCAGGATCTCTGCTAAGCCCCCTGTGTGTGCATCAGGTGTTCACGAGGATGTTGATCTGCAGTGTCCGTGTCATCTTGTTACACGGGGGGATGTTTTCAGAAGGTCAGTCAGACAGATTGGTTTCCAAGATTATTGGGATTAAGGTTCGAGATGGAATCATGCCTTAGGTGAAATGCTTGCAAAGATCAAACCTTCGAATAGCTTTTAACTGGGATTAAGAGGTGAATAAAACAGGAAGGAGCAAAAGCAAGCCGTGAGTAAGAGGGTCGGCCAACGTGGCTCTGGAGCAGGAATTTCCTCGGGGTCTGTCCCAGCAAGGCAGGCCAGTGAGCACTGGGAATGGAGGGTTCACCTCTCATCTCATGGGAAATGAGTGCACCTCACTGAACTTTACAGCAACAGCTCAATTACTGCCATAAAAAGGGGTGTTAGAAGAAATAGGGGGGGTTAAAAACTGGAATCAGATGTCTGGTAATTTTCTGCCATCACCATGATCCCATTCTACCACTTCTTTCACCTTCCACCCCAAAATCTGTCATTCCAAGTAGAGAAACACCACCTTTCCTTTCACCTTCACAGCCCAAGCAGTGGGAATTATGGTCTCACCCTTGAGTTCCCATACACAGAGCCCTGCAAATGAGCTGCAGAGTGAGGAGCTGAAGCTTTATCACAAGAGCATCAATGTCTCTTAGCTTCAAAACTCCTGAGTTTTATGTGAAAACCTCACCTCCTCGGCATTTGCAGACTCTAAGCCCCAAAGAGGAGCATTTGGACTGGCAGTCACTGGTTTGCTGCTAATTACAACCTCGAGGT
Organism: Pachycephala philippinensis; assembly: GCA_013397055.1. Classification (NCBI taxonomy): domain Eukaryota; kingdom Metazoa; phylum Chordata; class Aves; order Passeriformes; genus Pachycephala; species Pachycephala philippinensis. The sequence goes on from VWZT01000741.1 coordinate 1,172,750, forward strand.
ATCTGTGAAGATCACTCTAGCTCGTGGTATTCGTGAATGTGCAGAGTGAGAAATATGCAGGCTGAAGGGAACATTTCCTTCTGACCTTTACAAGTTTTAAATGGTGATGTGGTGGTCACAGAGATGGTCAATTTGTTTTGGGGATCCTTTCTTCATTTTTACTGCTGCTTGATGCTGTAAGGCTAACTGGTGTAGAAGTTAATGGCAAAAAACTCTCCTAAGCTGCAGTTAAGTATGACATAATGAGGACATCAATTAACTCAGGGCAAGCGTTTATGATTAACTATGAAAATCAGTAGCATTCAGTGGTGCATAACAGCAGAGGGAAGACAGTCTTCCAGACCATTATTCCACTGCAAGGTCATAATGTCACAGCAATTTCTTGAGTGTTCTGACTGAGAAAATATAAATTTTCAGTAGAGCTTTTATTTTGGGTGTTACTGCACTCATAATGTCAGAAAAGGCAATTAACTTTTCATATGACTCTGTAGATGTGACTCTGTAGATGTGACTCTGCCTTCTCAGCTTTTATTGAGGCAGCAGATAGAGACCACGACTGCCAGCTGACATTATTGCCTAGTCTGGAGGTAAATATGCACTCTCTTCTGATATTTACCAAGAGGAGTGGAAAAATTATCTACGGATTCATGTATTTATAAACCATCTCACAGTCTTAGAAAGGGAGTCAGGGAGAAATCTTGATAGGAAGAAGAGATTTATGGATGTTTCACCCTGGCTAAGAATGTGCGAGATGATGAGGGGGCAGAAAAGGCGATTCTGCTGAGAGAGGTTTTCCTTCAGAGAGACCTTGAAGGCACAAAGCAGAGAAAAGCCAGGCTGGTTGTGGGATCTGGCCTCACCTGGCCAAGAGGACAAGGCACAGCTGGGAGAGGCTGGCAGACCTTCAGTGTCCAGCCCAGTCTGTGCTCTGGGTAACTCATGGTGAGAAAGACAGTGACAAGCTGGAGGGGTTCAGCAGAGAGCAGCAAAAGTATTGCAAGGTGAGAGGAATTGAATTATAGGCAGAGATTATAACACAAATGAAATATTGCTCTGGACCAGGCCTGTGCCTAGAGAAAAGCCTTACACACATAGGGTTGAATTGATTTATATTAGCAAATGTTTAACTTCCAATGTCCTCATTCACTTTGCATGGAACATTTTGGTCCTGGGATGATTATAAGGAAATCAAAGGGAAGGTTTTGCCTCTTATCGGAACAGGTTCTTCACGGATTATCAGCAGGAGGAAGTCTGTTTCTCATAGTACAAAAAGCTGTATCCAGCAGCAGAGATTTCAGAGAAATTAAGAGTGAAAAAATCATGCAAAATGTCAGTTAAGGTCTCAAACACTGGGACTTAATTAAGGCCTAAAATCAAGGAATGTTGTTTGTCTACCAAAAGGTTCACTGGCCTGCAGGAGACATGGTCATGCCAAAGGCTGAGCAATGTATCCCAGTTATACCTAATTTGTATAATATAAATATCAACCCAGCAGCAGAAAACCAGCTAAACACCTTGCTAATGATAAAAGCAAGAAAACCACAACAGAATAGGAAAGAATATAAAGGAGAGAGGGAAAATGAGGTCTGCAGCACTCGCAGGTACAGATATTCATAGTTCCCCCCTCCAGCCCTGAGCAGACAAGGAGTTGTGGAGCTAACAGGTCACTGGACTGAGCATAACAATAATTTATCTGCTGAGCTTCTGCTCAAACACTGCTCACACAGCTCTTAATAACCACCTCAGAGCCCATTTCTAAAACAGACCATTTTATAAATGGAAGTGTACCACAACATGCCATTGCAGGTGTCTCAGCTGCTCTGAAAAAAATGTCCACCGTGAAGGAAACAAGTGTAGCTCAACATCTAAATAGCCAGACAAGCAGTAACAGCCAGAAAAATGCATAAAATTCCACTTGCAGCAGCTGCCAAAAAAATAAAATAAATAAAAGCAGGCTTACTTCACCCATTAAATCCATCAACCCCTAAGAGACCCATTAAAAAACCTACTCTCAACACCCCAAGGGTCCCGCTCCCCAGGATGCTATGCACTGTGGCCAGAACTGCCCTACCCAGAGAATATGCAGAGGTGTTTCCTCTTCCTCCTTCTGTGGGAACTAAGCCTCTTCACCGTGAATTTTTCTCTTTTCCATCCCTGTACTCTGGCCAAACGTCCTGCAGGCTGCATCTTCTCCACACACTTCATCAGAGGGGGAGGTGGCCGTGGCCGTGCCACCCCTCCCTCTGTGCTCACATCCAGACCCTGAGCTGGGAGCTGGAGCTGGAGGTGTCAGACCTGGCTGGGAGCAGGGCTGGCAGCCTGCTCTGCTCCTCTTGGCTCGCAGGAGAGAAAAGCTCCGTGGGTTTGGAGCCCTTTTACAGGAATCCTTCAGGCTGCAGCCCCCAGGAGACAGGAGCGTCACAAGTACCTGGGAAATGAGACCCGTGAGGGGGACGGGTGTAGGACTTGCTGTGAACATAATTTTCCACAGTTCTGGGACATTTTGGGATAGGATAACCTTTAATGAGCTGATGCTGACACAGGAGGTGCCAGACACCCTTGCACCCAGGCGAAGTCACCATCCTTCACAGTTCAAGGACAGTGTCGTGTGTGACAGCCCCAGCCTGAGGTCACACCACTGCCAAATGAACTTCCTCGAGCCTGTGCTGTGTAGAGGTCTCCAGTTCCTGGAGAATACTTTCTCTTTGTGCACAAACTCCTGTGCTCATCCAAATAGGCACTACAGGACACAGGAAAATGGTTACGAGCCTGACTCTTGATGTTTTCACTATGTTCTGTATAGGAGTGGTGGATTCCTGGTTGCTATCATATTTTCATTAGGTACCTAGAGATACACACATAAATCAAAGCAATGTTTCCCATGGTACAGGCAAATCAAACCAGCAATTATTTTCCCATTTCATTTTAAACCACGGAACTCCTGTTTTATCTCCAGATAATGATGGATGTGGTTCTGACACCAGAGGTCCACACGCTCCTGCTCTATTTCTTCACCACGGAGCACAAATAAGTTACTTGTTAATATATGAACTGTCATGTAAGAAGCCACAATTATGCATGATTCACCCCTACAAGCTATGTAAATCTGTGGTGTGTGTATATGATAACAAATGAGTGTTACTTGACGGGAAAAGGCAGGTGCCAAGAACTAGGACTCTCTGTACTGCAGATGTCAGATATGGCATCGGTGTTAACACCTCCACTAACCCTCACCTTCAGGTAGACTCATTTCCAAAGCCTTATCAAGCATCCTCTATCACTCCAGACTGTCAAAGCACTGGCAGGGAGCCAGAGCAGATCCCAACCATGCAGCGTTGTTTAGTGGGGAGTTGGGAGAGCAGAGACAGCACGTGCCTCCTTCCAGAGACCCAAAATTACACCACATCCACCCTCACTGCTCTCAGTGTCAGATGGTCAAAATCTGGCCCCACGCCTGTTATTGCCACAGCATTAAATGGTGGTGACAAGCCATAAAGGACACCACTTACCCATGGTTCATGAGTCTTGCTGGGGACAGCCAGGGGCAGGGAAGGTTGGAAACAGAGCCCATAAGGAGATCTCCAACCCAGCACACTGCCCAAGAGAGCTCTGAGTGAAATTTTGGGGTGCTATTTCCCCCGTGGAGGGCATCTGTCAGATGAAGGCACATGTGGGAAATGATTATTTTCTCTTGACAGTTCTTCCAGCATAAAAATAGGTCATTATACCTTTTAGTGCTTTCCTCTACCCTTGTTCATTTTCAGCAGAAATTGTCATTCTGTCTTTGGCCAAGGAAACTGAGGGGTGGAAATCTCCTCTATCCCCTTCCACTTCAACCAGTCCTCAAGTTCCATGCCAGCCAAGTCCTCAAGAACATTTTCAGCATCACCCTGCAGCCCTGGCAGCAGTTAACTGGGAGAAGCCAATGCCTTGAGCAGCTCCCTTCCAACATGAGCCCAGCCTGCTTTTGGTCTCATGATGCCACTCAAAGGCCACATAGGTGAGTCTGAGTTATGGACAGAGCAAGAATACCAAATTATATGTTTAATTCCAGAGGATAAATACACAAATCCACGAGTTCCAGGACACATCCTGACCACTTCAAAGTGAAATTAAAGGTTACAGTGGTGCAGAGCTTCATATCGGCATAATTTTTCACATTTCAGATCCTTGATGAAGGAACTATTAAAAAGAGTGTTTTGTACTATTTGGCTCTGATTTATTAAAGTTATAAATTACAGTGTAGACTACCCTGTAATCAAGTGCTTGTGAACCCTGCGTGCAACACCTTGAAAATTAGCAAGTTGGTAGGTACCAGACGCAGCTTCCTTCTTTAGATAAAAAAAAGTAGATATTTGAAATACCAACCTGAGCAGTCCAAGGGTCAGAGAGAAAAAAGCCACTTGTGCTTACAGGTTTTGCATTCTTCTTCATTCTGTTAGTTATGGTGTTGGATAATGCCTTTGGTGTTTTCTTAGCCCCCAGTGGACAGCACCACACAAATCCAAGCCCCACGCACGACTGGAATAATCTGTGGTTTTGGGGAACAAAGGGCTCCACTGAGTCACATGTGTTGGCAGGAACGGGCAGAGTGCCACTCCAACAGGGGAGATGCTCTGAGACCTGCCCTTGATTCTCACCCACACAAAACGAAAAAGAACATTCTTCCTGCTCCTTGTTACAATGCTTCAGGCTGTGAAGACTAAAAAAAATAAAAAAATAAAAAAATCACAGATTTCTTTGCTTTGAAAAAGGAACAAAATGGTTCTAATTGGTGCTCCCTGTAGGGGAAGGAACTGGTAGGCAGCAGGATTGAGGCACTGATTAGGATGACAGTGCAAAGATAGAGTGAGGAACTGGGTGTAATTATGCCAGACACATCGTGTTCATTGTAAGGTGCTACTCACAGGAATTCTCATCTTCTGAGAACTTTGTCTGAAAATGACTTGAAATGACTTGAGTTCGAGTGCATCCAGACCCTGACAGGTCTGGTATCTCTCAGGTATTTCTGCACTGTCAACCACCGTGGCGTGCAGACACCATAACTTGCCTTAACTCAGCTTGATCTTCTTTTCCTGCCTCCCTCTCACCCTGCATGACCAGGTGTGCAGGGCTGCTAAAGCAGCTCTCCCTCTGACAGCTCCTGGTGCACTTCCTTGGCACTTGATTTACAGCTCAAAGATGAATATATGTGGCCACGTTCACCAAAAGGAAGAGCAGATCTTTTGCTTTATTTTTTTGCTGGGAATCTCTTGTCAATCCCACTTCATTCCTGTTCATGTCCCTGAGGTGCCGTTTTGATGCAGGGAAACACAATGTACTTTGCTCCACACCCTGGGGAACAGCATGTGCATCAACTATCTCTCCATCTCTGTACTCAGAGTGCCTCCTCTTACAGTTTCAGAGCTGCTCACAAAGTCTTTAAGCTGCTTCTCCCTGTGGTACACACTTAGTTATTAACAGCATCTTAGATTTACAGATTTGCAACTAAGGCTCAAAAAATAAATGGAGTTTCAAGGATCTCCAGCTTTCTACACTGCATTATCTAGTTTACTTTGGTAAACAATGCAGACCCAGGTCTCAGTGACCTGCCTGAGGTCACACCAGGAGTCAGAGGTAGAGCTGAGACCTGAATTGCAACTTCTGAAAAATCTGGAGGAGAGGACAGTCAATCCTTCCATAATATGTACATGAGATGTCCAATCAAATAGGCTGAGGCACCCCCAGCTCCCCAGACTGCAGAAAACAGAGCACCAAGGACCAGGCAAACCCTTCCCAAAGTGGCTTCAGAGAATCCCTCCTGTGGTTATCATGTGTGCTGTGTGCTTGTTCTTCCACAGAATGTTCCCTAAATAATGTCTGGGTTTCCCAATGGATTTGGATGATTTTAGAGGTCTTTTCCAACCTTAAGGGTTCTGTGATCTCCAGAAGAGAAACAGGTGTCAGAAATACAGAGATAAATCAAACCAAGTGGACCAGATAAAATGAGATCTGAAAGAGGTCCAAAGTCTTGATCTCCATTCTGAGCTGATGAAGATGTTTTCCTAAATATTTTTCATGGCAGGGTGGGAGCATGGCAGAAAATTTCCTGGGGTTAATGCTTCTTCCTTGCCTGCTTTTCCTCTCAAGCCTGGATTAATGTTTTTGTTTGGAGGCCTTGCTAAGAAGCTCAGGTTTTCATCTTAGTAGGTTTGCTAATAGTACAGGACGTTCCCCTGGATTTGTGATTTCAATGCAGGGTTTTCTTTAGAGAGTGAGGAATTTTTTTTATTAGAACCAGCCAGTCTAGAGAACTGAACTGTGCCTAAAAATAGAAGGGATTGCTTTTTTTAATGTGTTAAAAATAGAAATGTGTAGAAAGGGTCATGTATAGCCTGATTTTTACAAGAAGACAGAGGTGCTCTGAATGGAAATATTAGATATCAGCCATCTAGTCGAGAAACGTCACATTTATAGTTCCATGCTGCTTGTGAAGCATAAAGAATTATAGAGTAAGCCTGGATGGTCTGAAAATGGAATGATACCGTGCTGAAATACACACGCTTTTCCAGGGAAAAAATGAGACTTTTGGTGTTGTGAAGCATAAACACGCACAGCACTTCAAAGCTGGGGAGGTGCAATGGGATGGATGAAGCTGAATCCCCCCATGCTGCCACTGAGCTTCTCTAATTCTCCTGTTGGTAGAACTTAACTTGGCCCTTGCCCCAAGCACTGTGGAAAGGTGGATTCCTTCCAGCTCTGCTGAAAAAAAATACCAAAATCCCTTTTCCCCCCCTGCAGAATCTCTCAGTGTCCACCCACAAGACACAGGCCAAGCACTGAGCAGAAAACACAGGTCACAGGGGGGAGAAAGGCTTTCAGAGGAAATCAAATCTCACAGATTTAGAAAGTCACATCCTCAGCTAAGCCCTGTCTTTTTGGGTCATCTAAAGACAGGTGAATTTTGTTTGCTATGATCTTCTTATTCCATGTTTCTCCCAGTTAAATCATGGTCATATTAATCTGCCTTATTAGAGCCGAGATAGTCAAAGCTGTTAAAGCAATTTGGATAAAAAGTTACCAATAACTGGAATTAGAATTTGGCATCTAGATCTGTTAAAAAGGGGAAAAAAATCTCAGCCTTGAGGACTGCATGCCATTTGAAATCTGCGGCATTCCTAGTTCTGTTAAAGAGTAATGGATTAAATTTAAATTTTTAATTTAAAACCCCACCTTTGTTTTAAATGGGTATTTGCACCAACTAACTGCCCCATGAAGACTCAAAGTAGATTTCATGACATGGCTCAGACAGCACAAAACACTGTAATGTGCCACTCCAACTCATCTCAATGAGTAACTGCTTACTTTATTTATTTCCCCCTGAACATTCCAAATGGTTCACCAAGTCCTTAAGACACATTAACCATCGCCTCCCCACCTCCCACCACCACATAAATCCCACCCTGGAGAGCCAGCTGTGTCTCCACAATCTCAGGTCAAGCATTCATGACATTTTACAAGTCGTCAGCACCATGTGTGTCAAATTCAGTCCTCGATTACCTCCAGTTTAGCCACACTCATATTTCCACCAAAGGATCTGATACTCCTTGATTGAATGGCTGGGGCTGTTAAGTTTTTACTGCCCTGTAGAAATTATGTGGAGCAGCCACTGCTCTGTTCAACCCTTGCTGAGACCAGGAAAAGAAAGTGGCCAACAGCAGCTCGGTGTCAGTGGTCTTGTGGAGCTCAGGGTGCTGCTTGACCTCCTGGTCCATGAGGACTGAGATGCAGAATAAGAGAGAGAGCAGGAAAGGAGCTTGCAAAAGCACCATGGGATTTAGAAAACAGGGAATGCCTTATGTCTGGTTGGAGTATTTTTCCCTTGCGAGACTATTCCCTGTAGAGATAAAAGGAGGGATGGATGTAAAAACAAATAAAATAGAATTGGATCGAAAATATAGCCAAATGTAGCAGTTTTTTCGTGTGTTCATCAATTATTCAGAGGAAAGATTTTGACAAGGACCTCTGAGGTGTAAGTCAGCACAGGTGCCAGGAGCTGGGCATCCAGCAGTGGATGGATTTGTTGAAGCAGGAGGTCCCACCACTTGGGTTACCACTACCAAATGTGAGTTGTTTTAGCACTCATGCCAAAATGCACATCTGAACAAGTGCTTGTCAAGTCCATGCTACGTGGAACTAAAGTCCTCTTGCTATTTGGAAGTTAAATGTAAAACTCACATTGACTTCCAGGTTTAAAAAAAACCAGTTTATTATACTGTTTGTGGGTAGATGTACCATATTTTTATAGCCTTATATGTGTTCCAAAAGAAAAGCTGAGGTTTTAAATAACATTAGATAGGTTTGGGAGCGGATTTGGTTGATGATGTTCCTTTTGAAACGGCAGTGGTGCACTGAACAGAGAAAACACTGAAGAACAATTTATGAAGGAAAGTGGCCACTGAATGAGCAGCAGGTTGTGAGTAGCAGAGAATGAAGCACTGTTAGAGGGGAGATGGGGACTCTGAGTCCTCTGATACAACGTGTTTGCCTCTGAAAACTTAGGAGTGGAAGGAGAAGCTTCCCCTGTCCCCTAAACAATCCATTTGTGCCTACCACGTGCATAATTGATTGCAGCAAACCATCCATGCCCAGCTCAAAGCTGCTGCACACACACGACCACATCAGAGGAGCTGCAGACCATGGGAAGACCAGAGCTGATTTAGTCATCAATTATGGATGAGAAACTTCTTCAGTATAAATAAACTTGCTGGTTCATCGCTGTGCACAGAAACCCCTGAATAAAATAATTCATTATTCAGAGGCAGAATTCTTGCAGTTTGTGTCAAGGACATATTTTCTGTTTGAGTACATGAAGGCACGTGTGTGTCCATGAGCACACTTGGTGAAACTCCCAAACCTCAACCAAACAGAAACCAGACCTTAATCTGCTGATAGACTCCTCTTTCTTGAGCAGCTCTTGTCCAGGAAAGCACTTCCTCTGGGGTCCCTCCCTTCCCTGGATTCACCCTCCTGCCACATTTACAACCCTGGATGTCCCACCAAATCCCTTCAGGGATTTTCATGAAGGGCAAAACTGGAGTTCTCCCTTGAATGCAACTACTCCACTCATTTGTTCAACTTCAGGGCATATCCACACACATATGTGTGCATAAACACACAGCTTTGAAGGTGACCTATTTTCCAGCTGCAAAACACTGTCGCTATCAGAGGGTTTTGCCAGCTAGGAAAGGATATGAACCAGGGAGGTGCAGAGGGAACTGCTGTGTCTGCATTATTTAGAGGCTCAGCATGCCAGGTTCACAGGTGTTCAAACTACCCAGGAACCATTTGGCCCACTGTTATGGAAAACATGATTTTAGAGATTGAAATCAGCCAGCAAGAAAAAGTGTTTAACCAACTAGCTACTGCAGGACAAAGCAAAACCTCGAGGTTTTCTCTGAGTTTCTTTTCATTGTTTTTGTTATGTTTTTCTCCCCAGCACCTGCGATGCTGCTTGCCTGACATCCTTGGGAACTGCTGGCAGTGGAGGAACTGATCAGCTAGAGAATTCCCAAAGCATCTCTAGGAATTATTCAGAGTTGCAGCGTTTCGGACAGAAAAGAACTTGCAGGAGAGAAAGGGACTAAAAAATCAGGTTGTGAGTCTCCATTCTGTGTGGAGACACCACGTACATAACACAGCACAGAATATTTTATCTGTGCAGCTGTGCCAAGGCAGCCCCAGCCCAGTGTTGCTGGGGAAGGCTGGCAGGAGAAAACAGGCAGAAGGTATCTCTCCTCTCCAATCTCCTGCTTGAAAACTGTGGATCAGATTGCTGGAGCAGCAGCACCTGCTCAAATCATGTTTTCCACCATTTTTCTGTACTGGTCTGGGCATAGGGGGAGAGCAGAATTATTCTTCAGCAGAGACTGAAGCCCTCAGAGCATCAGTCCACAGCAAGATCACACCTGCAAATATAAAGCAGAATTTCTTGCCAAAATATATGGGACCTGTCTGAGCTGCCTGGGAGGTACCAGGACTCTTCAAACCCAACACACTCTCTGCCTTCATCACAGCTAAAAATAAAGAAGTAGCTCTCCCGAGTTAGATGTCACCATGCAAAACTGCACCCAGCTACCTCCTTCTGCCCTTACAAGTCTGTTATTATCAAGCAGAAAGAGAAATATTATTGTAAATATCTTTCTGATTATGCAGAGGCATCTAAAAAAATCTCTTCTCGCTCTCTGTTCCTTCAGTTCCGACTCGCTGCTAAATATACACCAGAACTATAGGACAAAAGTGCATAAAATTGCCTCACTGATTGAATTCTAAATCCAATTTCTCAAGGATTTTGGGACCTGACTGACAATAAAATTTAAATACCTGAAGTTGCAGTTAAGAAAATTCCCAAATATTCAGACATTGTCAAGTGTTACAATCCACTGATCTAAAAAGACTTCAGGCTCCTCAATCATCTTTGAGAATAACAAGTCTGTTTCTGCATTACTGAGACACTGGAAAATATAACCATATATTTTTGCCCACAGATCCTACTTCGCAAAAACCAAGTTATTTTCTTTCCTCTAAATATATATTTATAAATACATATGCACACACTGTAGTTCTGCACTAATTGGTATTTGCAGTGTAAGCATTGGCCTTTCCTTCCTTCTCCTCAATGAAGGTAAACATGATCAAAGTCTGCCAGTATTTAATGATGAAAATGTACCGTGTCTCTACAGTCTTAATGTCATTGAAATGAACTTGAAGATAGGTTTACAACAAAAATAATTTTAAAAGGTTTTCATAACAAATTCAGGGGAAAAAAAAAAAAAAAAGCACTGTATTTAGCTTTTCTTTCCTTAGCATTTTTATTTTGTCTGAGGGGAAAAAAGGAATAAACAAAGATGTTTTAAAATGACCTGTGAGGGGCAAAATAAATGCATAGAGATTTTATCCAGCACTTCTAAGGATCTTGGAAGTGCTACAACTACACTGTAGTTTCTTTGTTACAGCTCTGTATACATTTATACAAAAGAAAGATGAAAGGGGGGAGAGAGTGGTTGATATGGGTTGTGAGAAGTCGGTGGAATTAGATGGCAAGGGGTCAGGTTACAGACAATGTAAGCTAAAATGCATCAAAGGATATGAAGCAAAGGACTAGATCAAAGTCTAAGAAGCCAAGTACAAGAATAAAGGAGTGATAATTGTAGGCAGCGAGAGAAAGCACTGGAATAGAAATGTGATAATGGTATGACCTCATGACTCAGTCTCCTTTTTTTTTCCCCGAGTCACCAGTTTCCCTGCACAAGGCACATGGGCCAGAGAGGGCAGGAGTGTGTGTGGCAGGGGTGGAAGCGAGAGGAGTTCTGGGGCTGAGAACCTTCCTGGGCTTAAAGGAAAAATTCACTTTGTTTTTTTGTGTTATCAATGTTCTTCATTGATAGGTTTTCCACAGGATCACAGTGTCCTCACAGGCATTGGTGTGGAACAGGGGGCCTGGGAGGCTGAAATCCAAACAGAACATAGCAGATACCAGTGGGAGTGGGTCTGTTTTAAAATCACAACTGGGCCCTATTTTAGAGAAATTATTGGCTACTGATCCCTCTCTGCTCTGTGGCTGAGACATCATGTCTGGGACAGCTGCCATCATCCAGAGAGCTCCTGTATTATACTCATCTTCAGCTGGAGGCTTGTTCTCAGCATGACTTTGCATTAGATATTCACTTTTTCAGGAAACAAATGCATTTTATTGCCATTTTAAGTTTCCCTTTCGTATCTAATGAGGTCCCTCAGTCCTCACTCTTGTACAGCACAGAGTACAAGTCCCTGTACATCCAAAGGAGTCTGGCAGATCAGGGGATTTCCCACCCTGGCTTCCTGGACTGATGATGCAGAATCTCCTCAGGTCTCACCATGCCCCAGTAAGAACCAGTGACATCACTTCAGGTGACTGCATCAATCAAGGCTGGGGTTTGCTCCATGATCCCTGACACAGGTTTTAATTTGGGACAGGGCAATGGCCCTCACCATCCCTCGTGGCCAGCCCACACTGACATTTCCTGGTGTCTTTGAAGGCTGAGGCCAAGGTTGCACAGGGTAAAAGCTCTTCTTGTGAACTTTGCTGCACTTTGCCCCGTGGCTGACCTTTGGGAGCGGATGACAAATGGGGACAGTCATCACACGCAAGTCTCCTTCCGCTGTCCACGGGGCTGGACTGGTGCCAAGACCCTCCCCTGCTCCAGCAGCTCTGCAAAATCAAACTGCTGATGCCATGGAACAGCAGCTTCTCTGCTGCCTCCTCAGCAACGCAGACACCTCTTTCTGTTTTATCTGGAATGCAAAGGAGGCACCACTGTCTTGCCTCCCTCCAGCCTTTTTTCCTTGCAGGCTGCAGTCCTTTCTCCAGTGAAGCCTCAAGACATCCATTCTCTCTTAAGTGGGTGAACAAATCAAAGTAAACCACTTACTGGTCTCTCAGACATCCATTTGTTGCCTGAGATATGTGCACCATTTATCTCTTCACCTCCTTCCCCACTCAGAGTCATTTGGTGATGTGTTTATTTATTGTTCAGATTTAGTGGTTGAGCTCCATCTCTGGACAATGTCATAGGGTGGAGGAATCTATCAGAGAGTCCTGAAATAGATTTTGAAGGAGCAGAAAATCTTCAGGAAATTCAGTGCGTGTAAAAGTCTCTCCTTGCTGGGCCACGGGTTCATGTTCAAATCTTTCTTCCTCGAAAAATCAGCTATTGAGACATAAAAGTGGTAAAAAGGCAGACAAGCCTTTTCTCTGCCTCGCTGCCCCGTCTCTGTGCCAGTGCAGATTCTTTATCCCATTTTTGCATACCATTGCTTTGCTGATGAGTGCCCAGGTAACCAGCTCTTCACTGAAATGTCTGCATCAGCCACATGGACAGGTTTAACCAGAATCACTCTGGAATCTGTGGAACTGTGCTTTAGTTTATACCTGAGTGAAAGAGCCTGCCAGACCTTCCAGACAAACATCTACACACCAAAATCTTTGGCTGGACCCTTGGGATGCTGAAGGCCACCAGTGTGTTGACTGACCTGAATCAGAAATGTCCTTTCTTTCCAAAGTAATTTTGCTTCTCTGTGTGTTTCATTTCTTGCACTTTGAGCTTATATAGAATACAAACACTGAGAGACACATCTGTTAACTGCTGCTTTTGAGCTCAGATGCCCACCAATATTTCCAATGTTTATAGGCCCTGACACGTTATCCCCAGGAGCTGGGCTGGCAGAACTACTGGAGGGAAAACTCAGGAATTCTGAGGACAAGGGAGGGGGTGGGAGAAGAGATAAGAGTGTGACAGTTCCACGAGTGACATATTTGTCACAAAGCATAAGAGGAATTTACAGGAGAGTGGGAATTCTCAGAGTTGCATCTCCTCTGGCTCAGTATTTTGCTGCTCAGGTGGGCAGCTGATGCTCGGGGACAGCAGGTCATGTTTGGAGCCTGCTTTTGCCATTGCTTGAGCCCAGCACACCTGTGGGGCAGCAGCAGCAGGTTTTCAGCCAGAATGCAGTGAGTGGAGCTGCTGAGTAGTGCTGTGGCTGGGTGCCAGGCTCCCTCGCAGATCTGCTGACACGGACCAGAGGGATCTGTGAAGTGTGGCTCTGTGCTGCTCTCTGCCCTCACTAAACCCTCCTGCCCCACGCTGATAAAACAGCTCAGAAAACACTGCCAGGTCTGATCATGGTTCAGCTGTGCCAGGCCTGGTACAACTCGTGTGAGTCATGGAAGATAAAGAGAGTAAACACGCAGGAACTTTTGCCTTGAAACTTGCTTAATGCCATCAACTGCTCTAAATGGCTGCAGAGCAGCTGTGACCACAAGGTCTAAAATGTCTTCTAAAGCTTGAAAGGGACACTGGCCACTGCTCTAGCCACTCTTGGGTAGCCACACCGGCATCATTAATACCCAGATCTGCCAAAAAATCATCCCATCATGACTGAGCCACCTATGGTCCCAGTCTGAAGCCTTGGGGACATGCAAGAGTCTGGAGGAAGCCACACAGAGATTAGAAGGAAGCGTGGCCTGGACAATGATCTGGAAATTGTCTTGCACATGCAGAGAGGACCAGCCAGCAGGAAGAACAGAGTAAAACTCATTTATATTATTTTTGATTTAGGTCAATTCATGCTGTGAATTCTGACCCTTACAGATGTATTAGAAACAGAAAATTTCGTTCCCAATGATCATCATAAACCATTATTTTGATGCTGTTTATGTGACCCAAAGGGTGTGGAGGGATTAAGAAATAGTGGTTCAAAGATATTTAAAGAACTCTGAAGGTGTGCACGAGAAGCTTGTCTGAAAGGTTCCATTTTATTGGGCAACAATTTGTTTTTAGACACCTGTAGAGGTCCTGTACCCAAAATTGATGTCATACAGAGTCTCGTGGTTGTCTGCTCCGGAAATGTGGGCAAAAGAAACTTCCCTAAAGCCAGTTCCTGTTTTCCTTCTCCATTTCCATTCTTCTTAGAGTTCTGCAAAACATGTGACTTTCATTGACTCACATCATGATGAAACAGCAAATTCAGACACGCATTTCCCAGAGCGCTGTCAACTTCACTCACTTGGCTTGGGTTTGACCCCATCAATTACACTCCAAAGTACCAATGGTTATCAATCCCTGAGCTTAGGGGACAACAGGGGGCACAGGATGACCCAGCAGCCACTGTGCAACCACCACCCTACACATGGCCAAGGAACACAACACACAAAAACCCTGACACTCCTCGTTTCTCAAAAAGAGAAGGCAACAAAGCTCACAGCTCTGAGAGTGGGGTCAAGAGGACAAGGAAGCCTTATGGTTCTGACACAAGAGCCATGGGCTTTCCAAAGAAGCAGAAGGGGAAGGTTCCTCTGACCCAAAGCCTGACCAGTGTCCTCAGCCAGGAAGCCCCCATATGTTGTTGCATCCCACAGTTTTGACGTAAATCTGGAAATTTTGTACTCCTCTTTGCCCAGCTGTTTCCCATTGACACATTTGGGCATGTATGAGAACCTCAGAGGGAGGAGGGCAGTCAATAATGGGTGTTGGGTGGGCACAGGAATTCGTAAGATCTTCCAAAATCACTGAAAAGAAAAAGTACCTTATACATAAATCACATCACACGTCGTCTCTTTAAAGAGTGATCACAAGGAGTTCTGGTTTGCTCACCATTGGCTCTCCAAGCAAGAGTGTCTAAACTCATGAGACACTAGAGCCAAAGTCTCCAATAAAATCTCTGCTGTGAGAAAATTGTCAGGTAGTTATGATCAATCCAGAAAGAAAAATCAGACTATGATGGGGGAAGTTTCCTCGACTGAATAGAGCTGGGAGGTCAAACAGCTCCTTAAACTCCTGCCTGTCAAAGTTGATTTCTTTTCTGCATGTTTTCAGTTATTTAAGTCATTTTATGGTTTGATTTTGCTTCAGTGTTTTTGTTAATTTGAATTTTTTGACCCTGGTTCGAAAGCAGAACCATGTTTACCTGGCTCTGACATTAGTGTAGCCCCCTCAGCACCAAGGTCAGACCTGCAGTTTCCTCCCAGGCATCTTGTCAGTCCCACACAGCTTTTGGGCAGCCCAGTAATAAATAATTTATCTAGCAAGATATCCTCAAAATACTCCAAGCTCTCTTAAAATAAAGGCATTTTCTTCAGCTGACAAAAATCAACAAAAATGGTCATCTCTCCTGCAATTCCACTGAGTTAGGGATAATTCAGAGTCATGGTGAAAATTGATAAAATCAGGAAAGACTCAGATGTTTTAATCTCATTGACCTCTGTTTAACAATGTTACTGCTCCCTTTAAAACTGCTTTTTTTTTTTNTGAGCCTTATACAACGGTTTCAGTCCAGAATAAAAACCTGCAGCCCACAGCTAGTTCAGGTATTCCACTGCAAGAGGAAAGGCAAGCCAGGGAGGGCACCTGCTGTGGGGACAGTCCTCCTGCAAAGGAGCTGGCAGGTGGTGAGAGATGAGGCAAAAATACTTCCTGGGAAGTCTTTGGAGGAGGGATGTGAGCAAACTCCTGACAGCCCCAGACACCCACCAGCAACGCCTTGGGGTCTGTGACCCAGAGTTTTATATCCTTCCTTTTCACACAACCTTCCTTTCTGCTGCATTGCCCTGGTGACACATCCCCTGAGCTCTGAGACACCCTCTGCTCCCCACCAGCAGCTGTGCCCTCCTCACACACCCTGCACAGCTTTCCACTCTCCTTTTAGGGTCTCCTCCCTCCCCACTCTCCTCACACACCCTGCACAGCTTTCCACTCTCCTTTTAGGGTCTCCTCCCTCCCCACTCTCCTCACACACCCTGCACAGATTTCCACTCTCATTTTAGGGTCTCCTCCTTCCCCACTCACTCCCCTTTGCACCTGAGCATCCCCTTCAGCTCGGAACCCCCTCACAGCACAGGGAGCCCAGCTGGGAATCAGCAGTCACAGACTTTGCTGATTGATTCAAGGTGTTCTTCACCTCCTCCTCGTTCCTCCCTTTATCTTTCAGTCCCGGGGAGATTCATTCCCTGCAGTCAGGTTGCTGTCACACCCTGCTCTCCCACTCCAGCTGCCATAATGGCTCATCCTGGTGACTCTGAATCTCAGACCTGAGCTTAGTCCAAGGTCACAATTCCCACCGTTTTGCAAAATGGCAGAAAGCACAAATTCCAGAATGGCTTGTGACTGTGAGTTAAGTTCAATACAGCTGGCAGCTTCTCCTAGGCAGATCTGCAGCAGGACTGACCTCACTGGCTGAATGAATCACTTGTCCCCCAGGGGCAGGAATGTTTCTTCCAGGACAGGATTGAAGCTGCTTTCTTACAAAGGCGCTATCAGTCCCGAGCAGGGAGCTGGAAGCTGCCTGAGCCACACACCTGTCTTGTAGATAGTTCTTAGGCCTGCCAGGCATTTACCATTCAAAAAATACACATTCTTCATCAACTTGAGCTGAACTTTGGTGAAGGGTGTAGGGGGGAGAAAGGAGAGGAAAGGAGGAGGGGAGGGACTCAGGGGGTTCAAGGGGAAGTTTTTGTTCAATCCTTGACAGAAATAACCAAATTTATCTGGTTTGGCTCTAGTGCATTTTTTAAATGTGCCAAGGGTTATACCATACCAGTTTTCCAATGACTGGATTAAAAAATAATCATTGGTTTCTTGTTAAATGAGAGTATCACAGCAGCTTCAAGTGGCACACTAAAGGGGGAAAAAAGTGATATGAACCAGTGTGGTCCCAAAAGCAGATAGTCACCATCCTGTCCCAAATTGTGTTTGCAATGGGGCACAGGCTACCATCATCCCAGAGGGATTTGCCCACATCAGGTGAGGAGCACTCAGGGAGGGAGTTGGACTTTTAGAAGAAACAGCAAAGCAAACGTGCACGAGACACAGTGAATTCAATATATTGGCCTGTTAATAAATAAAGGCTAATTAATAAAGGCTACACTCCGAGGTGAGGCTGTGACACCCTCCCCAGGCTGGCACTGGACACACCAGAGCAGACACATGGTGGGGCCCTTGGTCTGTGCTGATCACCACAATTTCACTGGGGTTAGGGGTGGGGGAGAAGCACGGAGAGATGAGAGCTCAGGGGAGCTCAGTGCATCCCAGCACTGCAGCATCTTTTTAGCTGCATACATGTAAAGGAGCTCTTCCTGTATTTCTAGCTAGAAATGGGCTGCATTTAGGTATTTGTGCCTTCATTATGCTGAATAAAGACATAAAGAAGAGTCACCTATTTCTGTGGCTATGGCTAAGAGACGCTGCATCCAAGACTGAAATATTTTTGCGTGCCTGATCCATACCTCCCGTGTGCTAAGAAGCCTTTAAGCTCTTTTTAGCTGATGAGACATGAGCAGGTGGTCCAATTGTGAACAAAATGTCAGAATCCCTTCCCAGGTACAAAACCCCACTTAGAGAGACAGTCAAGCTATGCTGATAAACGTCAACTAGCCCCAGGCACCACCAACCCCCAAATCTCTGCTTTCAGTGCTAACATTAACTCTAATTATGTTCATCCTAAATCTGCTTCCAGTCTGTTTTCATTACCTTCATTCACGTTACTTTGCTATCACTTGTCCCTGCTTGCTGGCCTGATCTGTGATCAGATCTATCAGCAGATCTGGTGCAGGGTGTTCGTGTTCCTCACCAGCCTGCATGTGGCACTTCTT
The DNA here is from genome assembly GCA_013397055.1 of Pachycephala philippinensis. Lineage (NCBI taxonomy): Eukaryota > Metazoa > Chordata > Aves > Passeriformes > Pachycephala > Pachycephala philippinensis. Next base: position 1,190,913 of record VWZT01000741.1, read on the forward strand.
GCTTTCCTTGGCCTGCAGTGTGGCTGGTAAACTGTGGGTGCAAATTTCTGGCACCAGACAACAGCTCCATGACAGCTTTCCAGGGCATCACCAAGAGCCTCTTCCTTTTCACCAGGGCCAACAATGAGAATCAGCACGAACCCTGATGTGTCACAGTGGGAAGCTGCTCCTTACACCCCACAAACACATGGAAGGTGTTAGACAAGGCATGGAATAAGGTATTGTGTTAGACAAGGCATGGAATAAGGTGTTGTCGTGGACTTCCAGCAGCCCTGATGGCTTGGCTGCTTAAAAACAGTTTGTTTTTCCCAAAATACTCCCTCTCCAGCTAACTGAGCTGGCACCTGGAGAAAGCACTGATGTGAACCTGCTGTGGAGGGCAGCTTTCTGTGCCGTGGTCACACACAAAGCAATGGGACAGCCTGGAGAAGAGAGGGCTCCAGGAAGACCTTCCAGCACCTTCCAGTGACTAAAAGGGCGACAAGAGAGCTGAACAGGGATTTTGGACAAGGGCCTGGAGTGACAGAACAAGGGGGAATGGCTTAAAACTGACAGAGGGCAGAGTTAGATTGGAAATTAGGAAGAGATTCTTCCCTGTGAGGGTGGGGAGGCCCTGGCACAGGTCATCCAGAGAAGCTGTGGCTGCCCCTGGATCCCTGGCAGTGTCCAAGGCCAGGCTGGATGGAACTCTAAGCAGCCTGGTCTAGTGAAAGGGGTCCCTGCCCATGGCAGGGGTTTCAGAAGGAGAGGATCTCTGAGGCCACTTCCAACTCAAACCATTCTATGGTTCTGTGATACCAAAAGCCTTTTCCAATTTCCCTGTTTCAGTTGCTGTATTCTGGAAGGTCGTGCTGTCTGCAGGGAATACTGCATCCCAAGGGCCTGGGTTTTCAGCATCCAAGGCTCCAGCTGTTCACAGTGGGATGTGTAGGTGCTCTGTGTTTCTGAAAACAGCATTTACAATTTATATCAACATTTTATATCTGCGTGAATAAAGTCCCTGAAGATTATCTCAGTGTTTCTGGAAGGGGTCCAGGCACTTACAGCTTCCCTTGTGCCCGCTGAGTGTGGCAGGCTCAGCTCTGAAAGCAGACAAAAGTCCAATGACATCCTTAGGGTAAGTGCACTGTTCCCAGTGCAGCTGCCAAAAGGACATATCTAGATCAGAAAAATGTTCCCTCTTCTTCAGGGAGTTGTTAGGATTCTGCAAATTATTGTAATGAATTGCGAGACCTCGAATGGAAGGTGCTACTGAACAGTAGATCATTGTGTCTGGGTGGATTTTATAGGCATTTCTACAGTGCTCATGAAAAAGATAAGGAAAATTACATTTTGAACACATTCTCAAATGTGTGTGTCATTTCTGTGTGCTTTCACCCAGCTGGCAAAAGAGACAGGTTTTTAAAGGATTCTCAGGGAGGTGTTACTATCCCAACATAAGATACACGTTTGTTCATGGAATTTTTAAGTGGAATATTTACTGATCCACAATAATTCTCAAGCATTCTTATATTTAAGAAGTTATTTTCTAGTATTTACCATCTATTCTCGTCCTTTTAATGCTTTTGGTCAATAAAACTAAGGATTAACCACTCTTCACAAGGGTTCCTTTTCTTCCATTATCAACTTTGATACTGTCATTTAAGTATGATATTACTATACCCATTCAGAAAAAAAGGCTACTACCCACAGTGATGGGTAATGAGACAGGCTTTCACCACATTCTTTGCTTTGTAGCATCAGCAGGATTACCAGCATCACTGGAAAAAGAATATTTCAACTGGCAAAGCAGAAAAGTGGAAAGTTCCTGAAAAACTAAAGAAGACTCAGTAAGTCTTTTCCTCTGCATGAGAACAGGCATTAATTAAATCAAGGCCCTCCTTGATCTGAAAGAAAAGGGGAAAGCATTGCACTTTGGGTTCCTTCAGAACAGTAATTCCTGGCATTTCTAGTGAGGAATAGTTGCAAAGCACCCTTTAGAACGTGACGTAGTCAGATGTTCCTCACGGAAGCGTTTCCTGGGACAAACTGCCTGCTTTAGAGCCAAGGACACGAGACATGTGAGGAGCAGTAATTTGGAGAGGTGCATGATACAAGCAGCAGTTTAATGACCTGCTGGCATGCCAAGGTTTCTTCTTCCGTGTCTGAACCCTCTACAGAGATTAATGACCTTTGGATGTTTGAGCAGCAGGTCAAATAACTGCTGTGTTTTAACTCCTTTTCTGTGTGGGTTTTTTGTGGTGTGTATTGCCTATCCATCTAAATTATGGGGTTTGGGGTATTTTTAAAACTCTCCTGTAGGAATAGGAACACGTCCTTCAGTAACGCCAAGTCAAGTCAATGCTTGTTGGGATAAGGGAGGCAGCCTTTTAGGAGAAAGAAGTATTCTAAATTCCTGCCTTCTTCAGTCACTTTCTGAGCTTCACACAAGCAGCCTGCTCCTGCTGGTTTACTGTTTCACTCTTGGGCAAGAAGTCAATGAAGGAATAAGTCTCAGGCCCAACCCTGAATGGTTGCACATTGCCACTGATGTGTGGATTCCCCCATTCTATGAAGCTCAGCACTTCCCTGAGCTGGACCCTAGGAAAGCCAGCAAAGAGGAGTGTCATTCGGGCTTACTTTTGTGAGAGGATTAATGCCTTAATCAAATGACTTGCTTGGAAGAAAAATTAGCAGATACTGCAGCGTTTCAAGTGTCCTCCGAAACACGGGTAAAAAATTCCTTATGCTCCCTGAGATCAGATTTGTGTGTGACGGTCCCTATTCAGCCTGTGTTTGCAGTGTGCATATTTCTGTGTAAATGTGTGTCTCACAATTAGCTTGAGGATGTGCTTACAGTTGCTTTTACAAGTCCTCATTCTTGACAGTTTTACGGATGTTTGCACTAAGTAGCTTTTAGTGGCATACTGGTGAAACTAGGCACCTTGTTTTCCTTTCTTAAAGGCCCTTGGTTCTAATACCTACAAAGACTAATCCATTTGCCTCAGCTAATCCAGTCTAAAAGTACTCCAGTGCACTTGAAAGGATGTCCTGTGAGCAAAACATCTCACCTTGAGAATGGGGAAAAACTTGTTTTGGAGGTTGCTTCCCTCTGAAGCAGCAACTCCAATTGGCTAATCTATTTAGCAAAATTAATGAGAGGGCCATGGATTGAGTTTCATGGCAGACTAAAGCCCAGCTTTCTCAAAGAAAGGAATTCATTGTTGAACCTTTGATGGTCTAAAGGAGGAGAGATGCATTCATATGTTTTGGGTAACTCCCTCATCATTACTAAGATAAAATAAAAAGGCTTTAAGGTTTCTTTCACCAATCACCCCACAAGTTGGCAATTATATAGGATTACTAGTATCCCAAAGACCTGAGCTACCAACAGCTATTTTATTCACTTGTGTGATGCATTTTATGGTAATAACAAAAGAGCCCTTCAGGCTATTTTGTGGTCCATACAGATTTTGAAGGAGGGGGAACTCTTATTTTTGTTTGTGTTTTGAGTGGGGGCGATGGGCAAAAAGGGGTTTTTTCTGCCAAGAGATTAGTGTGAAAGAATGAAATGAAATGTTTCGGTCTTGTTCAGTTCTAGTCTAATCAAGCCTACTCTCAAATTAATGAGCTCTTACCGGGGGGAACATCCCTCGACGCTGGAAGGCAGCAGTAAAGCTATGCACTTCTATTTCGAAAAAATGTAAAGCAATATCCTTTTTGGCTTCAGATAAAACAGTGAAAGAAACATTTTTCATCTTTTAAGGTTTGATTTAATGCTACACTGACTTGCAGGGTTTGTGTTTATTTGAGGCATTTTTCTAGAGAGCTGAACAAATTGCCAATAATTTGAGGGTTAGTATTCTGGTCTCTTTTGGCTCATGGTGAATGAAAAATGTGGGACAAGGAAGTCTAGCAAGAGAAAATAAATTGCATTTATTTTGTGAAAAGGCCTTCCTAAACCGTGTTTAGGTCATACCAGCCCATCTTTAGTCCCATCTTCTAAAAGCCCTCCCTTGTCCTCTCCTGAATTTGTTCTGCACTGCCCTGGGTGTCCCTCAGCTTTGCAGGGACGTTTCTTCCACAAAGGGAGGAAACTTTCTTTAAAATGTATCATGCCTCAATGGCTCACAAGACCACAGCTGACGGGCTCTTCTGGGGCTGGAATAAAGCACAGGCACAGGCCTGTAGTGCCTGAGGGCTGCAGATCCTGGAGCTGTGGAACAGCATCACATGGGAACCCTCTGTGTGCCTACAGATTCAGGTCACCTTGAGGTACTCCACGGTGCTTGCAGCAAAATCCCTGCATTTTCTGCAATACCCACCCCCCACAGTTTTATACCACCAAAATCCAAGGCTGGCACAGTAGCAAATGCCCATTGGAGTCTCATGTGCAGTTCTTATTTGCCCTTCTGTGTGCCCATTATAGAACTTGTATGAATTATCTCAACATGTGCTATTTTTCTCACTTTATTTGTCACAGAATGGCTGGGGCTCACTGAATCCATGTGTGGTTTGTATTCTCTTGTAACCTTGTAATTTCAGCTGTGTTTTCAGGTCTTATCTACTGTTCTCTGTATCCAAGCATTGTACTGAACCAAGGTGTGTTCTTATATTCTTTGAGTTTCCTATTATATTGCTGCTGCAGTTTGACAATATTCCACAACCATCAGTTAATTTTTACAACAGCCCTGGGAGATAAGGCCTACAAGGATTAAGCCCAAACTTGTCATATTTTCTAATGTGAGTCATGTAGGGGCTGATTAAATATCCTGTACTTTGATAGGACTAAAGGAGAAAAGTACAAACACAAACCTTTGTAGTTCCAGGTCTGGGTGAGATCGCAGAGGGGTTTTGTGGGTTGGTTTTGTTGTGTTTTGTTGGGGTTTTTTTTTGACAGGATGGATCCTTCTGTGTGTCAGGGTTGTTTAGTAAAGGAGGGATTTACTATTAGTGAGGTAATAAGGAAAGGCTCCTCTAAATCATTTTTCTAGCATCACATTAGAGGTCCCTGCTACACTCCAGGACAAAGCCAATGATTCTGGTCAGTCTGGGATTAAGGTCCCTCAGCCTCACCATCCTCTGTGTTCTTCACCAGGGTCCCTGCCTCATTCACTGTCTGTATTCCATCTCCTAGGACGTGTGAGGCAATGGTCTGGCTAACAACAGCCTCCTTCAGCATAAACCATGATTCATTTCCTCAATATCATTCTCAAATAGTGCTAGAGGCCAAAATGCCAGACACTACAATTCGGTTCTTCTAACGTCTGCTAACAAAATACCCCTGCTTTTGTTTTGTTATTTTTTTTTTAAGAAGAAAAATTTAAAAAACAGGGCTTCCCACGGGTGGAAACCTACCAAGTTCCACCTACTCAGCCAGTGAGACTGGAGAGAAATGAGGTACACCTCTACCTTTTGAGCTAAGAGAGGAGCTGATATCAGAATATAGGCAGCATTTTCCTCTCAGGGCAAGTACTGATGGGGGATGAGGGAAATGAGCTGCTGGCAGTCTGAAAAGTTGGCATCTCAAAAGCCTATTAACCTACCCAATCTTTATCCTCTGCTGCTGTACCCCAACCTGCCTTTTTCTTCTCCTGGTTTCCCACCAGCACCTTTATTTTGCCTCCAGTAGAGTTTGTTGAGTGAAAGACTCTTTGTTCCTTACCCGGCATTGAATGGTCTTGGTCAGCCTCGAAGAACACTTCAAAATGCAGGGTCTGATTGCTGGAACCACTGTCTTCAAAAGAGTTTAACAGCTTGAGCATGTGCAGGCAGCAATGGTCAGGGATTTCAAAAGTTCTCTTTTGGAAAGCCGTAACCTGGTCCCCAGGTGACATATCCAGCTCATTTTCAAGCTCCTGCTCCAAAGGAAAGCAGCACTGCAAGCTGATGGATGAAATAGCTGCAAAAACCCGTTTTAAAGTTGTTCATATTATTTTTTCATCATGTCTTAGGCCTTCAAAATAAAGGAGCTATTTTTGCTAGAACATTCATCAAAATATTCAGGCGAAGGAATATACCCAGCATGGAAAATTCCAGAAAAGACCATTACAAGGCCTGGTTACCAACTCCTTGTAATTTTGCCAAAAAGGAAGACACAAGCTGCTGTAGTGATCACTGCTGCTGTCAGCTCCATGTGGAATGACACCAGGAGCTGATCTTGTGGAGACGTGCCACACTCCACGTAACTTCTGCTAGTGCTCAGAAAACAGAACTTTTTCTCAGTAAATGGCAACGCAACAGGCCACAGTTGTATTTTAAATAAGTGGTTTTGCACTTGTAATGAGCTGTGAAGATGGGGCTAAACAAGGAAATCTGTGTGACAAAGTCACAGAGGGCTGTTTCTCAGAAAGGATTGCTCTGCTCCAGCAATCCTTGCTTCCTGCAGACCAAGGTCAACAAATAGAGCCTGAAAGCTCAAGGTCAGCTGTCTTCATCGTGGGCTACAAAGCAGGGACTGATCACAGGCAAGGCATGTTGGTGAGAAGCAGAATTTAAGTTTATAAAACATAAACAGGAGTGCAGCAAGACAGATCCCATGTCAGAAATGGCTGGGAACAGGAATCAGTGCAGCCTGTATGCACGCCAGCACGGAGGTACAAACATTTGTGGGATGTGGCAAATCAAAATGTCTTTCAGGTAAAAGCCTCGCCAAAATGCAGCAAGTGTTCTTTTCAAATAAAACCTCCCCTTATTTATCTGCCTCAGCCACATAAGCTTTTAATTAGACCATATGCATGGCTTCATAGGAAGCTCCCTGAAAGTGGAAAGCTCCAAGAAAGCATTTCCAGAGTGAAACCCATATCAAGTTGCTCCTGTTCACAGCATGCTCTTCTCTAGGGAAAGAAGCAAAATTAAGAGTTCAAAGCAGATGACAAATACCAACACACCTGAAATGGCTTAAGGGATTATTATTACTATCATTATTATTATTACTGCTATGTCACACAGCAGTCAAATGCATTCCAGCTCAGAGACTCCAAAGTCCAAGAAAGAGAATCCAGCTGGAAGTGCTGTCACATCTCTCTCCTTATCTACCTTCTCTTCACCTTTAGTGCTTGCTTTCACGACAGATGTGAATCATTCATACACAACAGTGCCACTCAGACTGGCAAACATCTCTGGCTCAGCTCACCCCGTGGCCTTTTTATGAGGCTGTCTATCACTGCACAGAGCTGGCAGTGACATGTGGACTGCCACCACGGATCTGGTTCTGATCATATCTTCCAGTGATTCTGCAAATGAGAACTCCTAATATGGGGCTATCAGCAGACAAATTGCTTAAGCCTGACAATGCCACAAGAAGAAGTGTAAACAACGGGGATCTGCTCCATTTAAGCAATGCACAATGCTTGCATTGTCTGCCCAAAAACAACAACTGGAAGGATCAGTTCTCGATTTTTAAGCCGGTCTGCTGCCAAAGCAGAATGGGAAAGCACACAAAAAAGGGAATGTTTTAATGCATCCACTGACACCACTTCAAACTGGAGCAGGATCACAGAAAACTCCGGTACTTGGAAAAATCAAACGCTTTGCCCTTGAAATTCTGCCTGTGAAGAAATTTTGGGAGGACTGGGAGGACTGAGAACAAACAGTAAACAGAAAAACAAGTCCCCCTTCAGAGTCTGGGTTTTCTGGCACAACCTGAAGAAGGTGCAGTGTCCTCCTGTGGAGGATGCCTTTCCCCCAGCTGCCACAGCTGAGAGGAGCAGAGAGGGCAGCAGTGCAGGCTGGCAGTCCCAGCCTCAGCCTCTTTGCTCTTGGCTCTCTCCCACAGCACTGACGCTTCCCTGGCTGTAGCATTTTTCCCAGATTAAATGTGTAGCCTTCTCCATATTTTTTTTTTTCTTCTGTCTCTGTTCATCTCAAAACATAGGCAAAGAAAATTGGCTCGCTCTCAGGTGACAAGCTGTGAAGTTCCATCCTCTCTCAACTTATTTAGGTGAGTACTGGGGGCAGAAGAAGGGGACATGCATGGAAGGAACCTGTTGGAAGCTGCTGATATCCAGCTCCAAGGACTGAGAAAGGCATACTAACATTAAGTCACTTAGATGGCACTAGCAGAAGCTTCATTTGATGCAAGCTGGCCATGAGATCTGCACTTGTCTTTCACCACAGATCCCTCATTTGCGTGCTGTCTTTCCCTGCAATGTTGTTCCGGGCTAGAAATGAGGGGAAAAATGAAGGTTTGGAGAGAATTATTCCACACCTCCCTACAGGGAGAATCGGGGGTTGAAGTACTTTCAAACAGGCTCCTTTTTTGGCTCCAGAAAGAGGCTGCCTATTTCCTTACAGGTGAGGAAGACTGATATCTTCCAGTAAGTACAGCTCTCTAAAACAGAGAGACATCCACAGTCACAGGACATGGAGCTTGAACGACACGACAAGAGACAGAAGAAAAGCACCTCAAGGCTTTGTGTGCCTTTCTTATTTTGGTTTGGTTTTTCATTCATTTTGGTTTTTTTTCTTTATGACAGGGTGAAAGTCTTGTCACATCAATTAGACACTGACCTTTATCTCCTGTTTATAAACCCCTCCTGTTACTGTGTAGTTTGTGCAATCTCAACTTTGAAACAAAGCACTGCAGCTTTCTCCCAAAAGTCGTTTGCCATTCTTGGATGGCATGTCCCACTTTCATTCCCTTAAAGAGATCACTCCACAAAGGACAAAAAGCTGTTACCTCATGCACTGGCTGAAGTTTATTTCCTTTTCCTGGTGGAGGAACCATCAGGGATCCACACTTGTGTGGTGACACCAGTTTTCTGTAGATTAAAGAAAGCTACTGGCTCAGAGCAAGATCTCAGAGGAACCATCAGATATTTATTCCCCATATCCACCCAAAACTTGCATAAGAGTCTCCTCAGGAAATGAACTGGTAGTTTAATGAAGATGGTGATCAACCAGGTGACACCTGGTCAGCTGTCCTCCAGGTTTTCTCCTGCAGTGGCTCTCCATAAGTACATCGTTTTTGACAGGATTTACTTGGGGATATTTTGCTTATGACCCACCATTCCTTACTTGTTACATGTCACAGAGCAAATTCCTGCAAAGTAACATGAACAAAAACATTCTTAATTTTGGTTGAGAGCCACAGGTTGTGATCGCAGGAGGAAATGTCACACCTGCAATGAGTATTTTTACTTTTGTAAAATTTAGAAAGTCTTGTGGATTTATCTATCACCGGGGCAATTTCTTGCTGATTAACTACACACACAGCTTTCATACAGCAAACCTCAAGAGAAAACATGTTGAGATCAAGAGAAGGAAGTGGACCGGTGCATTCTCTGAAATTTCAGCCACCAGACCCTGAATCTGCAAGAGGAAAGCTTTCCATAAAATACTAACTGAGGCATTTGAAATAAAACAAAGCAAGTGAAGTCAGAACCCAAAAGACTTCAGGACTCCAGGGGAAAAGAATGGGTTGCTTGATGAATCAATACATTGTTTTCTTTTTGGGGATCTCTTTCACATCGATAATTTTGCTCATGAACAAAATGAAACAGGGAATTTCATTGCGCAGAGATTCAGGGATTCCAGAAATTATATCGTTCCCTTTCAGAGCAAAATTAATTTCTTTGACATGGCAAATTTTTGATTTGGTAGAAATTAAAAATTCCATTTCCCTCATGGATGTTTTATACTTTAATATATAATACAGTATCAAATTTTAAGAAGAAATGACACAAGTTCAAAAGAAAATAATATACCTGACTTTTTTTTCAGGTATGGAGCTAATTTAGGATGTTTCAACATTATTGGAACTTTTTCATCACTTTTTTTGAAATGAAATTCCCCCAAAAGCAACATGAGCTCACAAACTTCTCTTTTTATTATTATTTTAGCGCTACCACATTTTACTGATGGGGGAAAAAAACCCTTTCCATCAAAGTTTTTTTCCAATAAACACTGCTCCTGAGTCAAGTAGGAGCGTGTCTGAAAATCCCTCAGATGGAAGATTTATTATGTATCATTGGGGAAAAAAAAGCTTTTCAGGGCCAAATTCTGACACAAGCTGGTTTGTGCAAATATACACTGAGCTCCAGCCAGTGAAAATGGCCCTTTCAATGTAATTTGTGCTCCTAAAAGAGAAGGGTACCCAGTAGAAAGGGTCAGAAACATTAGTATGTGCATATGTGTACAAACACACACTCTGCTGCTTTCTAGATCACTTAAAAAATATATATCTTCAATATAAAGGCTCATAGCCATATGAGTTTCAGGTATTTTTATTGTCTTCCATTTCTTTAATTTTTTTTAAACAACTTCTTTTCTTTTATCTTATGAGAAATAACTTTACAATCTACGACCAGATATACCAACAAAATTTTGATATTAATTAGCAAGGCCCCATTTGCCAAAAAAAAAATCAGCATATGCAACTTGCCTGTCACTCGGAGCTTCCCCACAGATCTGTTTTTAGAAAATACTCACTTTATAGAAGCACAACAATTTGTGGGTTGCAGAAGTGCCCAAACCAGCAAAAGGGTTAAGGAAGTTGTGGTAAAACCAGTGTGTTTCTTGAGTATGATCAATTATCCTCACTACAAAAACTTGTATTTTTAGGAAGGTGGTAAATAGAAAGATGCCTGAGCTGCCAAGCTCCAGAAAACCACTCAGCCCAGAGGTTTTCTGAGAACATCAGTCTGATAACGTGGCTTTGCAGACAAAAACATTGTGATGTGTATCAAAATATTGCAAAGGGGCGACTGCTCTGCCAAAATGAAATCCAGCCCTGAGAGATGTGAAGCACAACAAGCAGGGGTGATTCAGTCCATTCCTATAAACAAGATGCAATGGAAAGAGGTTGCATAATTAACCCGCTGCCCTAAGAAACGCTATTTAATGCGCCATCTATTTAAAATTAAACTGCTGTCAAAAGCAGCGTTTTTATTTCTCATTTTAATTCTGTTCAAAGCAAATACAGCCGTGTCTGCGGTGCTGCCCCAGGCAATGACATTAGCTGTTCCAAACGTGGGGGTTTGCAGCCTGATTTACAGTGTTATGGGATGGCCAACATCAGATTGCTGTGTGAGTGACCTGGCGAGAAACACCCGGCGCTCATCTGGAGCAGGGAGCCACGACTCAACGCGCTCCTTGGGCCACCTGGATCCTGTTAAGTGCAGGCATAAATCAAAGCAACCTTCACATGACAGAGGCTTGTCCAGGCTGGGGCTGGGTCAGACCCACTCCTCCCAGCAAAGTAAAACTGAATTGTAAGAAGTTGTGGTGTTTTCATTCGATTCGTAGCAGCACCCCGAGTCGCTTCAGCGCAAAAGCGGAGGAAGTCACAGTCCAGATGAGTCAATCTTGTCTTCTTTCCTGTGCTTTGGACTCATCTGCACCTGCACCCAAATCTCATGGACAGGTCTGGCCTTGTGCAAAGGCTTAGCTGGCACTTCAGATGTAATGTTGGCACTACGGGCACAAACAGTTCCCCTGTTTTCACCCCACAGACTGGTGGCAAAGGCAAGGACAGGACTTAGGGCTCATCAGTTATTAGGGCATGCCCTGGACCCCAGTGCCTGCGGGGAGAAGTGTCACCAGTTAGACAAACTTGAGCTTTTCTGATGAGACTGAGATGAAGATTTCTGCAGGTGGTAGAACTTTAAAATAGCACCTGTTGGCACAGAGGAAAGTTTCTAGTTCAAGGACCACTTGGCAATTACACAATTTTTACTCTTCCTTAACCTATCCTAGACAGAACTGCAACACTTAAATGACCTATATATTTCATTTAGACTGGTAAATATTTATCCTTCTAGAGGTCCAGGCTCAGCAGCACTGGATAATTGAAGTTATTCCTGTATATACTGGCAGTCTTCACCTACCCTGATGCTACCACATGTTTATTTCAGCTCTGACATGCAAGACCACCCTTCCACATTTGCCTTCCATTGTGGCCAGCATGTGAGTGCAGAATGCCAACCACTGTGATCCACGTGGAGCTTCTGGCAGGGCTTGTGTTGTGGTGACAGCTGTCCTAAAAGGTAGATTTTTTTTTGTGGTAGGTGGAAGTATGCTTGGCATTTTTTTGTATGCAATGGACAGAAATGGGGTTGAATTTGTGTCTAAAAATGGCAAAGTGAAAGGTAGGAGCACCAGGTAAAAGTACTGAAAATAAAGAAGAGTAAGTGCCCATTAACACATTATGTATCTTCACTTTTGGTGGAAAAGGCTGAGAATTATCTATAGAAATCCATTAAAAATCCATCTCCCACTGTGGAATTCTGCTTTATGTTTTACTGGCTCCTATGAAGTCCTTATCACCAGAATATAAACCATTTCACATCTGAAACATCCTAAAATTGCTGCCATTGAAGCCCTGGTAATTAAAGACTGTTTGAGACCACAGAGTTTGTAAGCTGCATGAGAAAACTCCTAAAGCTGTTTTTTACAGAGCTCTGATTAGAAACTCTTTCCAGATATGGGCAGATGAAATGTTCTGGAGACAATCTCAAGGCAATCTTAATTCATGTAACATTGATTTACTGGGGAGCTCGCAGCTTAGAATAGGCTTTGATGGCAATATCTTATCTCCTTGAATCTGATAAACTCTGAGGACAGATGTATTGCTCCAATTAACATAAATATACACTGCAGATAGCAAGGAGGAAAATAACAAGTCTCAGAAAACAGGCCCTCCTTAATGCCACCTCCTGCACACTGTGCACTGCAGGGCCAGGCTCCACGCTAATTGTAGGACCAACAAGCAAGTTCCAAGGGAATAAATGTGTGCTGGGAGGCTCCACGACATGTCTGAGCTGTTTCCAGAGGTGATTTTTACACTTCAATTAGCATCTGTCACCAGTCTCTTCGCTCATCTCTCCTTAGGGAAGAAAGCTTCGCTGTGGCCTTGGGTTTGGTGAGGCCTGGGGCAAACTGGAATAGTTAGATTGGATTTCTGAATTGCTGGATTGGAGTGGTTTTGCTGTGTGTTTATTGTTAATATGTTAAAGGTCCAGGCATTTGGAGAAGGAACTGAAGATATGTGTGAACTTATTTGCTGTTGAGGTGACCGAGCACAGGAACAGTGCTCAGAGAGGTTGTGGAGTCTCCTTCCCTGAGATATCCAAAAAGTGTCTGAGCAGTGTGCTCTGGGGACTCTGGAGGCTGGACTAGATGACCCCAGTGGTCCTTCCACCCTGCCCCACTCTGTGGTGGGACTGCATTCCTGCAGAGATCCGTGCCATCCTTTCAGACCATCCTGAAGAAAACCCTTACCCTGCACAGGCAGCTCTGGCAGAACAGCTGTCCCACGGTGTGGGAGCTGTCACTCTTGGTTTTCATATATTGAGCATCCCAAGCACAGGTTATTGGTCTAGGTCTTGGATTTGGGGGGAAGGTGAAGGAAAAGGGAGGCTGGGAACTGCACTGATACCACAACAACAATCTGATGACCAAGGCAAATTAATAAAGGTTAGGCCATCCAGTCTCTGCGAGCCTCCAGTAAAATAGCTGAAACACTACCTGAAAAATGATTGTTAATGTCTTCTCCAACACCAAAACCCTTTAAAAAGTCTTTTTAGAGCAGTCAGCAATGGTCAGAAGTTACTTCTTGGAGTTATCACTCAAAACCACCTGAACACAATCGAGCCAGGAGTTGCTCTGTCCAACTCGCTTGACAACAATAACACGAGGGTGAAAAGCAGAGTATTTCCAGGTGACTGGTCAAAGGTTGTTTCTGCCATGCTGTGTCACAGGGCAGGACACAGAGAAAAGGTGCTGCTTCTCACGTGTCTTTCTATCACCTGACAAAATGGGTGTTCTTTGTGAGGAAATGTCTGCTCAAAGTAAGAAGGAGGGAGAAGGGATCGTGAAATAATGTGGTAATTCCATAAAATTTCTCAAATGTCTAGCTTGGCACAGGCCCAGCACCAGTCAAGAGTAGAGGGAGGTTTAGCAAAGATGGTTGAAACCTGGAATTCCCCTTTGAATCCAGGGATATTACAATCTTCTGATTATTTCTTTTTTCGTACCTTACCAGAAAAAGAACAGGAAAGGTTGAAATTTCCCATGAAATTGAAATCCTGAGTGATTTTGCCCTGATAGCATGAGAACATCCTATTTGCAAAGATTTGTTTCAACGTGTCTGCAGTCCTCATGAGGTGACAATGCTTCATGTCTGTGGGATTGTTTAGAGCTTCATAAAAACACAAATTCAACAGGAATCTTTTGTTTTCATCAAAACGGTGGTTCTCAGTAACTTCACCCTGAAAAAAAAACTCTGTTTCCTTTCCAAACCTAGCTTTACTTCATTGAGGGAGTACACTCTGCTGGAAAATGTCCACGATCCCAAGTCCATTTCCAGTTAAGCCTGTGCAGAGAAGCCTTGCAAGCACTCACACGTTTGCAGGAGCCTCGCCATGGACATAGCCTGGCAGCTCCAAGTTCTTTAATCTTTTGTCTAAATATAAATAGATGAGTGAATATCAGTAATTTCCTCTGTCCCTCTCGCTGTAGGGGGTTTATCTGTGCCAGGGAGGGCTTTAGGATTAGGGCCAGTCATTGGGGCTGTTTCCAGGCTATCTGCTCAGGAAGGCTCATGAGCTGTTCAGAGATAACACCCTGCTCATGCTTGGCCTGATCAGCCGTGCTCCAAAGGGCATCCCACACCGAACCAAACTGCTTTAAAGAAACAACAGCTCAGCTGTTCCCTGCCTGCTGCTTCTGGGGCAAAACAGGAGTTTTCCCACGAGGCTAAACTGACTGCAAGGGCCTTTTCCTTCTTTTTGGCTGTTTGGGGCAGCTTTGCATGTCTTTCGTTCCCTGCTGATTTGGGTCCTGCAGGTGAGCAGAAAGCACCTTTTCCCCAGGGACCTGACTAGCCCAGTAAAACTGGAAGTTGTGGGTGGTTTCTTCAAGAGAGATCTCCTGCAGTTTCATGCCAGTTTTCAGGAGTTTTCCCTCTTATTGGCCATGGTCACTGCCCTTATCTTTTCCCATAAGTTTTATCAGTGTTTTCCTTTTCATCAGAAATGTCTTCTTTTTCTCCCTCTTGATCTATGGTGGGTCACTCGCCTACCAAATATTCAGCAGAAAGGGGTGAGCATTCACCCTGATGAACTCGGATCCACATTTCTTCCCAGTCCCAACACTCTCCTCATATGACCCCAGTTTCTTCTTTCCCTGTCCAAGTCCTATAGCTAAAAAAAACAACTCCATCAGAGGGGCTGGCTGACACAACCAGATAAAGACGACACAGCTCATAAGGGAAACTTGGAAGGGAAGCCCTAAAGTTTGACTGCACTACACAGGGAACTAAACTTTATCAAAATAAAATGCAACCCCTCCAAAAAAAAGATTCTTATGGGACCCATAAGGATTAAAACCTGTGCTTAAGCTGGGCAGTTCTCTGGCTTGGTAATGTCATAATTTAGACGTTTGCTGAGCTGCAGCTATTTGCAGTTGTTAGACTGAACCCTCCTTTCATCTCTGCAATCTCATTGAGTCCCTCAGCATTGTGGGGATGCAGGCAAACCACTATAAATAACTGAGCCTTTTCGTGTCAGCTGGTACAAATACCAGCCACTTCGAACAATCTGACCTTTCTTGGGGATTCTGACCAATCTGCAGTGGAAGACAGCTAATATCTTCCAGGATTTTCCATGGTTAAGGTACATATATAAAAATTGCTGGCTGTTTGTGTGCGCTCCAAATGCTTTCTGGCTTGTTTAATCTGGCTGTGACACTTTGTTCTGTGGTTAAAAAATGAAAGTAACGTCCCAGTTAATGATTTTTGATGAAGCCCATTATTCTCACAGCTATTTTTAAACACCATGGAAGGCAAATCAATCTAACACACCTACAAGACTAATATTTTAATAAACTAATAGACGCAGTGGGCTAAAGCCGTGGTATTTTTCCTCTGAACTCTTGTTTTTAAATGAAACCCTGTGAGGTTGCCTTGGCATTCCTTTGCACGAAGAAAGCAAAACCTAGAAAATAAATTGCTGTTGCTGTCTCCTGAATTTTGTCTTTGGCTTTAAATGGGAAACAAAATAGAAAATGGCTTCATCTTCCTAATTAGCAAAAGCTGAGGAAGGATGTTCCTGCAGAAGGTATTAAATGATTATGAGATTTCCCCTTCTTCCACGCACCTGTTAAATGGAATCTGATAATGCCTCTCTCTTATTAATATCTTATGAGGAAAGTCAGAGGGGATGCATCCTTCATCAAGAGATATCCATTTTATGCTTACTGCTATAGTTCATTCTGGAACACCGAGTGAATCATGCCTCTGTGAGAACCTGAAGACATTGACCCCAGGTTCAGCCATTGTAACCAGAAAAATAGTGAGAAAAGGTAATAAAATATGGAAAATTATCTAGACTGTGGCTTGCTGTCTAGCTTTGCTGGGAGTTGCACTGAAATTTCAAGAGGATTTTTCATATCTGGCATCCCCCCATTCATTCACACTGTATCTGAGAGCTTTACCCCAGCTGCCCCATTCAAGGAATCAGAGCAAAAATCAGTATTCACCCCCTGTGAGAAACTGGGAAAAAAATTAAACTGTTCCCAGAGTGAGACCCTGTCCAACAGGAGCAGGAGTGGCTGTCTCTAGCTCACCAGATTTGTTAGGTTTCTTAAGCCACCTTGAATCCCTCATGAGCACAGTGCATCTCAACTAGAGACATGCCTTGCTTTCAAGACAATAAAATTCCAAAACATATTCAGAGAGCAGAAATGTATCTTGATCTAAAATACATTTTAGACTTTCACCATGCCCTGTCTTGGGGTTTGCTCTCCTCTTTATTTTGCCCTTTTGCAGCTATTGACAAGTTTCTGCTGCTATAGTTATTGGAGAGATGCTCAAGAGCACAAATCCTCATTCTGTAGGATCAATATGTCTGGTCTGAGCCCGCAAGATGGATTTCCTATCATGTCCTTATATCAGCTCTTAAGTTGCCTGCAAGAAAGCAAAGCAGGGTGATGGTGAAAGAGTATTTGGTGATTTGCTGTTCCAGAGTAAAGCTGGAGTACATGAAATTATTGCCATATTATCAGGTGTCTCCAAAAGTGTACTGTCCTCAAGCAAGGAGATGCTGATGTGAAATTTGAAAAGCCTTTCACAAGTTTAAAAATGCAGTAGGTTTGAAGGATGTCAATGAGGAAAGGTGAGGAAGCACTCAAGGGAAAGGGGATCAGCTGGAATACCTCCTCTGTATGGCTTTCCCTGCTCCCCAGAACGAGCAGGCAAACTCTTCCACATCTTCCAGGGAAAACTCACAGAGAGCCTCAAGTCACCTCTGAGCTGAGCAGTCCACAGACAACCTGGACACTTATTTCTTGTTTCTTATTTCTTATTTCTTATTTCTTATTTCTTATTTATTTCTTATTTCTTATTTCTTATTTCTTATTTCTTATTTCTTATTTCTTATTTCATTTCTCATTTCTTATTTCTTAACCTGGCCCTTCCCATCCAAGCTGCACTTGCTCACAGCATGTGTTGTGTTGAGCAAGTGGCTGTGTTCTTATATTTGACTTTTCCAGTGAATAAATGATATTTTCAGGTGCATTTCTCAGGCACTGAGCTGTCCCTGCAGCTCAAGCAGGAGCTGTGGCAGGGAGCACAGAGCAGCCCCACGACTGGCATTAGCGGTGCTCACCCTGTTAAAGGCAGCTGTTAGAAAAGGAGAGTTACTGAATGTCAATTAAAATGCTTCAGTGATTTAAGTGGGTGACTTCCATGCACCGCTCTGTAACGCTACACCCCTCCGTGCCCAGTTCACAGCACTGCTCTCACAGAAGCCCCTAGTAGGTCAATTTATGCAACAGCATTGACAGTGACCTTAAGGAGGGATCATTAAACTATTCTCCTCTCCTGGGATCCGTAACTCTAGCTGCTCTCTCCGCAGGAGAGGATGAGACAAGGCGGGGAGGGAAGGAGCAGCTCTTTGACCACCCAGAAATTACTCCATAAGCCCTGATTCTTCTTGGTGCACATCCTGAGGAGAAAAGCGAGGAGAAGTTAAATAAAGCAGGCTCTGTGGTACCTACAGGGGGTAAGAGTTCTCCAATATCTAACAGCAGAGCCAGAGGGATCTCGTCCAGAGGGATCTCACTCCTGGTGGAGCAGGCAGCACTCTGCAGACTGGCAGGGAGCTGGGGGCAAGGTACCAGGTCATGCCAAGATGTATGTGGGAAGGGTAGAGAGAAGCACCAAGAATTATATGCCCAGGGACAATCAGATTTGTATCATCTTTTTTTCCCATTCTTTTCTGTTCTATTTGGTCAGACACTGCAAAGGGCTGGGAGGGGACGTGCCCCGAGCCAGCACCGTGCCAGCTGCGCCTGCTAACTCACGGGAAACGATGACTTTTGTCACTTGTCTCATCTCAGGCACACTGCAAAGCTGAGCTGAAAGCTTTTAATGCTCCCTTGACTCCAAGCCTGCAGATACAGAGAGATAGAGAGCGTAATAAACTTTCAAAATATGATCTAACTGCGTAACACATCAAATGTGTATCTTAACTGTATCCAGCAGAGCTGAATGGAAACAAACACGCCATTTCAAACCAGACCACACACAGCAAGATAGTGCACATGACTAATTTTGATGACTGATTTCATATAAATAATGTACCAAGATTAGTAGCACTATAATATCTCTTCATTCCACTCCTTTAATTAACTTTTCATTGAGAATGCAATTGAAAGCGGCTAATAAAATGTTTGCTTTTTTGCTCCTGAGATTAAAAATACATCCTGTCCTTACCGAAAACAGGGAGAAATTGCATGAAACCTGGGAAAGTGGCCTGCTTGATGCCATTCAAAATAGTGCCAGTGTTACAGCTCTTAGCTGTGTGGCAAAGGAAGACATAACAGGTGTAGATAAGGAGTGGGAAGAGTACAGTATTATGGTCACTGCACGTTGTAAATTGCTATGGGAACCAAACAGTTTTGTTCTAGATCAGTTTTGCCACCTACACAAAAGGGGAATAAGACACAGATAACCCTACAGCTGAGTTCTGTTCTTCTGATGCCTGGCAATGCTTAAATGAACTCATGAAGGAAGTGTTGAGTAGTGAAAGACAAATGACCTTTTCCATCTGGGAAAGGTCTTAAAATCTTAAAGCTGCAATGCCCGTGTTTGTCAAAAGAGAAAGAAGGGAAAATGCAGGTGAGGGAGAGAGAAGCCAAATCCCCGCTGTCTGATTTCAAAGAGGATGGCAGGATTTAAAAGAGCTGGTGACCTTCAGGAAATTGATCCTGGTGTTGATGGATCACTATATGTAGGATGCAAACTAATAGGTCAGCAGCTGCCTCTTCACTGTATAAAAGGTGAGATTTTCTACCTCTCCAAAGACAGAAACTTTAAATGGCCTTGAGTGAAGTAATTTTAACACTTATTACACCATCTCCAGGGATTTTCAAGCTATTTTGCAAATAAGGCAGGCGGGTAGGGCAGATAAATCCTCCCATCCTGTCATTACTGGTGATAAACCCGATACAGAAGGATGTGACATGACTCATCCCAAAAAACCTCTCTGAGAGGGACCCTCATTGCTTGCACCTCAGGTATGTGATTAACTACCAACCACCTTTCCCTTTGCACAAGTTTCATCAGCTTTCACATTGGAACTCTGCAGAACCATAGACTCCACATATTTTTTTAATACTAAGCCACCAGTTAGTCCAGGTTTACTTAAAACAGTGCCCAGGGTCTCTTTATAGGTCTATAAACCTGGGAGGACTTTTTTGTGACCTTGGGCTGAGATTCAAGTTTTAAAGGAGCAGTGAAACTGAGGCAATTTTTTTCAATACTTTGATTTTCACACTTAGTTCTTATATTCTACATTTGAATGTGCCTGAAGGGCTTGTGTGAAGGCAACTTGCAAATTTCCAAAACCTTTTTCTGTTTCAGCCTTGATCCCAAATTTTCACTCTTCTAAGTCTGGCAGCCTCTCTGTGCAGCATTTGCAATATTCACATCTTGGATATTATTTGGATTGGACCTTCCAAGACACATGAACACCCAAAGTCACATTTACAGGCTCCATCTGTAATGGGTACAGCCCCTCTGTCACACCATGGTGTGGGACAGAAAAATCCTACAACAATAGTGTCAAAGCTGGGTAGAGGAAGTTAATAACAGAGAACAGGAAAAGAGAAAATAAATAATAAAAGGATTACCTGCTGCATGGAAAGCTTCCCAAGGTTCAGTATGACATGGGAAAGAATTCATAATCCCAGGTTTCATTCAGACCATTTCTGGGAACAAAGGCACTTGTATTAAAATCAGTGGTGTTGATTTTGGCAAACCAGGATCAAATAGAATAGAAAAGAATAAAAAAAAAAAGATGATAAAAATCTGATTGTCCCTGGGCATATAATTCTTGGTGCTTCTCTCTACCCTTCCCACATACATCTTGGCATGACCTGGTACCTTTTGTTTTGCACCACCTCTCTTTTGATTGAGCGAAATGTCTTTAAGATGGCAACAGGGTGAGTATTAAAGTGGGAGAGAGCACTCTAGCTGGAGCAAGCAGGCTTCACAGGGGCAGCCCTCCTACCTGCCAAGTCTCACCACAGTCTCCTGCCTCCTGGATCCTTTTGGAGCCCCGTCTGAGAAAAATTCAGTCATGTGCTTAGTTAATTTTAGACTAAAAACCAAGAAGACAACCAGAGTTAATGGCACTCATTTAAATGAGAAGCTCTCCCGTATATGGGAAAAGCCATTGGCTGGGTTTCCCTCAGCTGGAAGTGCACAGAACTCTGAGCTCTCTGTCCATGGGCTGTTTCACAGCAGCTGAGCACCTTCCCCAGCACCTCTTCCAAAAGGCAGCGAGAAAAGAAAGATGGGAAACAGAATGAATACTGGAATCATTCCATAAAATGTTATTAAGATAAGAACAGCTAGAGATAATAATAGCTAGTGAGGAGAAATGGGCGATTGGCACAGGATCCTTCCACAGCAAGGCTTGGAGCAACTGGGGGCCATTCCTGGAAATCAAACTGTAGCACCTCCACGTGCCCCCAGGACCCAGAGCATTTTACCAGCAGAAAAAGTGTTATCAGCTCAAAGTGCCATTTGCATGGAGTGAAAAACATCATCTATTCAATGGCTGCTTGGGACAGAAAGTGAAAAACAACATGAGCATTGAAAGGGCAGGAGGAGTTTCTGGTAGGCAGAGTGTAAAGAGCCAGGTTGGCCCCTGGCCAGGCCGTGGAGGTTAGTCATCTCCTGTTGTCAGAAGTGCCACCAGACCTTCGGTGACTGGGAGCATTCAGGGCCTTGGGTTGATGGCTCAGCCAGAAGATGGATGACAACGCTAAAAAGGAAACATCAGAGGCGAGTGTGATCACAAACGGGGCGGATGTGCAAGACATCTTCCAGATATAGGGGGGAAAATGGAGCTCTAGGCACTGTCCAAAACAAACAGGAGTCACCATGAGTGGATGGGGGTCATTCCAGGCTATTATGTGAATTACATCAGAGCCAGCGTTGCCCTCCACACGGCTTCACAAAGTTTGGCTTTAACACTTGAATGCCACTGGCAGAAGAACACAAAAATGCTTCACCCACAAAGAAAGCCAAGAAGGAAACTCAAGGAGGTAGAAGTTAGGAGTCCAATTTCACCTGAGGGAACAATTAAGAATTATTTATCGAGGATGAACTAATGGATCTTTATTTTTAGAGGAGAGCGTTGGGGAATTTTAATAGTTTCCCGCTCTTAGCTTTTATTTAAATAATAAATAACTATCTGAGTTCTGGGGAATGTTCAAGACAGAAGTTTAGGCAGTTGCAGGCAGGCCACAAGAAATAGTTTTCAAGATCAAAATAATAACCAGCATTCCTGAAGCCAATTTAGATGTTCTGACATCTCTTTAGAAAACACCCCAATGAATAATTTCACCTATTGTTGCTAATGGGCTCTGTCCAGTTAAGTTAGGGGACATTTCTGAAGCTACAGGATTGATCTGTAATGCATCATTCAGCAAGAAAGTCTGCAACTGTGAAAAGTAAATCCTGCAAAAATAGTCCTGATGGATTTTCAGTCATCGACAGACTGAACAAGCCTGGATATAAATGCACCTGTATTTAAGTTCCTCTACGGCTGAAAGAAGGGTTGAAAATCAAATCTCATGCCTTTCATCTGCTTGAAACTCTAAGCAAAATGCAGACCCTAATTATTTACTTTAAAAACAACATGCACTTTGTATGGAGCACAGCCTTTAACTCTGTCTGTGAGCTATTTCTGGGGACTGTCTCTGGCTCTGCACTCCACACACACCGAGCAGCAAAAGGTCAGTGGTGAGTTAACATCAGAGCTGGAAGACAGTCAAGAGCACTGCTAATCAGACTTGCTCCTGACCACTGGCTGCTCACAGAGCAGAGTGGGGTTAGATGTTAATGCATTTGACCCTTCAACAGCTTAGTAGCCAATTCGCTTCCTAAAGGCTGTGATGAGCTGGGCTCATTTACTCTGCATCCCCACACTCCTCTGTGGTGTTTAAAAGGCAGCAGGACCACTGACAGCTGCCCAACAGGGCCCTCTGCACGCTCAGCACCGAGACACAAATGTAGTCACTGGAGGGGAAAAGAGATGTAAAAAGCACAGCTTGGGGAGACTTCCACAAACAGTGCAATGTCATTTGCAATACTGTACCATTCCAGTCAGTTCCATGATTTTCCAAAGTTATCCCCGAATTCTCAGGAAGGGCTCCAGAACATCAGTTTGCTTTGCAGCATGAAAGGCAGGCCTTATGTTCCCTTCCAGAGCATCAAAGTCATAAACACCTGGAAAACTCCCAGTCAGCCTTGTTATCTTCATTGGACAGGTGCTCACTGAAATGCCAGACCTCGTCTGAGGATGTTCACACCTTTGTTTGACACGTCCAGCTCATGTTTCTCTCCATCTCACCACAGCATTTTTGGCCAGTCCTGGAGCCCATTCTGACAGAGCACTCCATTCTCATCCATAACTCACAAACTGGCTGAGCTGCTGATTTTCTTTTCAGATATCAAAGCAAGTTTGCCAGGGCTCACAAAAAGAAATCTAGGTAGATAAACGCAGAGATACACTATCAGAGACTCCTTCTATCCCTCAGCATCCTTCAACCAAGGCCACCCTTGGAGATCAGCAGGGCTGATAGCACAGCAACCAAACTGTGCAGTGGTGAGCACCCTTTATCTGAGAAATAACTGCACTCACTTAGTCAGCTCCTTGTGAAGGGCATTTATTGGTCTGGTACCAAATCACTGGAACACTTAGCATATTCTTAAGTCACATATGTCCCACGAGTGAAGTGTGTCCTTGGCAGGAAGCTGAATCTGAACAGACTTAAACACTTGCTTAAGTGTAAGCACATACGTAAGTGTCTCCCTGAATTGTGGCTGTGTTGACATTTGTATTACTAGCCCAGGTGTCAAGCAGGATCATTTATTAGTTCCTTCTCTCTCCCCATTTTCCTTTTCTTTTGCACTGGTGCCTTCACAAAGAGAAGTTGTGCTTCACACCAAGTAGGCACAACTAATCAGTCTATTTTAATAAAGAGAGAGATTAGGTGAGAAGGACAATGTTGAGTGTGAAATTGGAGAGAGATGTCCGTGTGCTATTTTCAAAGCCCCTGATTTTCTTCGAAGTGCCGTATTTTAGCACTTGGCACCAGTGATTATGCAAAAACAAGGCATTGAGTTCAGCAGCTTGGAGTTAGAATTTTGGTTTAAAATTTCCAGTAAGTTAAACTTAATGGAAAGTCAGGGATATTTATTTCATTAATTAAAAGAAAAGTTTTCCCTTTTAAGAAGAAAAGCCAGAGGTGGAGAATGTTACTTTTTTTTTTCCTCAATATATCCCAGTGATGTACTCTCAAAACTCCACGCACTTTTTATTCCTCTTGGTTGAACTGCCACAACCCAAAAAATGACACTTCAGCCCTGTGTCAGTCTGAGGGCTCCAGCTCCAGCTATGGCTCAGCCACAATTCATCAGGATCAGATGGCAGCCAGTCGCTGTGAATGCACCTCCTGAGACTGGACACTGCTCACCCATCATGGAGCAAAAACAATCCTCTGAGGCTCCCCACCTGCTCCAGGGCCACTCCGTCAAATGCGATACTTCAGGGGGTGACACCTCCCTGTCACACTGATTTTTTGGATGTTGACATAGTGGTTTGAGTGAACATCTGTTGCTGCTACTCTGCTGTGGTCTCGTTCAGACTCTCCAGAAAAAAAGATGAAATGTTTTGGTGCCTATCTCTAGCATTTTCTCGTTATTCCCGTTTTGGGGATTTTGGGTGGGTTTTGTACTCTTCCTATCTTGTTCCAGTTCCGCAAGCAAAAAAATAGTTCCCTTTCTAAACAGCTTCAGTGTACCTGGGAGAGGTGAAAATGACACAGAAGGCTCCACCACCGTGTGATGCTACAGTAGAGAGTACCCAAAACTCTCTACTGAAAGAGAATTGGGCAGGGTCAGGAAGAAGAGTTAGGCTGGGTAATGTAGAAAGGACAGACTATTTGTGTTCCTGCTCACAGCTAACCTGTGGGAAGTGGCCAGGGTCAGTTCTCACTCTGGATCTCATCCTTTTTGGGCTGCAGAAGTGAAAACTCAAACCAAAACTGCAGTCCTCTTGGGTTTCAGGCTTAGAAATGGTATCAGCCCCTCCTTTCTAAAGATGACAGCATTTAGAGGACGATGGCTGACTCTTTCTCCCAACAGCCTCTTCCTTTAATGAGCACCTTCCCTGCATCTGAGATGCAGCTGCCCCTCTGGACTGGTGACACTCGTGCACAAAGCTCACACACAGTGTCCCTCTGAATGATGACAGCGATACAATCACAGCTACCTGCAGGACAGATATTTCCTCAGTTCGACAGCTCCCAGAAGTTCAAAGCTGTGCGTGAGCAGAGTGCATGAAGGCTCTGTGTGCTCATTAATCAGCGTCTCCATCTCTGTGTGATCATCTGCTAAATTGCCATCAAAGTGGCACCACCAGCACCGAAGATGACACTCTTCTGTCTGGGTGCTGTAATCACGCTGGATGCCTCCGAGCAGACTGCACAGCAAATGGGCACTGGAGATTTTCAATATCTCTGTTTTCATCATCCAACATCAAGAGCTAGTTCCTGTTTCCTTCTCAGTCACCTCTCCTGACTCC
Organism: Pachycephala philippinensis; assembly: GCA_013397055.1. Classification (NCBI taxonomy): domain Eukaryota; kingdom Metazoa; phylum Chordata; class Aves; order Passeriformes; genus Pachycephala; species Pachycephala philippinensis. The sequence goes on from VWZT01000741.1 coordinate 1,215,992, forward strand.
ACCAGGCTATTGGTGCGATGCTGAGTGATATGTGGCAGCATGTTACTCTCAGTGGAGATTAATTATTTCTTTTTTAAGACTCCTACATCCCCCATCCCCTCTGGGTCTCTCAGTTGGTAAAGTAGCATGTCAAAAACTAATCGGAAGGTGTGAGACATGACATGACTTTATGAGAAAATAAAATTTGGGACAAGGGAGATGGAGCTTGGATTTTGACAGCAGACTTTGTTTTTCTGTTTGTTTCTTCCCCTGAAGAATATGTTTCTATTTTTATAACTTAATTCATTGCTGTGATTCATTCTGTAATTACTACAGGAAATCGGGAGGGACTGCACCTGTGTTGGACCATGAGGGAGCCCAAAGTGTCGCTGGTTCCTCCCCACACTGACTAATCCCCTTTGTCTGCTGTGCACAAACACCAGTACCTGCCTGGAACCCCCTCAGCCCCCAGATTTCCACTCCCAGCTGTCTCCAGAGTGTCACAAGGAAAGATGATGGATGGGCAGACTTTTATTTCCATTAGAATGGAGCCAACTGAATATTTCCAACAGCTTTATTAAAAATACTAGTTCTTGCTTTGCTTCATCTTGAAAAATGTGACATGTTCCTGCAGCTGAGTTTGCATTTTGTCTAGGAGATGAATGCCTGAGGTGGAATGATTTTCTGGAGGGGCAGAGCACGGTGCAGTTTAGTGTCTTCCCTTCCACAGGGTCCAGCTTGGGAGAGAGAAGCTGATAGCCCCAATTGCCATCTCCCCAAGGGGCTGTACTTCAGATTTTTTGGGACCTGACCCCTGAAATCCAACAACAAAGGCAGTCAGGCTGAGCAAACTGGAGACCTCCTGTCATCTCAGCCTCACTGCTCCACTCCCTGACTGCCCCCGAGCCCTGAGGAGCATTGCCCTCCCTCCTCAGGGGGTTTCTGCCCTCCCTCCTCAGGGGGTTTCTGTCCTCCCTCCTCAGTGGGTTTGTGTCCTCCCTGCTGTTGACACCCTGCTCATGACCCGTGGTTGGCATCACTCACAGAAGACTTTTGGAAGAGAGCTCTGAAGTATTTGGGTTCGACGGGATGGGGTGGCAGGGAGGGAAACAAATCAGAAGCACAGGGGGGTGTCAGGTTTGGGTGAACAGCTGCTTCATCATCACAGTGTCTGAGTAACTAAAATTGTTCAAAGAATAGAGTTTGCCTAAGGTTTTTCTTTTCTTGCACTGCTTTTCCTATTTCCCTCTTGTTTTCCCAGAAATAGAACGTGACATTTATTTTTATGGACTGCAGGATCTTATGGCTATTCCCCTGCGACGGAGTAATCTGAACACAATTATGTTCTGTTGACAAAAAGTGATAAAAGTGTATTGTGTCAACACTCTGAACTAACAGATTTGTCATCTGCTTTACTCCCAAATAATAGAAACAGAATTAGAAAATGCTCTGACAGACTCTACCTTTTTCTATGGTTAAATAAGCGCCAGCTCTGTGCTTGGTTACTGTACTCACAGTTCTCCCTCTTCCAGAAAAATCTGCCTGGCTGTGTTTTAAATTCAAGTGTAAATTTTGCTTTGATGGACTTCTTTTGGCAGCTTATAGCTTATATGCTCTGAAGTAATTTGACCTAAGTTCTCCATTTTGTTTCAGTCCTACTACTCCCATTTCTTTCCATGGCTTTGAAAAATCCAAGATTTTTTTGAGTATCCTTTTTTTCCCCATGCAAATTTCCTTCTAGAAAATGTATTTGACAATAGTACCTGCACTATATCCTCCTTCCAGCTCACTTCTTTTTGAGTTCATGGACAGAAATCTACCTGGACTGTTGTTTTGCTGAGACAGAGACCCACATCTTGCCCAACATGTAGGGCCAGCCCTAAACACGTGAAAATTTTCAGTGCAAAGATGTGCACATCTCATAACATAAAACACCATCCCCTGCTAGGTTTGAAGACAAGTCTGCACTTCCAACTCTTGGTTAATTGGATGACAATTACTCCTTAGGAGCTAAAATAATGATATCATTCTAGATAAATAGAAAAAGCTTTTTCATGGCCAAACAAAAACCAATTTCCAAAATTTCTGTAAAACATTTTCTTTTCCAGCTGTGGCTCTTTCACTGTTAAACGCCATTAAACAGCATTTCCATTCAAAAGGGACATGTGCAATGTATATTAAGGCTTTCCAAAATTAGGAACCAGTAGCCACCAGGTGCAAGTGTGGAATGAGTCCAGCATGACAGCATTTGGATGTCTGAATAATGCCTGTCTAACGAGACCATGAGCACTGACCTCCTCATCAGAATAGGAGAGCTGAAGATGCTCCTAGCTCACACAACTGGTCCCTCCACAGCTCACTCGACAGCTTCCAGGTTAAGCACTCTGTCAGACTGTAGCTCCCAAAAATCAGCTCTTTTAGGAGCGCAAACCCCAGAGCAATTGAAATTCTCCTCTGATCTGAGATGCATTCTGGACTCTCCCTTCCTCAGCCTGCCCACTGCAGCCCGCTTTGCTCCCCAGCTCCTGCAGTGCCCCAGCACATCCAGCCACGAGGAGCTCATCCCCATGCAAACAGCATTTTTCACAGGCTCTTCCTCTGGTTTGATACATTTGTTGTTAGAACAGGAAAATGCAATCGGTTTTGACAGCAGACTGAGATGAACTGAGTGTGTGCACATGAAGAGCGATTGTTTATTCCCCTGATCCAGCTCCTGCCAGTGGGATTTTTACTGTGGGGGTGGGAACAAGGCATTTACATCCTGAAATGAGAATAATTGTCTGGAACAGTGTTTTAGGGTATTTTGGCACCATGTTCTGATACCCATAGCAACCTTTACAGAAAATTGAGCTGGACATTGCAATGGAAACATAACACCATCTACAACTTAATTCACAACCCAAATTTCCCAGAAGAAGCCACAGCTCATTACCACACCTACAGAGCCACTCTTGAAAGAGAGCACAGATCTGACTCTTGTTCTTCCTCCTCCTCTCTCACTGACAGCCAGACTTGGTGCTCAACAAAAGGATGCTGCTGTGAGAAAACGGCTAAGGGAAAAAAAAGGTGTTAAAGTTCTTTTCAGAACTGACTTAAAGCAGTAAATACATTGTGTAACAAGCAAGTTTGCATAAAATGAAGCACTGTCACTGCAGACAAGATATTTCCTTACCCACCAGGTTAATGCTCTCTGTGTCACTTAAGGCTTATCAAATCAATCTCATTTAATAAATGAATATTTACCTTGTTTTATCAGTAACTGTCTTTTTATGCTAATGTTCTATCCTAGTATCAAAACAAGATGTAGATACTTAATGTGATTTATTTTACTAAAAACACTTGGTCCTAAACTATAATAATTCTGTGAGGTTACGTTCGAGATTAATTTTTGGTATAATTTGGTCAAGATCTTAACACTAAAATCCAAAGTATTCAAAGCCAACACACTGGTTTGTAGCACTTGAGTTTTCCACTGGAGTCAACGAGGCCATTACTCACATGCTTAAAATTAGGCAGATGCTCAAGTGCTTCGCCTTTGGGATAAAGAGCCCATTTGGGACTCTTCAGTACTTAGCTCTGATAAAATCCATCAGTCTTGCTTAGATGATTAAAACAAAAGCATCTTTCTCAGAACTTCCAACAGATGTTTTCATAGATTTTAACATACATCTTTCCCCTGTCTCATTCATTTCCAGTACAAGTATTCCCTTAAAAGCTGTGTGAGGAAATCTGTAAACTTAATGGAGGAAATTTATTTGGATAGAAAGACATCTAAAGAAGCAGAACAGCACTTGCAATGATCTCTGGCCAAACTCTGCACCCTTTAACTTTCTTTATGCCTTTCCCCACTGCCAGATGTGTCTGTGCAAATGAGATTTTTCCAAAGTAACTGTTGTCTTATCTGAATCGCACAGAATTCTTTCTGATAGACTCCGAGCAGGGTTTTTAACAAACCAAGTGAGTGTGCAACTGCTCTCTCCATATGTCTGAAGTGTATTCTTTCCTCCACCCGCCCCATTTCATTCTGTCGACAACATGCATTTTGTCAAACCTCTTACTGCAAATCATTCACTCAATGAAACCGAAAGACATTTCAGCACATTTTTATCAACAGAATGTAATTTTGTGCAAATCATGCTGTCAACAGGAAGGAATGCCAAAAGAAAAGTGAAAGAACCCAAACTCATTTTGTCCACAAAAAAATAAATTACAGTTTCCTTTCATTTTGTAGACGAAATGGAAATAGCAAGATTGCCCCATCTGGGGACAAAACTGAGACTGATCTCTTAATTTAGGAGACCAAACAGTAATTGACAGAAAAGCACTAGCACAGTGAAGGACAGCTGAGATGCTGAGTCAGAAGAACTTTTCCAGCGCTGGACACCTCTCACTGTTTCTGTCGCATCAGTGAAATGCCACCTGAGATATTTAATCCATTGCAGCCAAACACTCAGCGATGGGCTCAGATGCAAAGTGGCAGCCTGAGCTGAAGGAAGCACAGATGCTGTTCCATTTTGCAGCTGATGGATGGCTCGGGTTGCTCTGCAGGTGCATGTCCAGCGCTGTGTGGTCACTGCAGCTCCTCACGGCTCTGTGCCACAGCTGCAGCCACCTCCCATTTTCCTCCACAGTGATGCTTTCCCCCCTTCTGTTGCTTTGAGTTGTGCTGTTGTTGTTAGAAATCTTGCTCTTTCAGCAGTTGCCTCTGCCCCTGAGGCCCCTGGCAGGCTGATGGCTGGCACCCTGTGGCACAGCCTGGTGGGCACTAAAGCTCTGCAGGACAAAGCAAAGTCTGGTTTCACTGCCTTGCAATCGCTCTCCATCACAGCACTGGAACCAGTTTCTACCTCCTGACTACTAAAGGGCCTTTCTTGCTGGTCCACACTGGATTCCTGCCTGGACCTCTGTTAATGCCCAGCAAAACCCAACTAGGCAAAATGCCTGGCTTCTCTAAAGATGGAGTGAAAATTGGCGCCTGGGAGGAGGAGGTTACAGGAGGGCATTAAAACATTTGTTTTCCTACACCTACTCAGGTTTTAATTCAAGGTGTGCTCTGCTGATCATGATTATAAGGTCATTTTTTATAAGAGTGGCTGTTCAATTCTCTTTGATGCTTTGATACTATTTTTCTATGGACTGGAGTTTTTGCTTAATGTGGTAAAAAAACCCCAATAACCTTCCTGGGGTTTTTGGAGAATTTCACTGTGTTTTTAGATCACCTTATCCCTTCCAGTTCTTCAGTGAATTGTTCAAATAAGGGCTTGGAGAACTGACAGTCCCGAGGAGTTTGTATGGGGCTGGAGGAGCAGAGATGCTGGCTGTTATCCAGCATTTCAGAAATCAGAATGAGACTTACCACATGCCATTTTGGTACACGCCGTGGGGGACCACAGATCATTTTCTCCATCAGTCCCCAGTCTTTACTGGGGAAAACGATGCTCCAGCCAAATTCCCCGAGCCCTGCTCATCCACCAGAGAGGGATGCACGGAGAGAAGGTACGCATTGTGCAGCATTAAAAATGTAACTGCTTTGAGCCACGGGCCAACACGCTGACACCAAAAGCTGGCAGCAAATATGTCAGAGGGATCACGAAGTTGGCATGAGAGGGTTTCAGCTAATACAAGAGATTATTTTCAGGGCCTTGCTGCGTGCCAAGCGCAACACAAAGCTGGCCTCAGAGAGAGCACTTCTGCTGGAGCCGTGGGGGGTGGCAGCGGAGCGGAGCAGGCGCTCGGGGACAAACCTGGCCCAGGTTTCCATCTGGGACAGCACTGGGGCTCAGCAGGGAACAGCTTCTTTTTGGCTGTGTGTCCCTGCTGTGTGTCCAGCGTCTGTTTGAAGTGCCTCTGGGATGGGTCACCTTTCTGAGCTCCCTGCTGCCTTCACACAGCTTCAGGAGTGGGACCTGGTGCATCCCTCTGGCTGCTCAAGTGGGTTTCAGCTTTGAAAGCCATCATTTTTATCAACATCAAGGGCCTCCTCCTGTTTAATCCTTACCTGCCTTTCTACCCAAAGAAGCCCCAAAGGCAAGAAAGCATTCATTAAAAATCATGGTGTCACTTTAAAGGTGATAGATAGCTGCAGTGGGAAGAAGTATCCTGAGGAATGAAAAAATAATTTCATGCCATTTTGCTGTGCACTTCTCACGATATCTTCTTGACACTTTGGTAGTACTGACAGTGCTGCATTTTGAAGGAAGGGTTCTTATCTGTGAGGAAGAGACAGTAAGCACTGCAAAATATTTACTTGCTCTGGGTGGAGAGAAATTTTCCTTCTTTTAAAAGCTGTTACATCAAACCTTTCTGGCATGAAATGGCCTCGCCCTGATCAGTTCTGCTGGTGGGTCGCACAGGGTTTTTGCATAAGCACGGAGAACAGAAAGAGAGTGAAAATTGTGCATCCTCCTTCCCCCAGGACTTTGTACTGTGGCACTCAGAATCAGTCTTGCCAATTGACCTGTTTTTTCTTTGTACATTGGCTTCAGCTTGCACAAATCCACATTGGACACATTGTCCCAGCTGTTTTCAGCCAGCCTCACCTTCCCAATAGAACTTTGAACAAAGGAGAGGAAATGAAGACCTGGGAATTTCCATGCTTTCATGGCTGATTCCTTGTTTGCATGTTACACAATTAACTCCCAAGGAAAGATGGAAATCTTACATCAACATAGAATGAGAGTACTCAGCTGCAGGACGCCTGGAAATCAAATCAGTAATTACTAACACAGAGGTAGACTGTAAACTCCCTGCTGGAATTCACCCACATCTTCATTCAACAGCAACAATAAAGTGATGGCAGCGGTGATCAGAATCAAATATTTAGATCGCAACCTGTTGCTTGCCTGTTATTCTGCCAAATGCAGCATGCTTCATTTAGAGTGAAAAATTGAGCAGAGAACAGAAAAAAAATAATAGGGAGAGGATTTGAGTGGCTGCTCCATGGCTCAGCAGCAGCTGCTGCAAAAACCTTGTGCACGTTGAAGGGAGACAGAGCAGCACCTGCACTGGTTCCCCCTTCATTTCAGGGCAGGGGAGGCTGCAGGTGGGTGATGAGAATGAGTTACCTGCTCAATCTCCTGACCTGTCCACCCAAGCAGCTTGCTGAGGTTCACCTTGCTCCACGTACTGTCCATGGAGTCAAGGAGGTGGTTGCAAAACCTCCCAGACTCCTGGGATAAACCTGGGTTTGGGATAAACCTGGGTTTGGGATAAACCTGGGCGTGGGATGAACGCGCACAGCTGACCTGCTCCAGGTTAACCTGCCATGTACACCAAAAATTTCGAGCTCAAAAGGAGTGACAGAGCTGTGGAGAGGTGTGTAGGACTACGGTGAGGGTCACCTGGTGAAGCCTGGCTCCCACCCTTTCTGCCAGAAATGGTGATTTGTTCTGAAAAGCTGAGCTCCTGGTAATAGAAATCCTGGTCATTTGTTTCAAAATGGCAAAAGCCAGCTGATGGCAATTTCTCACAGAAGGACAGAGCAGTTCAGATTGAAGGGACATCAGGAGATTTCTGCTCCAGCCTCCCGCTCAGAGCAGGAAAAACACTGAATTCGGCCCAGGTTGCCCAAGGCTTTGTCCAGCCCAACACTCCGAATGCAGCCTCTCTGTGAAACTTCTGACATGGACAGGTCTTATGGTGAATCATTATCTTTTTTTCAAACTCTTTTGTTAGTTAGAACCTTTTCTCTTTCAATTTATCACTGTTATCTCTCATACTCCCCCATTAACCTCTCTCTCACTTAGGGCTGATTTTCTTGCATATATGTTGTGTGATAGAAGCTTTCAGTAAAGGGAGTCACTCAAAATGCCTCAGTAATTCTAAGTGCATTTCGGGGAAGCAAAAATACAACTTTCAGGCAGAGGTATTGGTTATGCAGCCAATTAATTTACAGTGGCATTATGGGGGAGTGTGGTCCCATGAATCCAAAGCAATTCACCGTGTTCTGCTCTATATCAAGAATCTGCAAACCCTTCAAATGTCTAACATTTAAAAATATATATAACTTCCAACATGCAAAAGTAGAAAATGTTCACAGGCTTTGATGCTGGCACTTCACTTTGCTGGGTTTTGGGGGTTTTTTGCCATAATAAAATCAGTTCTGCTAATCACCATTCTCAATACAGAACTGTCTTCATTTGAACTGCAGTTCAGAGGAAAGCAGTTTTTCGTTTGATTCCTGTCCCAAAACTCCTTCCACTGAATTCAGAGATGAACTTTATACCTTTTTGCTAAAAGAAGCGTTCAGCTCCCTTATGCTCACTGGATCTGGACCTGACGTCGCATCAGTCTTGGCAATCTACAAAAAAAGCCCAGTGACTTTCAACCCAAAAACCACCTGTATGTTAAATTATTCCTTCAAAAAGCAAATCTGGAGCAGGTATCTGCAAGGCCAGGGAAATCGACAGAGCCTGGCCTCTCTGCTTCTCTGCAACAGCTGGCATTCCAGGAAAGATGCCAGCAAAGGACTCCAGGGTGATTTCTGCCAAGCTGAGTTTTTAATTTGTGTAGTTACACGACTGAATGCAATGTAAATCTTTACGGTTCAAAAAATGAGTAAAGAAAGCTAAATTTTGCCAAAATCCCACAAGATTTAGACGGGGTGCTTTGGCTCCTACCTCCCCTTGCTCCAACACCTTCAAGCCAAGCTGGAGGGCAGTGGAAGTGAATTGGAAACTGAGGTATTTTACCCTAAAGAGCATTAACAGGGACTGATAATGTTCCCACATCATTTGTAGCCAGGGTAAAACCCTGAGACTCTGCTCTCCCAGGTGAGAAATCCTGAGAAACTGGAGTGAGGGCTGTGGAAAAGGATGGGGCTTTCCAGCTCAGCAGCCACAATGGGTTATTCCTCAGAACAGAGCCGGTGAAAGACATTTTGACAACACAGAGCTGCCCAATTTTCTCATCACCTCCATTTCATGCTTTCCTCAAAGTCCTTTTACTCCACGATGCTGCTCACTGCCAGTGCCCAGGATGCTTTGTGCATGTTTGGGGAGTGCCTCTGAGCTTTATACCTGCTTTCAGGAGATGGTGCCCACCTTTCCCTGCAGGAAGCACTGCCAGTTCTCCCACAGAGCCAACAAGCTCCCAGGCACAGCTATTTTAATGAGCAGGAGTCAGGCTCTCCTCCAGCCCAGGCTGTCTCCTCCAGGACTCCTCAAAGGCTCTCACTTTGCATCTGAATTGCACTGGCTCCTAATGCATCCAGCAGATTTACACCTGCTTGTGGAGGCAGCCAAGAACATTTTGGAAGTACCTGGCCTATAATTTTGGCCACTCTTTGCCCGCTGTGCATTTCCCTGTACATAGAATGAACTCATTCACTTCAGCTGTTTGGATACACACCTCTCTCTTTTCCAAAACTGCTTGGTCTATTTCAGCATGACTTTCAAGAACATCCCTTAGCGCAGAGAGTCATTGAGAGCACGGCACCAGCAAAGCACCTGACAACCAGCTGCATTGCTCCGAAACTGATTTACTGCAAGGGGATTTGTGGAAAAAGGAGTTTAACATGCCTGCCCTTCCAGTATAAATGACAGTGCAAAGCCGAGCTGCTTTCTGGTTTGTTTGATTCACACATTCTCTATGGCACGTGTCCCTGCAGGAATTTATTAAAACACACCAACAATTGCAGTATGGAAAGAGATCCTGTGGCCTCCTGCCTTCAGCCAGGCTTTGGTTGAACTCCGGGGGTGACAGAGCCATGCATTTGGTGTGTGGCCTCTGGAAGTCATTTGGCTTCCAGGAATGGAGTTGCCTAGGTGAAAGGTGGCCTGAGCAGCCACCCAGCAGCCCAGGAGTGCCAGCACACTCAGCTAGGTCGGGAACAACCCTTGTCCCAGGGGCACGGGATTAATTAATTTGCACGGACAATGGCATTTTGGAGATGCTGCACTCTGTCTAATTGCCAGGGACTGTAATAGGTCCCAAGTGCATCTTATTCTCTACAAGAGCGATGCTGCGCAGACAAAACCATCTCTGGGCTCTCAGACTGCTGCATTATCACCGTGGCAAAAGCTTGTGTGATGGAGAGAGCCCTTTGAAGGCAGCAGCTGGATCAGCCCTCAGATATCAAAGGTTTGTTCTGGTTGCTGCAACGTGAAAAGCTTTCTGCTGCAGCACCTCTGGGTTAACCTCTGCCTTGCATTAAAGGTGGCAGCAGAAATCAAGGCCCTAACGGCGAAAGGGAATTTTTGAGAAACTCATTTTGAGTAACTCATCACCGTGTGTCCAGAAATCCTCCAGGCAGGATCCTGATCCTCAGGAAAATCTGAGGATGGAGATGTGAGACTGATTCTTTCTGGAGCTGCTCCTCCAGCTCAGCCTGCATTCTTGTTTTAGAAACCTTATGAAAGAGACTGGAGAGCAGAGACCTCAGAGCAAATATGACATTCAAAAGTGAGGTAAGAAAGAGGGGGGATGGAGATCAGTGTTTCTTTGAGGAGCAGGCAGAAAGGAGCAGGCACTGCAGCTGTTTTGAGACACAGGCTTGTCTCCCCCACACTGTGTGCCAGTGAGTCTCAAATGGGGGCCTAAAAAAATCCCCCTGTCAAATCTCTGGGAGCACCACTGCCACCTTTTCAGTGCTCCAGCACCCAGCTCACACCCTCTGCTTGTCCCTGTTCAGAAGTCCAGGGGTGCAGAACACAATCACCCCCAAAGCAGCACCACGGCAGAAACTGCAAGGGGCTTGCTGAAACGAGCAGGGAATGCCTGCTGTAGGAAGGGAAGGATGGAAATGTGGGGAAAAGGGAATTGCAGTAGCATATGGAGAGCTGTGACAGTGTGGGAAATGGGGCTTGGGGAAGGCTGCTGAAGTGGCAGGGTGGTGGAAGGGTGTGCAGGGGGAGGTGTTTTGGGACAGGCTGTTGGGAAGCAGAGCCATGGGGTCTGTAAGAGAAGGGCCGTGCTGGAGGCACAGCAATGAAAAGTGTCACCTGAGTCCTTGTGCAGGACCTGAGGACCAGAGCAAAGCCCAGAGCAGCACCTGAGCTTGCCTGCAGGTAGTGACACCCCTCCCTCAGTCAGGACGATTTGTCACACACAGGCAAGTTTCCTGTGCTCTCCAAAGGTGACACCGGTGACATTGTGCAGCCTGAGAGAGCTGTGCAGGTGCTCTTCATTCAGTCCTTACCCAAACACGCCCCACTTCTCTGGCAAGCACCCACAGGTGCCTTAGCTGGGGACCTGTGCTGAGCTCCCCTTGGATGTCTGACACCCCTGGTCCCCACCCCACTGTCCCCAGCCACCCCATCCTCATCCCTCTGCTCCTGTGGTGAATAACCCATGGGGTTTTGCACAAAGGAAGTCCCTGGAGAAACCCAGGTGTGGGGCTGGAGTCTCAGATGCAACGCAGAGATACGAAATAAAAAAATAAAGCCAAGTCTGCAGAGCTTTCTCCATTCTTTCTGTCGTTCTCATTTCCTGTTGCTATGCCATTCCCCAGGCAAGCACAAAAGGAATAGCTTCCTCAGCCACAAAAATGAGATTATTCAAAGAGCCCCTCTGTCTTCTCATATTTATTGTGATAGGCAGTGTTAGAAGTGTTTGACAACAACTCAATTATTCGCAATGAATAGAGGCAGGATAGGCAGGCAATTATCCACTTTACCCATGTGAGAGACACCCATATTCAAAATCCACATTCAGAGGGATTCACATCATTTCCAAAGCCTTTTGCATATTTTTAATTACCAGCTTCCATTTAGCTGGATGGTTATGACTCCAATCAGTGTGCTTTGGAAGGGCTGAGCACTTGGGCTGAAGCCAGGCTCGCTTTGTCTCATTCACATCAGCACTCCACTGTGAGCATTTTGGGTTGGATTTTAAGAAGCAGCCTCCAGAATGGTGCACATCAGTAGAAAAACACAATTAAAAATTTTAATCAAAATACAAGAAATGAGAAGCATTTCCTTAAATGTAGGTTTCAACAAGGTGAAAAGATTATATCAAAAAAATTAAATTATATGGAAAATATCCATTATATGAGATTTTCTTAAATATTTAGATTTTTTTTTCAGAGCTTACTTTCTAATCAAATGTTTTTTATGTAAATGTTTTTACTTAATATTTGAAATATTTCTCTTCATATTTTGAGGAACCTGAACTTTTCTTTTTGAAGGAAATATTTCCATGGGTTTGATTTTATTTACAGTGCGGGAGCATTTCACAACTGCTGAAAATCTCATTTCTATCCCTTTGGAGTACATACATGTCCTTCTACATTATTTGCTCCCAAACATGATGGCAGCAAAAAAAAATTAGTGAAATGCATCTCAGGTCATGGGACTGCTCACTTTTAAAATTTGAAATTGGACTTTTTACATCCACTGTTGTGTGTGTTACCAGAGTGTTCTGGCTATAGGAATCCATATTTCCCTGTGTGAAGGTTTCCAAGTTTCACAGTGTCAGGATTATTCTTAACTCTTCAGCTGCTGGAAGCATGGGATTAGACAGGATTTACACTTCTTTTAAGGAAAACCTTAAATCATTGAATTAAGCATAATTTAAGCGATTATTTAAGTGCTCTTGTAGCTTCACTCATCATTTTTAAGGTACAACTTTTCAATGCCAGTGCCATCGTTTTAATAGAGTTATTCCTAAGGAATAAATAGGATCCGTGGTATTTTTTACAGCTTCTTTAGGTTTTTACCGTGTCCAATTCAAACTCAAAGCTCTTCCGAGTGCTGACACATCCCAGAGCAGCCAGGCCTCCAGCACAGAGGCTGATCCTGAATGCACCAACCCAACTGCAGCTTCTGCCAGCTGGGAAGGTTGGGACAAAGGAGAAAAAGGATCAGGAGCAAAGGCTGCCTCTCCAGAATGTTGTTTGAGGCGCTACCCAAACTCATAAATTCAGAGAACTCTCCATTTCCATCCTTGCTATGGACTTCTCCTCCTTCTCAATCTTATTGCGTGCTCCTCGTCATAGTCCCCAAAATGCTGACTATGAGCTGGACAAAGAGTCCATCGTGCCTGGACCTCACCAAGCTCCCAGAACAAGGACATCTCCCACATTCCTGTAGGATCCCCCATATTTCTCATCTGCCCAAGGTGCAAACCCCAATTCCTGGCTCCAGAGCCTGCCTGCCTGGGCCGAGCTGCAGCCAGCATTGCTGCAGAAACCAGGAGCCTGGAGTAAAACTATGCAAGGAGAATGCCAGTAAAAAAATGAGCAGAACTGCTCCAAACTTTTCTTTTTCATTCCTGTAGCAATATGTCCTCCAGGACATGTCTGCTGTCAAATGTGACAGTGCCTTGTCTGTGAGGCACCACGTTGTGATTTCCCTGGGTGTGCTTCAGGTTCTGCAGCACTGCAGCTCTTTAAGGTAGTAGAGGCAAAGCTCCCGTGAGCCAACGAGCCTTGGATCAGCTCTTAAAAGTTTCAGGGCTGTGACTATTATTTAATTTTTATATTTTCCTTCTCGTTCTCCCAGAACGTCAATAAGAAAACTTGTTCAGGGAAATCGGGGTCTGTATTTGCATATTTATGCAGTAACATTAAGGGTAACGTTGGCTCATGTTTTACAGTGTGTTTGTTTTCATTGTGCAGATTTCATCTGCTCAGGGGGATCAGTTATTTGACCTATATTAATATTTAATGGTACAAATACTTAAAATAAAAGTCCAGGCACAGCCAAGGCTTTTGGCAACTCTGCTTTAAACAGCCACCCTTCGTTAAAATCTGGCTCTGCTTGAAAGGTTTTGATTTCTTGCAGGGATTGAAACAAGGAGCAGGACTTTTGATGACTGTTTCATGACTGTTGGAATATTTTCTTGCTTAATATTGTTGTACACCAAGTCTGCATTGTAAAGGACTTTTGTGCGGTTCCTTATTTACTGGGCAGAGGAGATCTGCAGAAAAATGAAAGAGAAAAATCTCAGCTGGAATAATAAAATCGATCATGGTATCAAAGCAATGTCTGTTTTTGCTTTGCAGTCAGGCTAGACCGGTTTTCAGCATGGGCAGTTACTGACAATGTAATAAAATGTTGTTTTGCTCTTCCCTGTTTGCCCAAACCAGTATCTTCTTAAGTTTTTCAGTAAAGACTGTAAAAAAATATAATTCCACTAACTCTGTCCTCTTCCAGAACAGAGTTCTCCTGGGTTACCATAATCTCCTCAATTTCAACCAAAAAGCAATCTTTCCTGGCATGCCTGTAAAAGAAAATGTAGCCTGCGAAAGGATAGGAGGCTCTTGGTGTTAGGGTAAATTATCTGTACTGTATAGTCCAGTCTATAGGTTTTATTTGGGTTTCTTGCTATAAAGCAGCATGAAGGGAGGTGAATGGCTCTCTATGGATCAACCAGCTGCTTTTCAGTGCCTCTTTCAATAATCCAGCATATCTCAGCTTGCCTTTCACTCCATGCACAGGGAAGAACATCCCTATGCCTACCTTTCATGAGCAAAATGCACACTTTTGCCTCGGGCTAGGGATGTGTCAAGAAGAGGAGGAAAAAACATAAACCAAACCTCTCAAGAAAGAAAAACAACCTTTAGAAACACACTCAGTGTAACTATATAAGAATCCTGAAAGCTGACGACACAAAGAAAGAAAAAAACCCCAAACTCAGAGCAAATGTGCAATCAGCTTGGATATGATGCAGTTAAAAAGCAGACAAAGGCTTTATACAAACTAATGAATTGATTTAAGGCTCCACTGGGTGATATACAATGACATATTATTTATGTAACCTGTAGTTTACTGTTCACATAGTAATTTCCACCTCCCACCCTGTCAAATAGAAGAAACTTTTTCACCTTAAATCTTAGATGATGATGAGCCCAAATAGCAGGAGAGGATGTATAAATGAAAGTAATTTAGTGAAGAAGGCTTGACTGACATGAAAACACAATAAAAGTTATGATAATGTTAGGGATATCAAAGTGAAAGCCAGGTGGGCAGACGAGAATAGGCAAGTTCCCAAGTCAACCTGAAAGGAGTTCTTCAACACTGGGGAAAATCCAGCCATTTATTTTCCAGCTTATCACTCCATGGGTCAAAAACTATGTATTAAACTTGGAGCACAAAGACCTGCCTTGTCTAACAATTGTACTTATTGTAGAGACGGGCAGGGAGGAGGGGGAAGGAGAAGACTTTCAAAAAGCTCAACACATACTTTAGAGAAGATGATTCAGGGTTTTCTCGTTAAAAAGCAGACCAGTTGAATCTCACCTCTCCCACTTTTCAGGAAGTTGTGTATTAAAATGCCTTTTTGAAGTGTTTGTGATTACTTCTTTTTGGAGCAACGTTTCCACTGTTTCTTGGTAGCCACGACCTCTGCTGAGGAATCAGCCTGGCTGCCTGAAAGTGTTCCCACATGGGATTGCTAGATCTGGATTTTCAGGATAACTGAAGACATGAACCTCTGAAAATTACCTGAAGCTGTGAAAATTACCTCTGAAATTACCAGGCTGCCCACCCAACACTTGGACAGTGCGTGGCTTAGCCCAGTCTGCCTTCAGCTGCAGAGATGCAGTTTGGATAAGGCCCTTGCAGACAGTGAGTGACTAAAATCCAGCAGATCAGTCCCCAAAATCAGGGGATAAAAAATCCAGGCTGTGAAGAGAGTGTTTGCTTGAATATCTTTCCATTTTAAGTACCCACCTCCTCAGATAAAAACCAGAAAGGCCTGATGAGAATGAAATAAATAATGTCCCTGCTGAGAATTAAGTAAATAACAGTCCCAGTGATTAACTCTTCTCCTTGAGAGCACAGTCAGGTGCTCTGAGCACTGGACCAAGCCCTTCCAGCTTAACCCTGCCAAGCTGGAAGCACAAAGGGGATTTATTTCATATTTAGGGAGAAAAAAAATGTGCGAGACATTGTTCTCCAGGACAGAAAGGGCACGAAGGTTTCTATTCTGAAGCTGCTATTTTTGGGAGCAGTCCAGTGAGTCAGCGGAGAGCCCCTCTGTGTGCTGACACGGAGGAAATCCTGGCTCTGAGCAATGCTTCCGAGCTGCTCTGAGCTCAGCTGAGAACCAGGCAACAAACCAGGGGTCGGGGTGGATGGATGGATGGATGGATGGATGGATGGATGGATGGATGGATGGATGGATGGATGGATGGATGGATGGATGGATGGATGGATGGATGGATGGATGGATGGATGGATGGATGGATGGATGGATGGATGGATGGATGGAGGGAGGGAGGGATGGANATGGATGGATGGATGGATGGATGGATGGATGGATGGATGGAGGGACGGAGGGATGGGGGGATGGATGGATGGATGGAGGGATGGATGGAGGGATGGATGGATGGATGGATGGATGGACAGCCGGACAGTGCAGCTGATGGAGCAGCAAGGCACAAGGCAGGAGCAGAGGGGACATCACCCTCTGAATCATCTGACACTACAATCAATGTGTTAATCCACTGGGTTTCCTTCCAGGTACCAGTAAGGAGGGGAAATAGCATCGTAGCAGGGAGAAGGGTTTCACTTTCCAGCATCCACTTCCTCGAGAGGGTATTGGGTAAGTGAAGATAAGGTTGGCAGCATTCAGAGTCTCTAGCTCTGGACATCTAATTCTGTCTCTCAGACTGAGCTCCTCAAGCAACCGCCTCTGAGGATATCCATTTAGTTATTCTGAACTGCCCCCCAAAAATGCTATTACCTGATGAACAGACCTGTGGCTCTATTCACATTTATTTATACTAGTTTCTTCAGTCCTATTTGGAATATTTTTAATGCCTTCTGGCTCTTGGGCCATATTTTATGTTGTGCTGGTGAATGGGTCCATTTTGTCACGTGGTTCATTTTCAGCACCTCCATCAGCTGATCTTCATTTGAATGAAGAAACACAAGCTCTGGGGACCAGACTGGTCTGTGGAGCAGCAGGTTCTGAGACCACTGGCTTCTCATCTGCAGCTAAACAAGGCTGAGATCAGTAACTAATTCACAAACCTCTCTATGGGCAAGTGCTTGGACTGAGAAAAAGAGCCTTGGCATGTGAACACCAGCAATTCCCCAGTCTCATGAAAGGAGGCACAGACACAACTCCTTCTGATGTCTGTGTTCTGTGTTTGTCAATAAAAAACTATCAAACCAATGTCCATGGCAAGGGAAGTGCAAAAATAGAAGTGATTCATTCTCAGATGCAAATAAATGTTTCTGGGGAAAAAAAACCCCAACATTATTTATCCATCCAGCTCAGCTTGAATCCCTGAAATCAAAATAAGGTTATGGGAATGTTGAGGGGAAATAGGACATGGTAAAAAAGAGATACCTTGTTGTGGCTATTTAATTGAAAAGCAGGTTCCACCCGCATCCTTATAGCTAAAACCAGTTTATTCCTGCTTTTTCACCAACTGATGGAGCTCTTTACTGAGTGGTGTCTAGCAGGGATCAAGGTGATACTATATCTCTTTAGAGAGGCAGCCCTCTCCAAGGATCTGTTAGTGTCATGACTTGCCAATGATGTATTGCTCTAAAAATGGTGTCGTCTACAAAAGAACAGGTCCTGGAGCAGATTTACCCCTAATTACAGGAAGGAAGGAACAGGAGAGGTATGCAGATACCAGAAGATTCATCTTGCCAAAATAGAAAGTGTGTTGCTGCAAGCTGGAGAATTGAAATGGCGATGCTTTGGGAAGAGTCCCATGCTAAACAAATACCTCCTCTGCAATAATCAGGAATTAGGCTGGAAAAACGCAGATATCCGAAACCATAATGTATGTGGTTTTTTAGATAAGACATTTACTTCCAGCCAGAGAGACTCAAAATACCTTTTTACTTCATCTTCTAATACAGCACAGTGTCTCACAGTGAGTCTATGACTCAGTATCGTGCAATCACATCCTGGTTTTATTAGGTAATTAGTCCTAAGGAGCAACTGGAGAAGTCCCACTACCCTCTGGTACTTCTCAGGTTTCCTGCATTTGTCACCTGAAGATGATTATTTGCCATCCCGTGCTGCTGCTAATTATCATTATTTTTTATACCAGCCATTTGCACTGGGTTGTTGTGTCAGTCTAATAACCACGGTGCCCCCATGCAATGACACACAAGGGTGCACAGCTGAGAGGGTTTTATGCATTTTCTCCATTTCACAGCAGAAGACTTACAAAATCATTGAAATTACAGCCTTAGACAAGTCATTTAAATTAGTAGCAAGCCCAGGGAAAAAAAAAAAAAAGACAAACAAGCAGTCTAAATCTCAGCTCCCACTCTAACCAGAGAACACAAATGTACCTCTGTAGTGGTTCATTATTGTGTATCACATAACCACTAGCACATTGTCTTTGAGAGCTGAGCATAGCAGGGATTAAGTTACTAAATGCCCTTATCATAAAACAGATATTGCAGTCCTCAGGTTTCCTCTGTTAATCTGTTTGTTTTGCTGGATCTGGAGGATAAAAAATGTGGGAGTATGGAACATTTATCTGTTAATTAGCAATTGTGAAATAGTAATGGAGTTTGTGTGTTTTAAACTATGTGAGACAATGTTTGATTTTATGCTTTGTTTGGAAATATCATAAGGATTGAGGTATATTCTGTAAATAATTTAAAACACTATATGAAGAGATAGAAATGAAAGAGACAAGAGTCTATGCTGAAAGTTATGGCCTTTTTAGCAAAGCTGGGTGTGTTTGTATAAGCACAAATGTCCTGGTGCCAGCTTCAGCACTAGGACTTGCCTAATTCATTTAAACATATGCAAATGAATACAAGGTGTCAAGCCATGCCACTTAATTGCACAATGAGTTGCATTTGTCAGCAAAATTTCCTTGCAATACCCTTTCCCTGCTCCACTGATAACAGAAATTTTTGTTCTTTCTGGAGCATTTCTGGCTGGAGCATTTGGGGTGTCTCTGAGCTTACTTGGTGTGGTGCAACCATCATCATCATGGGGGAAAAATGCAGAATAAATCAGCCTGCAGAGTGATTTTGATTGGCACACGGTGGGACCCTACATCTGAAGTTTAACCTGGCAGAGTTCCTGTCCCTTCTGAGCCATAAACCCCTGTCAGCTCCATGCTGCAAAGCAACACCAGGCAGAAATCCCCACGCTGAAAAATTTACACTGAGCCAGCAGGAAACTGAGCCATTTGCAAGTGTGCTCACCAGGGAGAAGCTGAAAGGAGAGGCCACGTTCAGAGCAGGATTTCTGTGTCCTGATTTCATTGAGAGCAGGATTGCACTGGTAGGGGAAAGGCAAGTCCTGCAAGGCTTCCAGCTGGAGATGGAGCAGGAGGAGACGGGGCTGCAGAGGGACAGGGATGCAACAGCAACAGAAAATCCCTTTCTTGTTAAAGGGGTATCCCCTGGCCTTTATCACCAAGGTGTATCTGTGGTTTTATTTATTACTGTCAGGTGATAGACCATGTCTGAGAAGTAGCCTTTAGGATTCTCTTCCCAAACACTCACAGAAAATGAATAAATGTGGAATAGAACCATAACAGTACATTTTCTAACTCTGAGGAGAGGAATGCCCAGGTGGAACTGGGCTTTTCAGCCTGGAAAAGAAAAAATTGGGGACACAAAGAGGATTCAAGAAAGCCATGGGTGGACTGGGCCTCCAAAGGGACCACAAGCTCTCTTAATCTCACTCAGCTTGGCTCACAGCAAGACATGGGCTCTCTGATGTGGGCAGCTCTGCTCTGAGGTTCCCATTTCTCTGTAATCTCGTCATTATTCATGGTGAGATAGGACTTCTGCAACACTTTTTTGTCTCAATTCCCCATTTGGGGCCTTTGTGAAGCACCAAGGGCTTTGTGTCCAAGAAGGGCTCCAGTGAATTGCTTTGAATTGCAGAAAAACTCCCTCACGGAAGGGTAGAAAAGATGGGAGTGATCTCTGAGATGATGAGCTTACTCCAGAGCTTAAAGTTTATGGTGAAGATGTTGAGCTGGCACAAGCAGTGACCTGGGAGGGAGCAGAAAGACACTGAGGAAGTGAGTTGTCAACCTCCATTATTTCTGAAACTTCCTTCTTTGCCATTTCCTTCATTTCCAGATCCAGCTATCAGCGTAAGGGTGGCTGTGACGAATTTTCCAAGCCCATGGCCAGATACTCTCCTACAGAGAAACAGCAGGCTTTCATGGCAAGCCAGAAGGAGCTGCCTTCCTTGCCATTAATGCCACCTGAGGATTGAAAACTCTAGGAGTAAGTCAAGAGGGATGCCAGCCAAAGCATCCTATTGTTTCAGAAGAAATGTGCCTGTCATTAAAACATGGCAGGGCAGTGCTTCCATTATCTCCTGGAGATATTCCTCCCTTCCCATCACCACTTCCTTCCCATCACCACCCTGCCAAGCTCCTGCAGAAGCAGACACTCCTTATAACACCCACTGCTCTCTCAGGCTTGGTGCTATTTGTATTAATTCCAATATTAATTGTCACTATTAACCCCAGGGGAGTTGGGAGGGCAATTATCCAGCCAAAATAATGCCAATGACATCTCGCTTCTGCAGGGAATTTCATGTCCATCCATCAAAGGCAACACAAAGAGAGACTTTAGGAGGTCAGATGTTGAAAAACCATGAAAAGCTCACATTTCCCTGGAGTATCCTGGGTTCTATTCACCTCCTTACTCTGCACCTTCTCTCAGCTGCCCTGTATCATGGCAACCAGCTAATGGGACTGTGCATTAATAAAAATAAGCTCTGCAACCAGAAATAAGTGAATATTAGATATTTTCCTTCATTTGTGACTCTCAACCTTGCGGGGTTTTTGGGTGGTTTTTTTCCTGTTCCTGCTGCTTTTCTCCTGAGGCTCTACCAGGGGTTCAGACCCAAGCAAGCTGGACACAATTTTCAAATACAAACAGCCAGCTTCTTTCTCAAACAGATTCAAACAGATTTTTTTTTCTAAATTGGAGGTTTATGGGAGTCCTTTCTATGTTGGGTCTGAAGTCCAGATTTCCCATTTCATGAACCTTGTGTCCCAATGACATGTCAAGTGTCCTGGGTGTTTCACCTCGGAGGAGTTTCCAAGGGGAAGCATGTCTGCTTGCTCATTTGAGACACCTACCAGGGCACATGGGACACCACTCGTACTTTACTGCAACACACAAGGCTCTGCTGTCAACAAAACTGTGTGTTGCTAGAAACAAAACAAAAAGAGAGACTAGAAAAATAAAGTGAGCTTTGTGGAAGGAAGTCGCTAGTTAAGAGCGTGGTTGTTGGAAACAGGTGTTAATCTTTACTGGCTTGGTCCCTGCAGGAGTCACACAGGGTGCCAAAATGTCCCTGAGCTTCTTGCAATGTCATTGCCAGCTGCACAGAGAGTGGAGTGACTTCTCCTCCCTTCCCTGCGCTGAGAGACACAGAGGAAATAAAGGGGGAATATTTTTGGCATGGAAGTCCTGCCTCGGGAGGTGCTGGCTCTGTCTGCCATTGCCCACTGCAAACAGGAACAGCAGGGGCTGCAGCTCAGCTGCCAGATGAAGCCAACAACAAACTGCTCACACCAATTCTAACCAAGGTAGCATTTTCTGAGACCTGACCGCGTTACCTGTCTCAAAGAAGGGCCTTCTCCTTCCTCTGCTCTAACGCACCCCACAAATTTGGCAGCGCTGCCCCACGGTCCTGCAATCCCATTAAGTTCCAGTTCCTGTTCCAATCCCCAGTTCCTGCTGGTGGAAGAGTTTCAGTGAGCTGAAATGCTCCCCAGGCTGGGTGCAGAGCCCCAGCCTGCAGACAAACCAACCAAAGATTTGTGGAGAAGTGGTTTGGGATTGCTCTGCACTGTGCACTGGGGTCATTGCGTTGTGCTGCACAGAGGGAACCTTTGGCATCATACCTCAGTTACTCCCACTCTTTCTATGCAGGTATTAATAATAAAAATGGCAGAAATTGCACTCCCTTCCCTGTTCCCCCACTGTACCAGCTGAGCCTGATTTTTAGACAGTGTGACAGCATCACAGTTACCTTGTGAACAGAGCCAGCCTGCAGCTGTAGCTGTGACACAGCAGCTTGAGCGTGCAGCACACGCAGCTGGAACAGGTACAGCAGCCATGTGTTACCCTGCTTCTGGTCTTGGGCAATTAAACATCTGCTTTCCACAGGGAAATAATCTTTTTTGTGTAAGCCTAAGGGAAAAGAAGCTGGTTTCTTTCATTTTTCACACTGTGCGTTTACTCTTCATTAAGACAGATAACAATTAAGGCAGCCCAGCATCACTCAAACCATTCCTTTCCACCAATAATGAGAGGGGGCAGCTTTTGATCACTGGCCACTTCAATTGTAAAACATCAGCCTTTTTGCCTGTTCATTCAAAGAGCTTTTGGGGAGCTACCAACTCATGTGCAAGCTCCAAACACTCCCATGGTACAATTCACATCCCAGCTTCTTTGACCCACTTCTAATCATTGCATTCAAATAATTATTTTTAGATTATGCACTTTTGAAAAATAACCCCTATGCAAGGCAGAAAAGCCAAACTGAAGACAACTTGCAAATTCAAACCATCTCACACTACAGCAATGTCCAAGAGAGAGGCCAGAGAATCAGAGAATAGCTGAGGTTGGATGGCACCCCTGGGTATCAGCCAGTCCAATTTGAATGCCTATGGACCCCTTGACTAATGGACACCATAAATATAAATCTGCAAGGACACAGCAGAGAGATGTTGCCTCGAATCTCAGCGTTTGCAATGGGATTTTAAAACTGAAATGTGATGTGCACTTGGCCACAGACTTCCAGAAAAAAACAGGGGTACTCTTTGCAATAGTTTGTCCATAAAATTTGTTTGGGGTGTGCACACATGAGCCCCAGTCAGTCAGGACAGGGGAGCCAAGTGCACACAGATATTTATGCCCTGTTCCAATACCCATTCTCTCTTTACTGCTGCAGCAAACCAAATGCAATTTCTCACGTGTTTGCCCAACATGAACACAAACCTGGCCTCTGAACTTCCCTGGTCCATTTTGACCCTTCTTTAAATTGCAGTGGCTGTCTCAGACAGGCTCCCCCACTCTCCCCAAGTTTTCCACTTTTTGCACATTTAGCACATTTCCATTTGCAATTCTGCCCTTTTCCCAGTGCAGTCAAGTGTGTTTTCAAGCAGCTGGGGGTTCACTGGTACACACGTGCATTTTACACATTTTGAGACTCATAAGCCAAGTGAAGAGAAGCAGCAGTTTGGCTCCCCCTGAGCCATCACGGGGGCTGGAGCCGACCCAAGAGGGTGTGTGTGCATGTGTGAAAGGAAGAGAGAGCACTAACGAGCTCAGGTTGCATCCAAGACAAAACAGTTACTCATTGCCAGAAGCCAGTGGCTTTGCCTACTTGAGGAATTCCCATCTCTAACCTTTGCAGATAAAAAAAAAAAACCGTGTTGCATTTAGGCAGCCCGTCATCATCCTCTCGTTTATCAAACACAAACAACCATCTCTAACAAGTCAACCAAAGCACACAGGGAAATGCAGCATTCCCAGCTCTCAAACCTATCAGTTACCAGCAAAGAGCCAGTGGCTAAACAAATAGAGGAGTAATCTTTCAGAGGAATTGGCTTCCTATCTATTCTGAGAGTGCCTGCAAATTCAACGGTGATTTATTAACCTCCATTGAAGGACAGAGCTGTTAATAAAAGTTCACCTACAAATTCCTCAGAAAATGTCGATATCCACAAACGACAAGTTCCTGAGATTCCCATTTAGCCCAAATCAGCACAGCACAGGGCATAAGCAATTGCATCTATTCAAACAATGTGCTAATTCCCGTTGGTTTCTTTTATATGAAATAAAGACGTAGATCCAGAATAAAACAACGGCACTTTTCACGGCCTAAGTTCTTAGAGCTGGCAACTTCACACAGTTAAAGTCATGTTCAGTGTTACTGGATTAGGAGCAAAGTCAAAAAGAAGAGGTCAAGAAGTAGCACCCACACTTGCAAAGATCACTCATGTATTATGACTTATTTGCATTTGCATAAAACCCCAGGTTTGGGGTATTTTTCATATTCACTGGCCTAAATTTGATGTAGTTCAAATGAGAGCAGAATCTGGCTTTGTTTCAGTGAAAGTGTTAAGTGCATGATCTCTTAGGATTCAATATTCTGTGTGATTATGCTTTTGTGGAGAGCAGGATGTTGCATGAAGGGCCCTCTTCATTAGTTTACAGATTTATTTTTTAATACTTGAAACATTTTAATAGTGCTGAGGACCGTAAAGCTGTTGTGGCAATTAAAAGAAAATAGATTACATTTTTAAGTAAGGTACCAAAAACCATACTGTTCATGCCTGCCAAAAATAGCAGCTTTGGATTTCTCGTAAGAATTTCAGTACTGAAAGGAGGGGAAAAATGTCAGAGCAATCATTCCTCACTCTGGGAATCAGTGAAAAAGCTTAGTGGTCCAGACTGTGCAAGATCCACAGTCCAGATTCCCACCACTGCATCCCTCCTGTGCTCGTTTGGACATGTGCAAAGTAGATATAAATTTCTATTGCAGCAGAGAAATATCCCTGCTTTCCCAGTTTCCAAAAGTTTAAATGACAAAACCTATTACAGGCCAGGGGAGAATCAGCCCCAGAACAGTACTTGTTTGACTGAAACTCCTCAGATCTTTTGCTTTTTCCCAGGAAGGAAAGATCACTGAGAATAGATTTTCTTGTATGATTTCTAACGAATTCTGGTCCCAACACAATGAAAATATGCTGAAAAAAGGGTTTTGTCAGACATGTCCATGTGATGAAGAAAAAGGATCCAGCTAGAAAAATTAAAGGAAATTTTAAGAACTTGTTATCAAAAATTATTTCAGGTGAATGAAGGAACTTATATTAGGGGTAAAGCTTTGGTAGAGATTTATAGAGTTCGATTTTCTGGTTGTGACATACAGATCCACAAATATTCTCATTGTATTTGTCCCGTGTGAGAGTTCATTTGACTGTTAAATCTATTTTCAATAAAACACGAGGCTTTAGCTGTGCATAGACTAACAAATGTCTGTGCAACAATGATATGAACTGCATTCAATATATGTGCTGTTTGCAGCATATTAGTAAATATCAGGCAGAGTATAAGTCATTTGTCCTGAGGAAGCCCATAATTTAAGACACCTAAGGAATTCCAGGGCTTTGCAAGGCAGTGCATGAAGTAACATGCAACTCGTGCTGTCATTATGGCTTATTTGAGGGGTTTAGATAAAGGGGAAAAATGCCAAAAGCAAACTAACACTTCAGAGGCACAGTTAAGAAATGACATGCTTTATGCGGGGGGAGTAGGGGGGGAACTTTTTCCTTGCTGATTTTATTTTTTTTTCCCAAATCTGAGTAATTATGGCATTCCATTTCTTGCACAGCTTAATGCCTCGATGTATTGCCCAGACTGTGCTGCTCAAACACACTGTCAGGACACAAAATTCTCTTTCCTAGGGCACAGACTGAGTGATCCCATCCTCCACTGTCGAATTACCCTGCTTGTGTCTAGGGCAGGTCCCAGTGGAGAAGACCCAGGAATCCTGCAGATCAGCCAGGAAACACTCCAGCCCAGGAGAGACTTTCCTAATTCCCTTCTGAGGCGCCAGTGCCAACATAATGTTCTTGGCTTGGAGAAGTGTGAGCTTCTGATTCATTTTCATTTTTAAATGAACCACTGCATGGTGGAAACCCCAAGTCTTTCCACTCCGAGGATTGTCATTATTATAATTATAATTATTATTATTATTGACATTTAGTTGGGGAACTCTGAGTATCACATAAGAGCAGCATTTCCTGGAGGCCAAAATGCTATCTCAGATCCAAGCTGAGAGTGCTGTTGTGTTCTCTGGGGGTAACCAGCCCGAGATGTGGGGAGTTCTTTCCTCCCAGGACCAGCAGGGTGAAGAGCATCATCTCTAGATTTGTGATGCCACAGCTGCTCACAGAAAAAAGGCTCCTGTCTGGAGCCTGCTTTGTTTGGAGTCTCCTGGTTTGGAGGGCAAATGTGGGGAGTGAACACAAAGAACAGAGGCACACAGATGGGAGGGAATTAGTAAAGGAAAGGGGAAGAGAGACCAAAAAATTTGGTGAACTCCAGTGACAGAGTCTGCACACAGGACATGCCTAGCACAGAAATTGCCATGCAGCAAGGGTTCATCCTCTGCCCCTGTGTCAGACAGGTTTGGATTTGGATTTGGCCCTTCTCAGCATGGCTGAAAAGCCCTGGTTTTGGCTGTGTGCCTGGTGATAGCCCAGGGAATCACAGTCCTGCCCAAAGGTGAGCTGCTGAGCAGCCCCAGATGAAGGAACTGTCCACATCATGGGAAGCTGAATAAGATGGGTCATTCCTTAGAGAGTAACTCAGCAGAATAATGGGAATATCATCAGAAATTTCTTTTTCTTTACACCAGAGTTAGCCTCCTGTGCTCATGGTCAGGCAGACCATGCTAGGCAAAATTAGGGCTTGGTAATTAAGGCTTGGGCTACAATAAATCTCCCAAGGCAAATGATATCAAAATTAAAGAAGCGTGTCTACTCAGGTAGGGAGACACACATCATGTCTTGGTTTGGGTTTGGTTTTTTGGGTTTTTTTCCTTTGATCTCATATCAGGGGAAAAAAAAAGAAGCAGACATCAATTCAACAGTTTCATGAACATAGTGTATCATCCTACAGCCAGAGAGGGCAGAGCTGGACACATCCCTTCCATCCCCTACTCCAGATCCTCAGTCTGGGCTCCGAGGTGCAAACCTTGCTCACTGTGAAGCCACGCTGTTCCACACAGAGACATTTCAGTGTGCAGCTGACAGCTCTCACTTGCACTTTGCATTAAGGACATGGCACGTCTGGAGGCACATGAGCATTTACAGCACTCTTGGGTTACTGTGTACGTAATGGCTCGTGTGTTCGTGCCACTGGCAGGCCTGGCAGAAACCCAATCTCACTCCTGACTATGGGGCAACCTCGGGTTTAATGATCAAAACTGAAACAAAAAGCCCAGATAACATTAAAGTCACGTTTCAGCTCAATCTCTGTAACTTTGAACCGCTAGGTCAAGGCTGAAGGTTTCCTGGGGAATTTTTCAGCAGGACAGCCACGTAGCTCACTTCAAAGCGCACGGACTTCAGAATCTCATCTCTGACAAGGGATCGTTTAAAACCTGCCCAGTTGTTGTTGCAGGGCAGAATTCAGGTCTGAGAATGAAATAAACCATTAACTTTCCAACCTGCTGCGCCTGGGTGCTGCTCTGCTGGAGGCAGGGACCCAGAAATTCCCTCCCCATCGCCCTTTGGGCCCATCCCCAATTTTGGTTCTCATTAATTACCTCTCAGTAGAATGGAGGGCCCCCAACAGAGATCAGTGCCTGACACCACAGATAGGTACAGAGGGTGGGATTCCTCTCACCTCATTTGAGCTGTCTAAAGATTAGCTATCTAGTTTAAACTAGTCATCTAGTCTCCCTTTATACTCCACGGGGAGAGATAGGCACCTTTGTGGCAGAATTTGCCAAGGGTCCTCGCTGATGAATTTAATGTGTGTGTTTAGGCCTGAATTCAGCAAAGTACTTAAGCAAATGCTTATCTTTGAGCACATGAATGATCTGATCTCTGTTAAGTGGAGCACTTCAGCATGTTCTGAGTTTAAAGATTACCGTGGGCCTGAGTGCTTTGCTGAACTGCTGAGCAGTGGAGTTGGGCTTGACACGTGGATCACGGCAGAGCACAAACCCAAAGCACAGCACTAAGCCTGGGAGAAAGAGGGATTTGGGGAAGGGTGATGGGAGAGAAGACAATGCTCAAAGGAAAACAATGTTCAAGGGATGGCTGAAAATCCCAGGTGAATAAAAGAGACTGCAAGGATTAGAAACAACCCTGGGTGGGTGTCTCTGGTATCTGTGAAATTCCCAGGGGTCAGAGCAGGTGCTCTGCCCTCCTTGCTGCTGCCACAGAACAAGGTGACATCCAGCTCACTGGAAATGCAACAAATCCAAAACCAGTAATAGGGAACATGGATTAAGTGCAGGTGCGATGAATTTATGGACATCACCACCACAGGGAGTCACAGAGGGTTTAACAGTACCAAACAAGCAGCTGAATATTTCTGAGGAATTCCAGAGAGTGACAAAAATATTACCAAGAGGGAAAATCATGGTGTGATTCCTCAGCATCCTTCTCTAGGGCTTGAGCCAGTTTCTAAAGGCTAGAAATCAATGTGCAACCCACAAGGAAATGATGAGGGAGTGCAGATAACCTCACAGCAGCCTGTGTTTGGATCCCTCACCTCACTCTGAAGGTTTTTGTACCAACCACTGTCAGATTCACGCTGAACTGATGTGAGTATCCATCCCTGGGCTCTTCTTTTGAACCTTTGTATGTAAAAAAATCCTGTAATCCTTTCAGCACTTAAACAAATGCTCTGAATTTAAATTTTAAACTCCAGCTTCTGTCTGCTTGGAGCACAGGGCTGCATTAGAAAAGGTTGGCTTGATATGGTAAAATTAGCCCAGGGAGCCAACACCCATGTCTAGAACATACTCTGAGCTATATCCCATGCTTTCTAAACACTCTGTTCCACCTCATGCTGATAAAAATGAGATCTTAACTATGTCCTGAACTGCAGAGCAAAAACATCAGCTCAGGGGGGGTCTGTATACTTATGTGTGGTCCAGGTTTCCACACATCTCTGTCTGTACCCAGACCTCTCCTGGATCTGTTCAAATGAGATGTCTTTCAGTTCTTTTTCTAGTCTTGGCATCATTCTGCCTACAAATTGCTGACAGACAGATGTCATGCAGGTCCCATGGAAGAGGCCAGGAGAGAGGAGGCTGCAGATACCAAACTCATTGCAGGGAGAAAAACACCAAAGAGGAAACAAGCAGGAAACCCAAAGTAAATGCAGAGATTCAAATCCCACAGCAAAAAATCATTTTCAACTGCACTGTACAGCCTTAGAATCTTTGTGCAAGAATGGATGTTTCACCAATTTGAGTTTGGGACCTTGTTTTATAGCCATGTTCTCAGCATAGAGCCCTGCTCTGAGACATCTCTCTCCCCCTACCAGGAAGGACAATTGACAGGTGACACTGTCCACAGCCCACATCACAAAACTTCACAACAGAAGCACAAAAAATTACTGCTGCTCTTCAAATCAGGTGTCTCCGATGCCAGGGGTTGGAACAGAACAAAGGCTGGAGAAATCTGAATTCTGAGGAATAAATTCCCTTATTTTCTTACAGGAAATCTTTGTATGACAGAGTAATTTGCCCATGAGGCTCCAAGTGGGAAACAAGCCTGAAAAACATCAGCATCTGGGGATTTTAGCTGTCTTGGTCTAAGTGGGAAAGCAGACAGGGAAACAAAGATGATTTACTTTTTTTGGGGGGGAAAGAAGGACACCCAAGCAGAAAGTCAGAAGAACCACCTTCCCAATAATTTTTTTTTTCACTTCTTATACCAGATTCCTTTTCTTTCCCTATGTGGGTGATAGTTACAGGAAGCTGATTGAAGATGTTTTATAGTGCATGTCAGGAAATATTAATATCACCTTTTAATTACCATACAACACCCTGAGTGCTTTTACAGGATGTGTTGAAGGGGAGAGCTTTATAGATAAAATGAGTAATAGAGCACCTTTCAGTACCTAAGGCCTTTGGAGTGCTGAGCAGAAAATTACATTCCAAAAAATCCCAATCAATATTTCTAACACAAATACGTTGCTTCTAACTATTCTGAATTGTCCCTCATCTCTTAGTATTTTGTTTTTCTTAAATGGTCTCCCTGGAGACAAGTGATTGCAATGAGGTTCAGGGCTTTACCTTAAAATAGAAGAAATTTTAAGTTTTTAACTCCTGATGCCTATGAAGAAAAACCCGAACAATGTTTCCAACAACCCAGAAGCTGATTAAAAGAAGCCCCATATTTTGCACCCTGTATTTATTGTCTCCATTCTCGTGTATTTGGACACCTGCCAGACAAGATACGAATATTCATCGCAAAATGCCAAAATGCAAAGTACAATAAGTGTTTGGGCATTAGACTGGCAGAATTTGGATGAGTATTCCTGGGGTTTGTTGAGCACCCATGAAGAACCGTGGGGCTGCAGGGAGCACACACCAGCACACAGCTCAACCCATGGATTTCCAAGGACTTTGTGTCAGCCAAGCCACCAAACTCCCTGGTGCTGATTGTGCCTTTAAACTTTATTCCTTCTGCAGAAGGAATTGCCATTGATTGATTAAAACCTTGGCTCCCTGGCCCAGGCTGACTGCAGTGCCCCAAGGCAGTGGCTGTGATAATGACTGCCTCAGCTCCCCACAAGGAAATGTGTATCCGACTCTGTGTGGAGGGGAAAAAATAACGTATTTTCCCCAGTGATCAGCAATCCACATGGATTTCTAATAATCAGAGGGTTTCCTCTGGTCCAGCAGCATGTTGTAAAGCAAAGTTTATAATGTTGAAACAGAGATTGCTGGCGGCTCTCTTCCTAATTTCTTGCCTAAGTGAAGTGCAGAGACCAATTTCCCATTTTACTGTTACCTTCAATAAAAATTAGCATTTAACGTGTCAGAAGGAGCTATCTCTCATGCCAAGCAGCGTCACAATGTTGAAAACTCTGCGCTAGTATGTTTCTGTTAGCTTTTTTCCAGCAGCAGGGCAGTTCCCAGAATAAGAGAGCCAAGATTCAATTCCTTGTAATTATTGACAAACGAAACGCATGTGCTTAACAAAAAGGCAGGAGCAGGAGTACAGCCCAGGGCCAAGTTTAATGGTCTATTGGTGATAGCCTGCAACAAATGGACATTTGAGAGATCTGTGCACTGCCTGTGAAGTGAATGAAAATGGCTTTTTAATTATGCATCAGCTGCAGAAGTTGTTTGCAGCCAAGCCACTTTTAAGCTGGATGTTGGGAAGATCAAGATGAGAGTTTTCATCCTGGGAGCTCTTGGGTTTGGTTGAAACTCTCTTTGCCACTTAGGCAAAGCCAAACCTTTTCTGGTGGTTAGAGCTGAGGGGTTTGGATCTGCTACCATTGTCACCTACACACAGATGAACTTTTTGCTCCTGACCTCTCCCTGGCTGTCCCTCTCCTCCGTGGCTGTGAGGAATGGTCCCTCCAAGGCCCCTGCAGCTCCACAAGCTGCACAGCTCCTGGTCAGCTGCTTGTGTTGACTTTGAGGAAGGTCAGCTGGACATTCCCACTGTGGCCCACAACAACAACTGCTGGATTCAGGCCAGGTGCCCAAACCTACCCCCCACATCACCTTGCCCACCCTGCAGTGCCTGAGCTGGCTATTTGGAATAATGTGTATTTTAAAATACACACCAGATCTTTTGACACGGCAATTAGCGGTGTGTGAGCAACGTGGGTGGGATCCATCTCATCCAATTTCAGCTTCTTAACACAGAGGTGTCACCCATCTGGGCTTTCCCTGTCATCAGCAGAGAGAGGGAAGCACAGCCGGAGGGTGATTCATCACACACAGTTGCAGGTTGGATAGGGTGAGCTGGCTCCTGGAAGCAGGGATAACTCCACAGGTTGTGATGGAAGTCTAGACACCCCCCTGCAGCCAGACAGCCAATTCTGAGACAGGGAAGGGAGAGCAAACCCACCCCGTGTGCCTGCTACTGGGGCAGGCACTGATCTCAGCGAGGGGGCCTTCAATTAGCAAGATTCATAAATGTTGACAGGCACAATTGTCTGAGGAAATTCCTTTGGCTCCTTGACGTCTCAGGATTGCACCCCCTTGCATCCCATCCTGCTGCTGACTCCAAAGCACCTGAACCAAACAGAACCAAGGGCAAGAAACATTTGAATTGGTAGTTGCTGTGTTTCTGGACATTGCCCGACCATGTCAGAAGGTTGGGCTGGCTAAAAAATCATATCATATCAGACTTTCATATCATTGATGATGGTTTGGTGGATAAGGAGTTTCTTCCTTCATTTTCAACCCTTTCATTTTTTACAATCTTTAATATAAAACAGTTCTCACAGTGTGATTTCATTTATCTTCAACAAGAAGATCAGGAATCAGAAATAGGTCGTACCCTGGGACCACTGCTCAGGAAAAAGCTTCCTTTGACCCGACCAAACTGAATTAAGGACCTCAAGATTTGGTTCTTGTGAATAAACTGCAATGGAAACAACTGTGGTTGAACTAATGAGATAAAGATCACCCTCTCAGAGAGCTTTAAATCAAAAAGATTGTCTTCGTTTCTGTACAAGTGGGGATTCTTTGTATAAGCCCGTTGACTTTTTGAGTCATTTGGAGGGATTCTGTAGGTTTCTGAAGAATTTTCTCATGCAAAAAAACCCCAAGTCTCTGACAGCAGACTGTTTAATCACTTTGCATCCAAAATGCTCAGTAAACCTCTATTTTAGGGGGGGAAACTGCAGGAAAAAAACCAAACCACCAACCAAAGAGGGATAACTACATCTTATTCTAAATGAAGTGATACCTTGTGTAGACTTTTTCTCTCAAGTTGTTTGAAAAATTTGTCAAAACTGCAAGGTTTTGAGAAGTGCTCAGGTTTGACTGCAATCCATACCACTGAAGGAATGGTAAAACTCCAAGTGACTTTAAGAGGAAAAGGATTAGGCCAAAACTGAGTACTTTTGAAAATCCCACACCACTATTCTTATCAGTAATGTCTGAAGGAAATGTGGCAGATGCTCACAATTCAGATTCACTTCAGATGTAGATCCCAAACTTAACATAATGAACTCGATTAATTCCAAGAAAATATAATTAGGACATGTTTATGGGCATCAAGCCATTCTGATGAAAGAAATATTTTTCAGCCTTATGAAGAACAAGTCATAACAGACTAGTGCAGGTTTAAAAATCTCAATATGATTAATGAATTGGATTGTACTTCTATCCGTAAGCAGAGCAGTAAATTAATTCACTGATGAATAGTAAGAGGACAAAAATTACCCAAACGTCTTGTACCTTCAAGTGCAGTGAAACTTAGCAGCCTTACAGCACTTGAAGCAGTTTGCCATTTAAACCATGTTTAAATGTATATACCCTAAAAACTGAAGACAACCCTTTAAGCCAAATTAATTACATTGATAGAACCGTATTTACAGCCTTCAAACCTCAAGGATGAAAATACTATTTCTATATTAGAGAACGATCTGGGCTTTCCACATCTTATTTTGCAAGTTTTAGCCTTACCTCTGATAGCCTTAAGAAACAGACAGGCTGCTTAAGGCATTCTTCCTTGAAATCAGAGACAGCACAGCAGCCCATCCAACACAGCGAGTGAAAAGCTCTGTAAAGTCATTCCTGGGTTTAAAGCATTGCTTTGCATCTGGCCATTCAAAGGAAGCAATGGGACTTAGGGGTTTTAAAGCTGGTGACTACAAAACCCAGGGAACGTAGCTTTCTGCAGTTGGCAGTGGGGAACAAAAGGAGAGCTACACTCCAACTGGTTTCAGGAATTCAGCCCAGACTTTGACAGACTTTCAAGGGCTTAAAAGAGAGGAATGGGAAGGGAGAGCAGTTGGATGTGAGGCATCCAAAGGACTTTCTGACCCGGAAGGATTTCTTTAAGCTGGAATAACCATTCTGCGGTAGGCTTTGACAAATGTGCTTAAATAAACAAGATGGGTAAAAGAAGTTACACTTTATACCATTTTCGGGAGACAAAAGGACAGCCCGGCTGGAAGAAAGACTATCTGTTAGTTTGTCATGGCTGATTCTCTTCAGCTCACAAAGTCTGTGGTAATTGGGAGGGATTAAGAGAAGTTCAGTACATTCCTGATTTTTGTGTGCTAGTGATAACGATGATCACTATATACTTGGAAACTCTCACCATTTCACATGTTCAAAGCATTGTACAAACACCACTTAATTAATAGCTGCTAAACAGGGCTTTATTCAGGTGCTTCTGATACGCCTTTAAAGGGTACATAAGTACTTAGATTGTATACTGTGAAAACAATTTGATACATTTGTTCCTTTTAATTAAGCTTTTCCATGTTTACATACGTGATACAAGGTCACAAAACGTGACTGCACAGGTGCTGAAATGGAGAGGAACCACGGGGGCCCAAGGGGATGCAGAGAGCTGGAATGGGATGAAGCTAGAAAGGAAAATCAGACAGGTATCAGACAGGGTTTGCTACTGACTGAAAACTGGAGGACTCCTGAGTGTGCTCTGGGCTGTATTTATGGCAGGAGATGTGCTGGCCAGAACGATGCAGGAGAAAGCACGAGGGAAGCAAGTGAATTTCAGACACACGTCCCAGAAATGCCATGGAAATGTAAGTTCTAGTCCAAAGGACATCAAAGTCGATGGAAAGATTCCTTCTGAATGCAGAGAGAGCTCTGGATCCCAGGTTTCCCAGGGGAAATCGTGAAGGTGTCATTTCTGGCTCATTTTAAAGTTTAAAAAAAAAAAAAGAAGTGTAGAAGAGTAGTCTGCACTTAGAGGGGTCACAACCAGTGTCTGAATTCTGCTCTTGCACAGCCCAGTGGTCAAACAGCTGGTCCATCTCAGCCTTCCTCCTTTATTCTTTCCATTTTCATTAAAACTGAGTTAGATGCACTGAAGCCCAACCCGAGCTGCTAACCTAGTAACAACCTAGTAACAGCTGATAAAATCAGTTATTTCCAAAAACTGGTCATAAAAGGCTATTACAGCAGGCAGAGCAAATGGCCTGAGAACAATGAGTATTGCCTGTAAGTGTAGTCCTTAAATAATGATACCAAGGTCACATCTGTCACAAAAAGGACAATTCTGCTGTCTTTTGTCTGCCATTGTCTCCTGCACTTGGTTCAGGGAACAAGAGAGGGAAGTTTGCGTGGTTGTTAGAAATGACTGGAAATGCCCAGGGACTGTGGTCTTTACTCTAGATTTTAATTCTTCCCATAACATATTTTTCAGAGATAATCTGATTTAGGGAGGAGACATAGTTTTGTCTCCAGTGTTTCCCCAGAGATTTTGACCCCTTCAGCTCCTGGATTCCACCCCTCTGACCACCATAAATATGAAGACTATCCACTGAGTGTAGGGGTGTATCTAGCCACACTCAATCACAAAACTTTTTTCCACCCTGTTCCCAGTTTCCAGCATTCCCTCTGATCTTTTTCCTACACTGAAATATCTTCCCGGGTTATTTTTTTTCCTCCTGTCTGTCCAGCAATCCCCCAAAGTCTGCCCTCATACACTTACCATGGGAGTTTTCTGTAGGACACTCAACTTACTAAAATGCATGGAATTCCTTGGTCCTACTAGTTAGAACATGATTTGGTCTTCATTCAAAGTGAAAGGCAAATATTTGTCTGGCAAGGTGACTCTAAGCATTTACTACGTGTTACTTATCCAGTTGAGTCTTGGCAGTTCTCCCTACCTCGCACAGACTGACTCTCCTCTCCTCTAGTTTTTTGTGCTCAAGTAAAGCTCCTCCTGACTCGCTCTGCTGCTGAGAGGAGCAGTGCTAATTTCCATTCTCTCAGTGTGGGGTGGAACGCTGCATTCCCATTCATGCCCTCCCCAGCTGAAGCACAAATATCAGCCCTCCCTCTACCCACAGAAATAAATGTGTGAGAGACCACGACTCGCCCAGGCAGGACAGTATGGAGCCCAAATAAGTACTTCACTGGGGAGACAAAACCAAGTCCTAAAATGGGATAAACTTTCATCTCTCTCTTCACCAGGGTAGCGCAGCCATCTCTCTCTGTGGGATCTCACATGGAGAAATCAGTTCTTGTGAACGTTTCACTCCCTCCACCCTGGTGAAGGACACTTGCTGGCTCGTTTCCAACCATGCTAGAAGATTACTGAGGCCTCCTGGAGGTGAGCCAAGCCATGTCACATCCATGGGGCCCACTTTGCATTTTTGGCTTGTGTGTGATTTTTGTTTTCAGCTATGGTGGATGAAGTTTTCAAGTGTATGATTCATTGGTGCTCTGTGTCAAGCCTACAAATCTTTGCTCCTGAAAGCCTTCCCTTGCTCCTAAATTATATGCCAGCCAAGGCTGGAAAGGCAGAATTGTCATTCAGAGGCTTGCATATGGCTCAAGTGAAAATTGCTTAGTAGGGGGTGATGTGACTTTATGATACCTATGCTGTCAGCTGAGGAGGGCTTTTTATAGTTAAATGTGATGACAACTGCACCCTATTTATACCAATGAACTTAGGCGTATCAAAATAGTAACATCAAGAGGAATATCCTGGGCAAAGACATTCACACCGCTCAGTTTACACTTTAAAATAAATATTTCTTTAGCTTACAGTCGATCACTGGCTACAAACGTTGCAGAAGTATTTCGTGGCTTTGACTCCACCCTGAAAACAAGAGGAGGTTTGGGGCTTGGCCCATTCAGGATGATGGGACTGACCAGGAACACGTGGGTACAGGTTGCCATTCCTACAACCAAATATTCACATTACTGCTGGACATTTCACTCTGTCTCCAGGGCAATTTGAGCAGCAAACAACCAGTAAGGGAAGAAAACTTGTAATTTTGTGGTTTGCATTGCTCTTACCATTATTATTACTACTACTACTACTATTATTATTATTATTATTATTATTATTATTATTATTATTATTATTATTATTATTATTATTATTATTATTATTATTATTAAGGAGGTGCAGTGCCTCCACCCTCCAAAAATTTTGGAGTGCCCTTTCTAAGCCAGGACCAGGACATTTTCACCAGCTGAGTGCGGGGTGGAAGGAGTGTATCTGGAAGCCAGGCACCCCTTTGTACCATGGAATTTTTGGGGGTGTCTTTAGGCCACGCTGAAAGGAGAAGCAGCATTCCCCAGCTCTCAGCTTTCACCCTCCTCCTGAGAGGCTCCTGAGCAGCTGAGCCCAGCAGAGCAGAGCAGGGTTTTAACTCATTTAATGTTGTGGGCAGGCTGGCAGGAGCAGCAGTGGATAACTCCTGCTCCCAGAGGAGTTATCCACTGCTCCCTGCTGTGGGAAGACTCACCTTCACAGGGTAGGCAAGGCTCGCCTGCACTGCTGAAACAAAACTCAACTTTTAATAGTCCCATTTGCTCTTTTGCACCCTGTGGTATGATTACCAGAATCCAGTCTGCTCCCAAATCCCCCTTCCCACCAGTTCCCACAGCTTTGGAACGGTTTAGAGGTCACTCTGCATTTTGCTCTATAGCCCTAATTACTACTCAGCACTATAATTGATACATTAAAGCCTATTAAAGTATGGAGCCGAGCCACTGCTTTACAGTCACTGCACTTGTAATGCCAAAAATCACTTACAGTTTGTTTCTGTGCTTCATTTCAGCTACTTTTAAATAAATGTCTCTCCCCAGGACCTGGACGATGCGAAAGGGATTTAGTCTTAGAGTGTGAAAGTTGCAGCCTGCAGCACCAGGAAAATAAAGCGTTTTTACAAAGCCATTCAAATGGATTTCCCTCACTGATTGCTTCAGCCAAAAGTAAATTATAAGCCAGACATTATCAAAGAAAATCACTGTAGTACATTCCAGTTCATTTCACTGTACAGCAAGGATTTGAATGCAGAGGTGCAGGCCCTGGGTCACATTTTCATATTTGCTCGGCGAACTCACACACCAGAGCAAACTTTATTTATACATGTAAGCTTTAACTATCACTTCTGTTATTTATTATGGCAGAGGATGCCTTCAGGACATTCTTGAGGGGATGAGCTGTCTGGCATGCATATAAAAACGAAGCAGCAAAATCAAGTACAATTAAACTTAGCAGAACTATTAAAAGCCTCAGACACCCAGCAGTCAGGCAGGGCTACTGCAGGACATTTCTAAAAGCTCATGAATACAAGATAAGAGGGGAAGGGGCTGCCAAATGCCAAGGTGGAATGTGTGCTCTTGCATATAATTTCTAAAGAAACACTGGGAAACAGAAGGAAAGCAAGAGAGCTCAAACTGTGCCTTGTGTCAGGACAACTTGTGTCAGAGCAAAGAATAACAAGGAGAAAATACAAACGCTGAGATAAATATAGCTGCAGTTTTTTTAGAGAACAGCGTTCTCAAAATCTAGGAAATGGAATTTTCTTCAGGAAAATTCCACAAATACAGAAGGACTTAAACAAACTCTACCTGTTTCAAGAGAATTAAATGCTCTATAGCTCAGATCATGCTGGGAAAACCAACTCAAACTGAACTCTTTACAAGGCCTTTTAAGAAATAGTTTGGCCAAAGTTTCAAAGGCATCTCTCAAAAGTCACTGGGCACTTCTATTCAGGCATAGAAATAGGCACACACAGGCTCACAGGGTTTGTTCTGCCATTAGGTTTGTTTCTTCCATCTGAGTCCTTTAAGGAGGCATTACAGACATGGAAATAAATCTTCATCTGTGCGGCATTTGCCCCACAACAAGACTGTCAGGTGTACCAGGTAACACAGACTTGTCTTCCCAGCCTCAGAACAAACCTGGACTGACACCACACGAGAGCCAGAGCTTCAGAGCTCAGCCTGGAACAGAATCTGCTTGGATTTCTCCAGTACCACACTCGAGAGAGACAGAGACAGAGGGGACAGAGAGAAATTAATATCTAAAATCAGTGGGGGACTAATGGGTCTGATACCTGAGAAGCAGGAGGCTGGACTTCCCAGCACTGTTTGTCAATCCCTGTAGCCCTGCAGCTCCCACGGGGTTCAGCACATGGGAACCTGCTTCATCTTTCAACCACGACCTGGATTTGGCAGTCATGGAGGAGAACCTGGGACGTGCAAAGGTTCTGCCTCAGCTGCACCTCGTACAGCAGGGAACTGCCCCACTCAGAGCCAGCAGTGACACCGAAGGGGCAGCCACTGAGGAATGACCACTTTTAAAAAGAGAAGCCCCTGGAGGAGAGCGTGTGAGGGATGTGTGGAGCCAGGGTGGCCGTGTCCTGTTTAGGGGGTCACTCGAGCAAGGACACGGCAGCTGGACACCCCCCTCCTCCATCCCCAGCCCTCAGCACCCTTCCTCCTCTTCACCACCTCTCTCCTCAGTGTTTGCAGATCCATGTGGGACCACAGGGCTGGATTTAACCTGACAGGACATTCCCAGGGACAAAATGATGCCCAAACAACCTCAGCCTCTTCGGATCTGTCTACATTCCAGATGTGATCCCCTACAGCTGTATTACATATCCAAACTCTGCATATCACACTCAAGTCTCTGATAAGGAACCAGCTGCTTCTGCAGCTCTTGCCTTTGGCTGGAACCAGGACATTACGACAGTTTGACTCTCACTAAATTCTCCCTACCCCTGGCATACTTGGGACAGGGTCTGACTGCTCTCCCACCTCCTGAAAGAAGAGGATTTTATTCTGGATCCATGTGAAGAATCCAGAATAGGTAGATCTCAGCTGGTGGGATCCAGCTCAGCTTTCTGAAGATGAATGTTAATAGTGTTTGAATACCCAACTCTCAGCTCACTGGGAGGTGCCATCACAGCTCTGGGAGAGCACTGGACTGACAAACTGCAGCGTGTGCCTCATCCATCACCCTGCTACACAGGAGCTCTGAGCCAGTCTCAGCCAAAGTCAATAAAGTGCCACGAAGACTCAGGATAAATTTCGATTGGAACAGCAGTAATTGTGTCTGTCACCCTCTGGAGATGTAGAGAAAGCAAAACCCTCTGACACTGTTCAAGGACCTTTAAGCTGCAGGGCAGACCAGCCATGGAAAATCCTCGAGCTGGATGGGATTGTCCCAAGGAGCTACTGCAGAGCCAGTGGGCAGGAGCTCCAAACAATTTGTTCCACTTGAGATAGACTAAGAGACTTTTCCATGATTACTTCCAAGCCGGACAAGAACAAGTCTTTTCCTGCCATCTGAAATACATCCTACTAGTGTAATACTGCTTTAAGGAAAGAAAGGGGAAAAAAGAAACCTATTAAAAAATTACTGCAGTTAAGCCGTGCCCAGGAAACATTGTGGAAAACAAATTTTGTCATGTGAGCATTGGAGCATAGATGGGTGCTTTTAACCAAGAAGATGATTGTTGCGCTAAGCTGGCTCTCTTTGTGCCCCTCAAGTGGATTGCAAAATTAGTAGTTAATAATAAAATGTCAAAGGGCGAAGGAAGTGCAGGTTCCCCCACATAGCTAGGTCCCTGTTTGGGAGTTTCCGAGCAGTTTTCCACATCCATTTGCTATTCAGCCATGCTGCCAAAACGGCCAATAAATGGAGCAGTCATAGGCGTGCTTTTTGTGCTATTCATCCCCGGGCCCTCCACGTCGGACAGACGCAGCTCATTCATTTCATAAGGCTACCAAACAGAAGCCGGGTGCTGAAGGCATCCGGCCCCCGCCGAGTTGGCTCAGGTCTCCCTCACCATGAGGGTCTCCACACTCCACTGCTGGCCCTTGGAGCTGCTCAGTCGATGAAATTTGTGCTCCTTTCTTCCCATTAACGAAACAGAACCGCAATTGTCAAGGAAATGCTCGCGGTGATCTAATAGGTCATTCCTATCTTTAACTCCTATCATTCAAAATAGAAGGAAATAATTTTCCAATCGTTTGAAAGTTCGCATTGTGAGCAAAATAAAGCAAAGTTCACCAACCTCTTGTTTGTTTTGTGAGTTTTTTCCTCTTATGGGTATTTAAAGAAATCAGATGTGACAATTCCGGATAATTAAATTCTTTAAGAAAGGTCAAAAAGCTCCCCAAAATAGAGAAAATATAATGTTTCCAAAAGGCTGCTAAATCCTTTCCAGTAGATTTTGAAATAATAATAATTTTATTTTTTTAAAAAAGCCCTCTGTTTCTCTGCCAAGTGCCACCAAACAAATCCGTATTAAAGCCAGAATCGTCTCACACAGGCTAGTGCTGCACACTAGAAAGATAAGTTTCCTGATCTGAAAATTAATCTGAGTCATGTCTGCATTTTAGCATTTGTGAGGAGCACTTTTGTAATACTGCTAATTCCCTGATTAGTCTGACAGGACTTTTTTTCCCCCAGATAAAGGGATTCTGTAACGCAGCAGACATTACCACATTGTCTTTGTGCTGTTGTAACTGCAGAGGGGAGGAATTGCAGGCTGGGATTTTCAAGGGCACATCAGCCATTCGGTTCCAGCTGAAACTCCACAGAACTGGGCACCTACCCCGGCCTGAAACCATCAGGCTCCAGCTCTCCAAAACGTACAGCAGGGATTTCAACCCCTTCTGGCACAGATTCCTGAGCTAACCTCACCTCTTACGTTAATAATATCAAGATTTTCCTTCTCCAGCAGAGAGTGGGACTGGACGAAATTCAGCTCTGGCTTGCTAAATCCTATTTTGAGAGCTCACATGAGACTCTCCTCCTAGAAGAACGATGAGAGTGTTTTCAGCCTCTGGCTATTGTGCACATCACAGCAGGTGAAAGCATTGTCTACAGCTCCTTCCTCATTTTCCGTGCAAACTTTCACTGCATCATTTCTCTGGAGGCTTAAGGAATGGTGAGGGGTGGGAGAAGGGAGGAGGACAAAAGGACAGTCTATCTACAGATGCTTTGGAAAAATTTCAGTGTTGGCACCTCGAAACTTAATGTTCTTGTGGGTGTGAGCACCTTCACGACGAATAGACAAAGCCTTCTTGAAGAACTTACTGGGAATGCAGTGGACCAGCGACATGACTTTGCTTCATGCTAACTTCTTACAGTGTCAAAATGAAATAAAAACAGAAATGTTCAGCCTGGGCTCAAAAGCAGCTCTGTCCTCAGGGCTACACCGTCATGTTGTGTCCTGGTCATCCAAAAGTGGCTGACATTACTGGAGAAAAATGGAAAATTAGAACAAAAGACACAGGCAGACCTATCCCCACACATGGGAAGGGTAAATCAGCTCTCAGCCCAGCTGCCTCCAAACCCTGATTATTGCCACAGCTCTCTGAAAGCCGACGGTCACTAAGGGCATTGAGCAACGTGGTGTCTCCTTTGCAACACAGCATCTCTGGCGCCAGGGCTGTGTTTTGGGCTGCAACCATTTGAATCTGCTCGCTGCTCTCACCATTCCCCACTCACTGCTCTCACCATTACCCACTCACTGCTCTCACCAGTAACCACTCACTGCTCTCACCAGTAACCACTCACTGCTCTCACCAGTAACCACTCACTGCTCTCACCATTACCTACTCACTGCTCTCACCAGTAACCACTCACTGCTCTCACCAGTAACCACTCACTGCTCTCACCATTACCCACTCACTGCTCTCACCA
>VWZT01000741.1:1258353-1315444 GCA_013397055.1 Pachycephala philippinensis
CTCACCATTACCTACTCTCTGCTCTCACCATTACCAACTCACTGCTCTCACCAGTAACCACTCTCTGCTCTCACCAGTAACCACTCTCTGCTCTCACCATTACCAACTCACTGCTCTCACCAGTAACCACTCACTGCTCTCACCAGTAACCACTCACTGCTCTCACCATTCCCCACTCTCTGCTCTCACCAGTAACCACTCACTGCTCTCACCAGTAACCACTCTCTGCTCTCACCATTACCCACTCACTGCTCTCACCATTACCTACTCTCTGCTCTCACCATTCCCCACTCACTGCTCTCACCATTACCTACTCTCTGCTCTCACAAGTAACTACTCGTGTCAGGACAGCTCACAGGCACAAAAGGCAGGGACTCACTGAGCCTTGGAGGTGACAGCTTTTCACCCCCGTAACAGGCCTGAATGACAAGTGGGAGAGAGAATTTATCAATTATCAGAATTAATCACTCTGCAATGGAAAATTGATACTTGTTCCCCATCTAGGCATTTTCCAAGGTTTTTTCCCCAACTCCCTCTCTGGTTATCAGCAGCAAACCAGCTTGGCTGCACCTAAAGCCATACAGTTAATGCCTGATGCAGTCACTGAAGACAAAGTTTGTCTCTGAGTCCACAAGGAATTAATTTATGGCAATCTGTTTAATGGCAAACTGGTTTAGACCAACATCTGCGCAGGAGATCAGCTCCTGTTTGCCCTGACGAGGCCAAAGGGGACGAAGCTGAGCAGTGATTCAGCAATAATTCCATCACAGATATTTATTAGCTGCGTGTTTGGGAGTGACTGGTGATGTCAGAGGTCCTCACAGCGGTTGTCATTATCGGCACAGCACAGCACAGCACTGCTGCTCTTTGATTTCCTGCTCCTCCACCTGCCTCTCCCAGGAGGTTTCTGTGCGTGATTTCTGCTCTCTGCCCCAGATATTGCAGCAGAACAATTGCATAGGTTTCAGCATCTTTTTTCTTAATTTTTTTTTTTCAAATGATGCGAACTTTCCTGCTGTGAGGGGATCATAAAAATACAGACAAGCTCTCACTTAGTAGGACACCTATGGATTCACCCTCTGCCTAAGTATTTTTGGAAATATTATTGGCTCAGCAGGGAATTAGAAATGAATAGAGGAAAAGTATTGAAACATTCACAATACTTGATAGATAAATAGGCCACACAAACCAAGTTCAATTGGTTAATTATGTCTTTCCATTACACAAAAAGCTTATGTAATAATCCATTCTTTTCGTATTCCTATAAATATGTTTTTTCTTGATATAACTTATTTTTATTGGGTCAACAGGAATTTAGCCATGGATTTTAAGTAAAGAACAATTAGACCTAAATACAATAAAGTCCCAGGAAATGCAGCAACATCTTGCTTTAAAAATGCCAGTTTTATATAAAACAAAATTTAAAAAAAGTTTATGTCCAATCAGATGATCTCAGTACAAAAATATAAAGAAGAAAAAAATTAAGAAAATATTTTCAAGGAAGTAGACCCCTGGGAAGACAAAATTGCGGTATATTAAGAGAATGATAACAGGATTGGCACAAAATAGGAAATTTTAAATATAGACCAGTGGTTCTCAGCCTCTTCCGTACCATGATCCCATACTTGAAGGGAGAAAAATTTGGGACCTTATCCATATAGCCATCAAGAAAAGATGAGGGGTTGCTTGCTCCCTGAGGATGGAGAATCACAGATCCCACACAGAGGATAAGGAACCAAAACCCTCTGGAAATCCAGAAGTAGTTTCAAACAACATTTTGGAGGATTTACTTTGGTAGTTTCTTA
The DNA here is from genome assembly GCA_013397055.1 of Pachycephala philippinensis. Classification (NCBI taxonomy): domain Eukaryota; kingdom Metazoa; phylum Chordata; class Aves; order Passeriformes; genus Pachycephala; species Pachycephala philippinensis. The sequence continues at coordinate 1,260,159 of VWZT01000741.1, forward strand.
ATCATTAACAATAATCTATCATCCAAGCTACAGCTGCTGTTGCTAAAATATGTTAATACCAGAAAATAGGCCCCTAAACCATTTAGGTATCTTGGGAAATGTTAATCTTGGATCTCAAGACCTATTTTCAAAAGAGGGCTGGAAATCAGGACTGCCTTGCTGAAAAGGTGATCAGCAGCTGAGAACAGCCCAAGTCTTTGTGCCGTGGCTCAGGTTTCAAAGTCCATGAGAACCTGGCTGGTGACTCCCTGTGCCTCTCCACGTCGTGTCAGCAGCCACCTAAAGCAATGAGGGCAGCTAATAAATGAGGGCCCTACATGCCAGTTTATCCCCAAAGCAACCTCATCAAGCAGGATTTATCTCAGCAGCATCTCTCTCTTCCTTGCCTTGGTCTCATCCTGATCTCAAGGAGCAGAGGCAGCTGTTGACCTGCACCCTGTGGGGAATTCTTTCCTTCCATTCTGGAAAGTGGCTCTGAAAACACCTCGAGGTGGTTGTTGCTCTGTTGTTATTAATCTGCTGATGAAAAGGAGGCTGATTTAGCCACCAGCATAAATACAGATATCTTCACAGGAGCTCACATCCCCTGATCAAATGCTGAACTCACTGGGAATCTTCCCTGCTGTGTTCTGCTTAAAAAGTGAACTGAGCACTTGATGCCAGCTCAGGTTCTTCTTTGTCCCTCACATCTCGTGGTCTCCTGCCTGTGCCCAGCTCAGGGCTGTGGCAGGGCTGTGGCGTTGATGGCTTCTTGGTTCTCACTTTCTGGCTTTGCCTTTGGTCCCAAAAAAGGAGTAGAGGTCAGCTGGAGACTGTGCCTGTCCATGCTGCAGGAAGTGGATGTGCCTGTCTCCATGTGAAGCTTCTCAGAAGTGTCCTAGCTTATCAATAGGGCACGGCACAGAAATGAGAACTTCAGCAAGAAAACAGAAAAGATCATCGAAATGTCGGGAAGGCCCCACACACACTCACAAAAGACAAAAAGGACTTTCATGCACACAATGATTTTTTTCTTGTCTCTGACTCAGATGGCCAAACACAGAGCAAATTTTCACTGTCTGGCTAGACTTGGGTGGGCTCTGTCTCATCCCAAAGAAGGAAATATTTATTGAGGAACAGACCTTAGTGGTGTCTCAAAGTGGTGTTTGAATGAATGTGACTTAGGGAGAGCTGGGGAGAGATTCAACAACTCACCAGGTAGTGTTGGTGGGACCCAAGGCTGCTTCTTTCTCCATAAACTGTTTCAGGCAGATGGCAGAAACCAGGTGCTTCTGCTTCTTGGCTCATCACTGCTCTGAGGAACATTCCTGGCATTTCTGCTTCCTCCTGCAGGCTGGGTGTGCAGGGAGCACCAGCTGTACCCTGCCTGGGATGAGGCTTCCCTCCACCACGGCTTGTGAAAGCCTTCCCAGGCTGCCTGGTGCTGCCAGGGGATGATGAAGCTCTGGGCCCTGACCTCTAGGCTTCAAACAGTCCAGGACATGCCACGAGAGGGTCTTCCCCTCTCTGTCTTTTCTTCCTCACTCCACTGTTCCGCTGTGTCCAAGCCACACCAGGATGAACAAGGTGATGAGGGAGGCCACTGGAGGTTTGGGGACGGCTTGGCCTTGGGTTTTACCTTCTGCTGCCACAGAGGTGGTGACATCTTACACCACTTGGGTACAATTCACCAAAAGATGCCCATGGCCCTCCCAAAAACAGTGAGGATTGATGAAAAGAAGGCACTTCTGCCATCAATTTTTAAGCTGCACATCTCCCTGAGATCATGATATGGCTGAACAGGTTTTCTAATTTATGTCTAGTCAGAATCAGAAGAGAAATCTAAGCAAATACGAATAAATTATGGTCAGCACACTTAGCTGGCCTGTGAACTGTTAATGATTTTCTGTTGTTCTGTTACATTCATTCATCCATGAGGTGCTTTTGTGGTGTTACAATAGAGCCTCCCTGCTCTGTGCTACTGCAGAGCAGCCTCTCCAGTGCATTTATATAATTCGTATCAGTAAAATTTTCATGTGTGCTAATACATGAGACAGCCAGAGATAAGGAAGAAAGTTTGCTCAGGGGGAGGAAAAATACCATCGGCACCAGACTTAGCTGTTTCACTTAATAGCTTTCCTGGAATATACCCATCTTGCCGATAGGAGATAGTAACTCCAGCAAAGCCATCTCCTTCACACAACATATGGGACTGCAGAGTGTGGGGAAGATGAATTCTTAGAGCTACCTTTTGAAATGCAATAGGATCTCTGGGCTCGCTCAGCCCTGCTGCCTGTTCCCCGTTTAATGGCACAGGAATGAAATGCATCTGTGTGTATCTGTTTCCACTGGGGTAAATGCTTGTTCTGCAGCTACCAGTTTAATCACACCGTGCACTGGGCTCTGCTCCCCACTGAGAGCTCCCAACAACCCCATGGCTGATCTGTCACCGGGGAAAAAGCCTGGGATCAACCCTGCCCCAGCAGCAGGTGGGGAGGGGGAAAAGCCACAGAATGGTTTGGGTTAGAAGGGACCTTAAAGCTCCTCTCATTCCAACCCCCTGCCATGGGCAGGGACACCCTCCACTAGACCAGGCTGCTCCAAGCCCCATCCAGCCTGGCACTGAACACCTCCAGACATCCACAACCTCTTTGGGCAACCTGTGCCAGGGCCTTACCACCCTCACAGAGAACTTCTTCCTAACATCTCATCTGCCCTCTGTCAGTTTAAAGCCATCACTCCTTGTACAGCCTTCTGGTTCCTGCCTTCCGTTCTTTCCCAGAGAAATCTGGCCTGGACACAGAACTGGGTGACCCTCCCAAAAAAAGCAGCAGCCGTGGGGAGACACAGGGCCCCTGAAACTCCTTTGCTCTCCTCACTTGCAGTGACCCTGGATGTGGGGTGCCCCATGTCCTGCTCCTTCCTCTCTGTTCAAGCCCCCCACCAACCATCACTCTCCTCTCTTGTGGGTTTTCCCTCCCTTTTCTGATCCCTTCCATGTCTATATCAGTTTTCTCCCCCTTCACACGTTTCCTTCTCCCCTTTCCACTATTATTTTTCCATCATTCTTCCCTCCTACCTCACTCGTAACATCCCCTTCCAAACTTTACCCCCAAGGCGTTTTTTCTCACTGGAACTCTTCTGCAGGAAAGAATGACTGGGCTCATAAAGCACAGCTAAATCTCTGCTTAGGCACATCTTTCCGCTTTCCCTTTCCTCTCCCTCTCATCCCTGCTCACTGCAAGCTGTGGGGGCAGAGACATGATTTTCCTGCATATCTGCTGGCACACACTGCACACTGTTGTTCTGCTGAGCTGTGAACCTCCCCAGAGCTGTAGTAAAATCAAGTGGCTCAGGCAGGGGACACGGTGGATATATTTGCCTTGTTTCTAGGAAACCTGAAAGGCAAAAACCTGTTTAGTAGAAAATGGTTGGACGTTTTCTGCACCAGGAGCCGGAGGAGGGAAGAACTTTCAGCCAAAAAAATATCGGTTTTCTACTTGAAAATGGAAATGTAACTAAAGCAAATACTAATAAAAATGTTCAACTCACAATACAGTTTCCATCTCAATGGAAGAATTTCCAGCAGCCTTAGCACAGTATTTTCTGTAACTTATCATGTATCATGCTTATTCTGTGTGAATTATTTATGTACAAAAAGCAAATCTTTTGTGGCTTTCTCTTGGTATGAAAGATTTTTCCAAGATTAGTCACCATAGTCAGCCTTCCTGATTGAAAATATTTATCAGAAATCAGTAAAAAATCAAAACGTGAAATGTGAGGTCCTAATAGTTCATTAGATTTCTAGTAATGAATTCTTCCAGAATGTATGATTTTCACTAAGTAGTAAAGCTTCATAGAGTTGCTTTAAATTCTTTAGGTCCCACACTCAACCCCCCAAAAATCTTGAGAAAATCTCATTTCACAGTTTCCCATAAAACCAGGTGCAAAACAGCTGCTTTGGGCATGGAAGGATTCCTGAAGCACTTCACTGGTGTCAGTAGCCAGTGAAAAACCATGAAATCGAAGGGATTTTGATAGGTACATTCCCAACCCTTCAAGAAGGTGCCATGGAGGATAGTATGGCTGAGAGTTTCCAGCATTTGCAGGAGGGATGCAGCCTGGTTTTCCAAACTCAGTGGAATATTGCAGTCATGGCTCCATTTGCCTGTGTTTCACTGCTGAGAACACCCTCAGCTTGCTCGGAGGGCTGACATGGGTCACTGGCATCCCAAAGCTCACTGAGGGCATCCATGGAGAAAGGAACTTCCCAGCCTTCCTTAAGGGAAGATAAATGGCTGTGGCTATTTTGTGTGGCTCTCCTGGGTTGCTGCTGCCTTCCCCACCCCCTTTCCCCTAGATCCCTTGTTCATACATGTCCACTTAGGTAAGAGAGAGATTTTACCTATAACCATGTCCAAAGCCAATTAAAGACAAAATCTCTCCATAATTCATCTTCTTCAGCACTACTCTGATTGATCTCCAGGTCTCCTTCTGCTGAGTACCTGTCTTACTACAAGCCTTGCTTTAAAATGGTTCTCTCCAGACAGGTTCTGTAGGAGCTGTAATTTAATTTAGGTGATTCAGCCCTAGAAACATTTACCACCTATGCCCCACTCTTCCTCCACCAAACTGAGTTCTACAGCTTCACAGGAATATCATTCCAATGACCGTGTTTTCGTCCACCTGGAGAGTGAAAAGGGTGAGATCATGTAATGTAATAAAGCCTGTAAAATTAAACTTAAATCACTGAGGAAGCAAAAGAAGCAGCTGCAGGTTCCAGGTTGCTAGATGTTGGGGGTTTGGTTTTTTATTAGAACTCCATTGAACTGCTTCCTGTTCAGCACTGATTTAAAAATGTGCTGTTCTTAACTACAGGTTAGGCATTTCACTCACTATGGATGGCATTTGAGGAAGACATAATGATATGTGCTTAAGGGAGTCAAAACAGTGAATCAAACATTGATACTGGAAGAATGACAGTTCTTTTTTTCCACCTCTACTTTAAATGATTATTTTAAAGAAGAACACTGTGCAAATTGCAACAGCTTTAGCAAGACAAGTCACCTACTGGGACAAACTCTGACTCCACTGTATTGTAAAGGATGTTTTCCAGGGCCAGGGGGTAGATGGTCATTCTGGCTACAAGACTGATGCCAGTGATATTCCTACTGTGAAGCAAGTATTCAATTTTCATCATTTGCTTAAAAAAGTACCGTTTTGTTTTAACAAATGGGAGCATAAATGAAAGATATTTCTGTGTGCTCCGCTTACATGAATATTTCCCAGTGTTTTTATATCTTGGTTCTCCAAGGAATAATGTTTTCAATTTCCTTCTGAAATGTAAAATAAGACCTCTGGGCTTAAAGACTCCATAAACGATAGTTCCTACTTGCTTTCTATTTAATTAGCATGAAACAGATCATGTAATCATTCAGGGATAAATCCTGACCTCTCTGGAGAGAGAGGAGAGAAAAGAATAAAGTAATTTTCTTCTTTTGTCAATAGCAAACAAACAAATGCATAAAATATATGAGGGTGAACTGGCATTTACTGTTCTATTGAAAAGTCACCCTCTAATCAGAGGGGCAGGCTGGCTGGTGACAGAACTGATCAGCAGCTGAAGAAGGTATTTAAAATGCTGCTCCACGTGCTTCATGCCATTGCAAATTGTAGAATCATTAAATGGTTTGGGTTGGAAGGGACCTGTAAGTTCATCTAGTTTAATCTTACTGAAAGTAAACCAGTTTTCAACTGCTAAACCAGAGGCAATGTCTGTGTTACCTGCATATTCCAGGTCAACTTTTGGTTAAGGAAAGTCCCCAGATGGCAAAGAACCTTTACATAACTGTGTGTCCATGGGCAAGGCGAAACCTTGGCCCGGTGCTCCCAAAACTGTCACTATTTATTGACACTTCTCACATTTTCCCAGTGCCTCTGGAAAAGCGAGCTGCAGTGCTGACACAGCCCGAAATTGGTTAGAGACGCACAGCTGAGCCTCAGAGCTCACAGGCTCTGGAGACCAGAGCCCAGGGACCAAACCCAGGACCATTTTCCATGAGCAGCTCTCACAGCTAAAGCCACGACCCTTTCTTTTCCAAGGAGACAACGAATTTGATGGCACAAGAGGCTTTCTTCACAGCCCTGAGCAGGTGAGGTTGGAAAGCAGCTTTGAGGTGCTGTTGTGAGCGGAAGGGAACACTTTAAATCCCATTTTTACCCTGCCTGGGCACCTTTTGCTTTAACACTGGGCAGCCAGAGCTCTCCGGATACGGAACAGGTTTAGCACTGACCACAGATAGGAGGCTGCTCCTCAGTCCCTGCCTTTGCAAGAGCTGCATACTGTTTTTGGCCCAGGGATCCTGGATGTTATAACCCTGACCTGCTGTTCTCCTGACTCCAAATATCTGTTTGTGCCCGTGAAGTGCAAGGCAGGTCCAGAGCCAGCCCCGTCTGCTAGCAGGCTGTGTTTATTTCTCCCTGGAAAGGCTTCCACAGGCTATAGATGCAGCAATAAACATCTGAAATGCCAGGAGAGACAGGTCTACTAAATGCACGAGGGTAAGGACATAAATGAGTGGAACAAGCAGGTACCGGAGAAGCAAATTAGACACTTGGCTTCCTGTAGCTAATTTAAATGGGAAATGGGAGTTGTTCCAGGTATTCAGTAAACAGGCTTGCAAATTAGCTTCCCACAGTTTCCTTATGCTGCTGTACGTGTATAAAAAAACATGTACTGTGGTTCACTGCTTTAACTCACTTTGTTTCCCAAATCAGTGAATTCTCCCATTATTTTTGTTTTTTAGCATGAATGTTTTCATACCTGGTTGTGAGCAAATAGAGTAGGAGATAACTGTAAGCAAGCACTGGGCTGTGAATAACCAGGTAGTCAGATTCCTTATTTGTGAAATGTTCCTTGAGCCTGGTGTTACCAGGGGATACAAAACTGCTTTTCAGTGGCTGATATCTCCCTGTATGAGAGAGAGAGAGGCTCAGAACAGCTTCATATCTTCATCCCCTTCTTTAATTCCATATGAATCAACTGGAGGCCAGTTCAGGCTCCAGACGAGAAGCACAGAGGGAAGGAATCTGCTCCCCAGAACCAGATCAGCTCCTGTTCATGGGGAAAAAGGGGTCTGGAAGGACACCTATTATTTAATAAGGAAAAAAATGGTGTGAACCAACCAGTTACTTCAATTTCAGCTCTAGATTAGCTTCAAACCTTACCCCAAGATTAATCTATATGACAACAGATCTAACTGCCTGTACTTGCCCTCAAAATATCCCTTCTCTGGCTAAAGACAGCAGTGAGGATGGTGTTGCTGAGCTCATGGCAGTCTCTGGCGAGTACCTACACGTCCCAGAAGCTTTTACAAACAGTCCTTCCCTGTGTGCTCCCACCCCTACAGGGGATGTAACACAAGAGCAGGGGAGCCCCGCGTCCCTTCCTTCCAAACTGGCCAGAGACCATTATGCTTTAGGAATATAATGTCAAACTTCTGATTCCTGGCTGTTGAATCATCAGCAAAGGGGCCAACAAAGCTCAGATCAGGACACCAGAACTGCCCACAAACCATTTAAGCGGGGAATATTCAGTTTGCTCCGTTGTCCATTTCATCTGAATGCTAAAGGCAAAAAAGAAATCGGCATTTCCACTTCTGCTCATTCCTTATATGGTGAAATGTTAGATAACTTGTGTTATTTATAACTTGCACATTTGGTATTTTTTTCATAAAGGGGGGAGGAGGAGGACATAGTGGGCAAGAAGACTCTGGATCTTTTCCTGTCTGACTGAAGAGTTAAGAATTAAACTGTGTCATAAGAGCAGTCAACTTCATACCTGTGCCTTGTAGAAGAGCAAATCTTGACCCGGACAATTAAAATTGATGTAGTTTATGACTTTAAAAAAAGGATCTACACACATACCACATACAGCATGGTAAAAAGTGATGAACATCAATCCTAAAGCTTTGAGCTATAAGGTAGCCTTTACATGTTTGTATTTCAAGACCTCCACACTTCCCAACTTAGTAGCACTTCTAAGAATAAGACCTTGGAAATAAGGTTTTGGACTTACAGAGATAGAAGATGTCTCATATAAGCTCCTGGCCTTCTCCCTGCCATGGCTGAGTTGCATTTTCTGTCATGATGAGCTGCCCAACACGGCTGTGCCACTGCTCATTCCCAGGTGAAGGGCTCTCCATCCCTCTTGTCACTGCCATCCAGCTGTGCTGTCTCATCTGATCATTTCATTTTCCATCAGTGCCATTGTTCTGAAGGTAAATCCTGCCAAACCTCACTAAAATGACTGTTCTCCCTCCACGGTGCTCAGGCCATGTGCAGTGTGGAGCCTTCACACTCCCCAGCCCCAGGGTTTCACAGACATCACTCACCAACCCCTCTTCCAGCAGATTTATTTCACATGTGAAGGGAAGGTCCCACCATTACCCTGCCACTTACCCCAGCCCCCTGATCAGCACTTAGTGACATTTCTCTGCCAGATTCATGAACCAGACCTCTTTCAAAAATTGTCAAACAAGCAATTTTATTTCACAGAAATCACTTTTGGACACATGACCTTTACCTGCATGTGTGTGGCAGCTCTGTCAGGCTTTCTGCAGGGCTGCAGCACAGAGCTCCAAAGCACACAGTGCTGCCCTGTGTTATCTTCCCAAAATGTCAGTTATTTTCTGCCCAGTGGCATTTAACTTGGGGGAAACCTCTCTGCATGCAACAGTCTTTGTCCTAGCTCTCCACTCAGCAATAGCAAGGATATAAAGAAGATCACAGGTTATTTCTAAACTAAGCCTAAAGCAAAGGTAAGAAGGGCATCACATCTGTGAATTTAAAGGCAGCCTTTAGCTGTGGTTAAAGATTGCTTGCAGATGCTGACTACTGATTTTATTTTTCCTTTTTTCGCCTTGCTCTGCCTCTCAAAATATTGTTTTCAATGTCCTCATTGTCTTATTAGCCTTCCCTTCCCCCTGGACCCAGCGACATGCAAAAGGAATGACGGTAGATGTTACTTTTTCCTGCTCCGTGGCAGGGAGGAGTGTAGGGTTTCAGAGATTGTAAACTATTTCTCCTGCACTGAGAGACTGACTGCACGGGCAGAGCCCATTAAATATAGCCATGCTGACAGTATCGCTTCGGAGGTTCTGTGGGAAAAAATCTGTCTGCACTATGTTGGTACCTCCAGCCAGGCAGAGAGCTGCCTTGATAACTCATTCAGATAATGAATAAAATGTGGAATGAATTCCATGCAGGATCAGCACTCTGCTGATGTGAGAACCGGTTGCAAAACGTACGACAGGATCCTCCTGTGGCTGTTGTTTTAAGCCTGGCAAATACCACGGATTGTATATGCTAAAGTCAGGATATTATTAAAATAAACCTCTCAAAACTCCAGAGGGTTGAGATATGATGCGGCTTCCTTTGAGCTCAGGTCCCCTTATCGCTGAGATATGTTGTGTGTGAATGCAATTTATATGAGGTTCTTCAAGCCCAGGACAGCCTGTTATTTCTGCCATGTCCAGGAAAATCAGGGAAGGTATGTAGCAGTAATAAATCAATTATTTCTTGCGAATTAGACCAAGATAGCATTGCCTAACAGCAGTCTTCCAGATGGTCAGGATGAAAGGTGGACTGGGCTGGAGGGGAAGGGAGGATTTCTAGATAACCAGAATAAATGGGATACACTTCAGCAGCAGAACTGGGAAGAGCCAGAGGAATGACACCTGTGTATGAGGGAAGAGATATCTGGCAGCTTGGGTTATGTCACTGGGTTGGCAGAGCAGCCTTAAACAAAGACTTTTTCTTGACATCATCGAGCAGGCAAAGCCTTTATGGTGTTGAATTAGGAGTAACCATGGGGAAAGGAAATGACAGATTTAAATAAATGTGGCGTGTTTGTACTCACCCAGTAACCTTCCTTCAAGTGACACAGGACACACTCCAGTTCTGCCAGGAGAGATCAGTCCAGTACTCTTCAGATTGGGATGTTGAAAACAATAGTAATTACAATAAAAAAATATTTAAATAGGTTTTGATCTTGCAAGTCTTTATCACACCTAACTTCTAGAAGCTGTACAGTGGTCAACTGAGCAAAGGTTATAACCAAAGAAACTTGATGTTAATTAGCTAGAAATTAACATTAACTCATTCATATTCATATCTTGAGGTAATAAAATATGACATCTACTAATACAATACATCAATATTAATTATTTTAATGTTGCTCTGTTACTAATCAGAGGTAAAACCCTGAATGTTATTGAAGAATATCTATATTTATATCTTTTATAGAGCCATTGGTTCTATAAAAGAGGCAGCAGAGTTTGCTGAACAGTCTTGATTGTCAGCAAAATGGGTGATTACATGAGTCTTTCAAGGAGGCAGAGGTTCAAAACCCAAAAAAGTCCCTGAGTGCCCACCAGGGATGGCCAAGTGGGAGCCCAAGTAATTGTATCCAGCCTGTGAGGCTGTTCCCTGTCCCTTGTGACAAGCCAAACCAAACAGATTAAAAGCATTTTTGCAGGTATTTGTCAGTGAGGACCCAGAGGGTCTGGTGAGGCACCGCCCAGATGTTGGGCCCACCTCTGAACATCTGGCTGGGAATAAGAGTGGCCCTGGAGTGTAGGAAAGCTGATGGTGATAAACCAAATAATCCCCGCTAAGTCTCCATAACAGACCAACGTGTCTCTCCCTGCTAACTCTGAGAGGGAATTAGTCACTCCGAGGATTTGGGATGAACCTAAAGGAACAGCTTTGCACTTTGTGGGAAGCAAGAAACACTCAACATCATTTTGTGCCTACGCCTAAAACACTGGTGAAGAAGTACATGTTTCACCAGAGGCGTTTTTCCCAGTGTCTCTCAAATTGCTGCCACTTTTCACAGCACTCCTAAGAACAATTCTTCAGCATAATTCCTTCCCCCATCACTGAGTTTGCTCAGGTCTAATTGCACTTGGGCAGCTGATGAGAGCACGTGGTGCAAAGGCTGTGCATCTCATGGGGGACACGCTCTGAGAGAACAGGGCAAAGACAGATTCATGTCTCTCCTGCCTCGTGCAGATTCTGGGCTGCACCTGAACCCAGGGCATCATGGAATAGCCCCATGCTCTGCTATAAATCAGTTACAGACTCCCCACTGCTGCCCCCACGGCAATGTGAAGGCCAAAATCAGCTGAGGGCTCTCACCAGGCTCTGGATCTCACTCTGCGTTTTGCATCAGCCCCACTGCCTTCATCCAAATGACTATTTTTCTCTTTTCAAAGACAGAAAACATCCACATCTGCTATATTTGGATGCTGGACATCTGAAAAAAGAATCACCCATGAAAACAGCCTGAATGAACCTGCTGAATGGCAAAGCACTGCCAACGAGACTGAATGATTTTTCTAGCAGAGATGTTTTTGCTGTTTTTTCCTCTGAAAAAAATAGAAAAGGATGGGGGAAGAGCTGGTTTCAATTTCTCACGCATGCACCCATCATCCACAGCTTTGTTAAGGCAGGAAAATGATTTCTGGGTTGTTTTTCTTGTTCTTAAAACTTGTGAATTCAACAAAAGTGTTTTGGCTGTTATTGCTGTTATTGCAAGGTAATAAATGCAGAACTTCAGAGTACAGAAATTCCAGGGACAGAAGTATTTAACCCAGACACACTGAAACAGAAACATGAATCTCTTTGAGAATGAGGCAAGGGAAAACCAAAAAGCAAGGGAAGAGGATGAGGGTTTGTTCCAAGGTCTCCTTTGTAAGTGAAGAGGGTGGGTGGTTCGAGATAAAATCAGGAATTTGACTTCTCAGGACAGATGGATTTGAAAAAGGGAAAAAAAAAAAATACATCTACAGGCCAAACTAAAAATGGTTATCATGGTGAAGTTATGGGCTGCTTCAGGCTGCCAAGACAAATAGCTTGCATCCCAAAGCAGTAAAGGTTACATGCATGGAAAATGGAGCTATCCCTGAGGATTAACTAATATACTACAATTATTATTATAATTTTATCAAAGAGTTTTGAGAGAACCAGGGCATGCTGAGCTACCTACTCTGACTGCGTCTACAAGAGCCTTAAGAAGAGATGTTCCAGCCTAAAACTTTTCATCTTCTGATCTTCCTATTCTGGCTAAAGTCAGCTAATGCTGTTTGAGAGGTGAAGGCAGTGTCACTTCAGCAATTAACCAGAACTGTTTGAGGTTACTGAAAATGCTTAGAATTCCAGTAAGTTTGATGTTATTTACCAATAGGCCTCATGCCACTGCTGTAGGAGGTATGCCCAAGTGAAATTAAATCATTTGTGGAATTTCAGCTAAGAGCAGGTATTAGAGGGGGAAAAAAATATCCACACCTCTGACAAGGCTGTATCAATCTCCATTTATCTGCTGTTTTAGTAAAACTGCCAAGGTATTCTGAAAGGACTGTGTCCAACCTGGCACTTACTGTGATGCACTGATAATATACATTATTATGTAATTATTATAGATTTATGCTTGTTATTATACAAGAATATTGCTTCTTTTTGGAGCAACCTTCATGGTTGGAAGAGAGGGTAAATTCCCCCATGTCCCATATTTCTCCAAGAAGTGCAGCCTCACGGCTGGAGGAAAGGACAGGACACTGGGATCTCCCAGGTTCTTTCCCAGCTGTGCAAACTGTGAGGGTCAGCTTCCCTTCCACACAAATCAATGAAACTCCTGAAGCACTGAACTTCCCTGGGAACACGATAAAATCCTTAATCTCCCGCTGCCTTCCTACCCTATCCTGCAAGATATCAAGCACACCAGCCCAGCAAAGCCCTTCAGCAAATGCCTGAACCTCTGCAGCCAAATCCAGAGCTCGTGGTGAGCAGAGCTGCTGCTTCCAGAGCCAGGAATGAGTGGGGGGCGACCACATCCATCCATCCTCCAAAGGATGTTTCAAACATTAAGTAACAGGATTCCTGGAGACTGGGCACAGGATGCAACAGAGGGAGATTATCATTTCTATCCCTATTCTTAATAGCTATTAATGGAAATGGGTGATAAAGTATCTCTGTCTACACATACACAACATCTCTCTCATCCTGTCAAGGTGGAGCATTCTCCTGTAAAAAAGCAGGGGTTCAGGCTGGGGAAGGGGCAAAAGAAAAAGAAAAAGGAAAAGCTGTTTATAACACTGTTAAGCACAGTTTGGAAGTTTGTACTCCAATTCTCCCCTGGGAAGGCAGAACCTACCTACAGGGCGTGTTGAGTTAGTTCCTCATTCCTTCTTTGCTTTTTTTTTTTTTTTTCCCCTTAAACTTCTTTTGAAATCACGGCGTGTGGAGCATACCTTGCCCCGGGGGAACGTATTGCTGAGCCATTACTCACACTATAAAAGGGTGCTACTTCTCACTCCTCCCTTTCTCTGAGGCCCCGTTTCGAGGTGAGGAAAGGGCTGACTGGCCAAACTACCAGAGCCCAGGGTTCACCAGCCCTGGGGCACTGAGCAGGGTGGCTCTGGGGTGCCTGGCTCTGGGGAGCTCCAGCTTGGGGTCAAGGTAGCCTTCAAAAGCACAGCCTGAAGCTTTGGTGTGTCTCCTAAAGCTGTACTAGCCTGGGAGCTGGGATTGGCTTAAGAGCTTTCTTTGGGGGGGATAGTTCCCTATGAAAGACTAGTTTCTGTCTCCTGAATGAGTGGGGATTAGTAGGGAGGGGAAAAAGGGGCTGTGCTCTGAAATTTAAAGGTAAATCCCTCACTCCCAGTTTCAGTGGACTCTGCCCCTTTTCTGTTTGCCTTTCCCTCGGCATGTGCCAGCACTTGGCCCCAGCTGAGGCTCCTGTGGGGTCACGTTGATGCCCAAGTCCCAGCAAGGCTCTGGAGCTTCTCCCTTTCCCTCAGCACAGCACACAGCCCTGACCTCGCAGGTCTCAGGGCTGCGAGGAAAAAGGAGGAATTTTTTATGGTTTATAAACTCCTCTGTCTTCACACACCCCTGTGAACCTGCAGCCTCCCAGCTCCCGAACACACCGAGCTACGTGAATGAGGAGAAAATCATCAATGCAGTTAGCAATGTACCATAAAATTCACTGATTAAATTACTGGATAAATATTTGAGTGGATCTAGCTGACAGGTATGTCATGCATGCAGTCTTAAAATAGGAAGGCAAAGGGAAATGAGGGAGAAATGAGCCAAGGAACAGGAACAGGAATGTGATTTCTGGTAACACAGCTCATGTTCATCAGTGCCTTTTTGGCAATATAGAGGATGTGTGTGGTGGAACTGAGAGCAAGGCACCACGTTAAAATAAACTGAGAGAAATTGCAGCTATGGAGAAACAGAGCATTAAGCAGCAGTTCTCCGGGAACAAGGCTGGTGAACGAATTTATGGGGATTTACATCAGCTGAACCTGGCAGGTAGCTTTTAACATGCTTGCAAGAAACAGAGGTAGCTATTTCCAGCAAAATCTTGGGAAGCTGGGGCGAATGTGGGCTCACTGGAGAGGCACGATGCTCTCACCAGCCTCTGATGGTGCTGGGCTGTGCCTCCACACTGGCTCCTCCACCTGCCATCTCCACCAGGGGCTGGCTGTTCCTCCTGCAGCCCAGGCATCTTGTGTTTAATGTAAAAAGATGAAAGGCAGGGTTTGTGCTGCTGTATCAATGCACCAGGGCAGTGTGTGGCAGCCAGCAGGACTCTGCTGATGAGCTGTCGAGGCACGCACAGCACAACTCCAGGCAGCAGCAGCATCAGGGCAGGGTTAGGCATCACCACATCCATCAGGTCAAGCCTGAGAAGGTCTCTAAGGACAGGCTGATCATGTTTGTGCCGTTCCAAGTAAACAGTCTGCACAGGAATTACTTTAAAACACATCTAATTTGCTTTTGACCGATTTTGCAAATGTTTCCCCTTTCCTCAATGCGGCATTGACTGGCCCTGCAAAGCATTTGGCAGTGGCCTGGGTGGTGTGTGCAGTCACTCTGCTCCTTGATGTTACCTCATCAAAGAGCAGCTGAAAATGATATTTCCAGCCAGACGGTTTTTGAGAGCGGCCGGTGAACTCGCTCTGCCCTGTGCCCTCCAAATGGCGATTAGAGAGGCTTCCTGTATGCCACTTCAGTGATAAATTTGAGATTGCGACATGCTGACCAAAAAAAAAACAAAAAAAAAAAACCAACAGTAAAATCATGACAGGCTATTTTTGGTTTCAAAAGAAACTCCTCTCGCTGGGTCTTTTTTGAGCCCTCACCTCCACGTACAGCTGCAGAGGAGAAGGAAAACAGGATGCAGGCTTGTAGAGCTGGAGGAATGGAGCGTAAATCAAAGGAGACAAGCTGGTCCCTGTGTGGTGCCTGGGTTAGACCCCAACCTTTGAGCAAGGTGAGCGTTTGTCGCTTGCTGAGGACTCTCCCAGTAACAGCTGCCCGAACGTTTATACTGGGCCATAGCCGCCTCTCACTTCTTCCTCCCACTGTGTCACCTCCTTCCCTTGTGCTGACAAGTGATTTAGACAGCCTGCCCTGCTGGCCCTGCATTTGAAATGTAAATCAAACGTGGGACATAAAGCTGGGTTTCAAAGTTGACTATTAACTAGGGCGGAAGGGGTGGTGTAGCAAAAACAAACAGTTCCAAGTTCAAGTCTAAACCATGAGAGCAGGCTGGAAAGCCTTCCTGCTCTCCCATCGCCAGCCAGCGTGAGGGTGAGCGCTCTCCCTGGGGCAGAACGTGCTTAGGGGCTGCCCGAGTTCCTACCCCAGGTGCCTGGACTCCAAATCAAGTCTGACAACCAGCTTCAGAGGGAGGAGGGTGCTGGGATGCTCTGGCTGGCACGGCACATCAGTGGCTTTGGTCATAGAATCACAGAATGGCTTGGGTCAACAGGAACCTTTAAATGACTGGTCCAGGGCTCCCTGCAGCTCCTGGTGTTCTGGAAGCTTTTGACATTGAGCTCTGCAGTGGGCTCAGTCCAATAACTAACACCCAGAACACTTCACCAGGCCCTGCCAGGGAAAAGCTGCTTGAAAGCAGCATCTCCTCAGCCTCCACCAGGAGAGCTAATGGCCAGCTGTACCTCACAAGATGTGGGGGTCCCCTGAACCTGGAGGCACCTCTGCTGTCCTAATGCTTTCAAAACAGTGGAAGTTTTGCCCCAAAGCTATCGGAGGCCCAAAGCAAATCAGTGTGAATGCATTTTTTATCAATTCGAGTGTACTTTTACCATTACAGAATGTAGTTTAATATTTATTTACCTGTCACCCCAGATAATTCTAGGGGGGGTGGGGGGGAAATCCAGTAGCAACACTTATTTTCTCTGAAATGATTTCTACTATGACTTAGAAATTTGTCTCTGACAAGGTACATAACAGTTTCCTGGACCTGGCGTGGTCAGCACCAAATCCTGCCTGGCTAGGAAGGGAGATTTCTTTGCTCTCAAGGGTAATCTAACAGGAAAGAAAATCCTCACCTTTCCCTGGATTCCTTAAGGCAGTATTTTTAGTGCAAATTTTCTGCCAGTGAGAGATGGTGAGAAGAGCAGCTGTGAAAAGTGCTGCTCTGCATCGAGCAGTGATGGTCCCAGCAGTGCTGGGCACCAAGCTGGCTGAGCAGGGGACAGCTCCAGCCTTCAAACACCCTACTCTGATGGATGGGTCATGGCCCCTGGGAGACAGGAGGGTGCTCTGGACTCCAGGGAGCACCTCTGACTGTCAGCCGGGGCAACCTCGGGCACATCATTGCATCTTTCTTCCCCTCAGTGATCTTATTTGTGGAGTGACAGCACTTAAGCTGTTGAAGACTTATTCTGGGGAGGGCAGCAGTGCTGTGGCACTGCTGAGTGATGTTTCCCCGTGTCAGTTCTGCGTTTCTGTCCCCAGGGCTGTGCTGGCACCTCTGTGTGCCCAGGAGGCTGCTCCACCCCAGGCAGCAGCTCCATCCCGGTGCTGTCTGAAGGCAGAGAGCACCAAGTGCAGTTTCACACGAGCTGCTACCCAACATCCCCGTTAATAACATCCCTTTGTTGACAGCTTGGGCTGTTTTCAAACAGGCTTTGTCATCTCCTCCAATATGGGAAAGCATTGTCTGAAGCTGTATAGGATTATCACTGTGTCCTGGTCTTCCTGTAGCTGATGTGTCACTGCAGTGGAGGGAACTGCTCTGCTCCTCATTAGGCAGCACTGCAGAGCACGTCCAGCCAATTTAGCAGAGCAGCAGTGAGGATATCATCGCACCATCTCCATTTCCATTAAACAACTGGATCTGGCTCTCTTTTATTTTTAGGCTAACCATGCTGAGCTTTCAAATTGCCTTGATGATAATGTAGCTTTTAACTGATTTGTCGTGGCTGGTCGTTTTGCACATGAAAGTTGCTACTAGCTGATTAGGGGGAAAAAAAATCCACCATTGCTTCTTCTACTGCTCAGGAAATTGCAATCCTCAATCTGCAGCTTGAAAAGCATGTTGCCATGGAAATGATGCTTATGCTGTCGTAAATAAAAGTATTCCAGGGTCACCAGGGTCTGCGGCATAAACAGGGGCACAAACACTGCCTGGAAAAGTGCCAGAGTGGTTTAAACGTATAGGAAGATAATTTTAATGGTATTTCACTTTCACTGCTATCATCAGAAGGACTGATGAAGGTTAACACGCAGCCATAACCTTGGCACAAAAGCGAAGCAGGAAAAGTCTTGGCTCTTGGTGTTAATAAGAGTAGAGAAAACCAAACCCCAGCCCTCCTGACCAGTGTTTCCTAGCTCAATCAGAGCAGTGTTCTTCTCCCACTGCATCTCTCACACATCCAGCAGTGAAATCTCACTCTGTGTTCACTCAGGTGCAGTTTTATTGGATTCATCAACACAGCACACGAGAGCTCAGGAAAACCAGTAGATGCTGTGAAATGCTGTGTCATGGGCTACCTGCTGATGCAGGGAATATTCCCCCATTCTCTGGCTACATCCTGCCTACAGCCCAGGAAACCATGGGAAATTGGTCTTTTCCTTGGAGGGGAGACACTTCTGAGCAAGATCCCAGCTGAGGGAAGGTGCCGTGAGCCTTTCAGTGCTGCTGTGTGAGGGCAGTGGGAAACAGCTCCCCGCAGGACCGAGAGCCAGCACGGACACAGCTCCAAAGCAGAAATCCAGAGGCCAGCAGCAGAGAGGATTCGGGATGTGTTGGTTCATGCGAGTGCTCAGGAGGAAAGCAGGCAGTTACTGTTTCTGGTGGGTTCTTAACTGTTCAATGGACTGCTCAATGGCATTAAATGGGCCATACCCTGAAGCTGCCTTGGGCACTATCACATCAAGGATACACGCGTTTCTCCTTGTGTTTTTAATACCCACACAAGCATTTCGAGCACAGGCAGTCACTTTAAATAAAACTACAGAGATTGCAAATGCCACAGCTTGCTTATTTACTTACTGTCTCTTAGTCTGCCCAAAATGTGGAAATAATGTTTCCAGAGATGCTGGAATTCATGTGCCTGTTGAGAATCCTGGCTCCTGTCCTGGATGATATTGCATATTCAAGGGATGATTCACTCACTCCTGAGGGAGGAAGGACTGTACCAGCTGTACCACCTCTCCGGGGCTGACTGACAGCCTGGTGGTGTTTCCACAAGGAAGCCTCATGCCTCCAGGTTAAGCCAGCAATTATGGAACAAACAAAAGAGAAGTGAAATGGAGAGATGAATCACTGAGAGACCAAACAAAAGGGAATTGGAAAGGTGATGCCCAAGCCAGACTGACAACAAAATCTTCATTTGTCTCAGCCCAAAATGCACACGGAGGATTCTGCGTTTCTTTTTTGTGTAAATCAACAATGTGCTTTGCCGTCTGCAAGGGAGGATTTGGGAGGGACCAGCTCAGCTTTTAGGGCTTTGTCACCTCACTCCTGTGAGAGGCTGGTAAAACCTACAGCCAGCAGCCCTCGGATAAAGCCAAGTAAAACCCAACCCTAATACTCTTGACTGCTCCATAAACAGACTTAAAAGTTCAAGACATAGGTTTTCCCCTTTTGTACTCCAGTTTTTAAAAAAAGCTTTCATCCCTGTTGGGACAGGAACTGTGTGGGATACGGGGCTGATACCATGTGCATTACACACCTCACCATAGATTTATCACAGAAGGGCTGGCCAGGGCTTTGAAGGCAGCTGACGGCTCCCAGCTGGCCAGGAACTCACTCGTGTGGCCTCTGCAGCTTCCTAATGGGAACAGGGTGGAAAACCCGGGCTCAAAGGTTGCCCAGAATGACTAAGAGAGGAAAAATCCCCCCTGCCACTCCTGTGCTAATCAAAGGGGTGTGGAGAAGAGGTTTCAATTCCTCACTGCCCAAGAGGAAAATAAGATAAATGTATATATATATATACATAGAAATTACACAGCCAATTCCTGTATTAAGGAAGAAGCCTTCATGCCATCAAAATCAGTCTTGAAATTAATCTTGCTCGTGGTGTAGGGAAACTGAGCCAGATAGCCCAAGCTCCCTTGAAACGTCTTTCAAACATTTCTAATCTGTTTACTCCCAGGTTTTACTGCTGGCGGTACCTGGGACTTCGCCTCTGAGATTTCCTACAGTTTGTGATCCCAGCGGGTCAAAGTTTCCAAAGGTGGGGAGAAGAGGCAATCCCTTCCCCGCCTGTACGAAAGGTATGTGCCTTGGGGCTACTAATTTAGAACCGATGAATCAGGAATAAGTCACATAAAGAGCGTCCAGCAGCGGTGTTTACAGAGCACCTCCTCGGAGCAGACAAAGGCGTGTGTCAACAGGGAAAGTGCCGTGTGGCTTTCGTGGCTCCTCGTATTTAAACAGCTTTTGCGGAGATGGGAACATGTTGCCAGGGAAGCAGGAGCCCGCACGGATCGAGGTGCCCTCCTGCTCCTTACAATGGGAAAATGGAGCTGCCCCTGCCCTCCCCGCTTTTTGTTTTCCATCTTTGCAGCTTGAAAAAAGGCAGAAAAGGCAGTTCTTCCACAGGCTGATTAATGGCCCTTCTGCACAAACTGCATTTTGCACATATTTAAAAATCTTGAGCTAGATAACTCTTTGACCTAAAATATAATACGTTCTTTTTTTTTTTTTCCTGATAATGTCCGACATTTTAATACTTTATTTTTGAAGCAAGTCCTTTCTAACTTGAAGAACCAAGTGGCCGGGCTGTGGCTCTGGATGCGTGTGCACCCCCTGCACGTGTGTGGCTGGTGGCTGCTCTGAGACATCACTGGTCCAGCTCTGGGGCTCACCAACACATCTCAGACCACCAGGAGAGACGCCTCAGTCTGGCACCAAGAGGCCCAGGAAATGTGCCCGCCACAGCTCCCATTCCCATGGTGTGTGGTCCCTGGGGTGATCCATGTCATGCCCTGCCTGTGAACCATTCCCCAAATTTCCTCTTCCCCAGAGCTCTGTGTGTGTGGGTGTGATGTGAGACCAGGTTATATTAAGCCCACTGCTCAAAGGACCGGGGACGACGGCTCCCATGGGCACGTAGCAACTATGCCACAGAAAGAGTGAAAAATTCAGGGAACAAGTGGCACTGTAATCCATCTTACCTACCCGGAATAGATGTATCCATGTACTGATCTCTATAAACACACCCTTTTCTCCATATGGGTGGGTATATATTTATATGCACCAGCCTCAAAATACCAGTAAGTTTTTATTAGCCCCATTTGCAGATGGGGCGATGATGACAGACAAAGTGCTTTGATCCCTCTGGGCTGCTCCTCCTCGGGAGGGGAGAGCTGGAGCCTGCTGTCCCTAGGAGAGGTAAGAGAGGGAGGAGAGTTTTCCCAAACCCCAAGGAGCTCCTTGGTGCGGAGATCTTGCTCAGCTCTCACTTGGAATCACGCTGGCAAATAAACATGAAAGTGAAATCGGCATTGTGAGATCGTTATGCAAGAGCGGGCGGATCCCAGGACTCAGCCATTGTTCCAAACGTTTAATTAACATTATGAAAGCTGATTAAAGGAAAATCTTTAACCTCCAGGGAAATCCCATTTTCTCTCACTTCCCATACTGCTGTAATTTTCACAATGTAAGAAGGAAAGTGTTATTTCAAGGCATGATTCATATCAGCTACAACCTGATCTTTGCCACAGTCATGTCCTGCATCTTAAATAATCGCCAGCAGTGACACCAGACGGGGACACTTCTGAGACAGCATTTTTCCCCCTTTATCCCATGACCTGAATTGCCATCATAATTTCTAGACTTTGTGTCATCCTGGCATGATGACAAGCGTTCACCCACGCTCCAGAACTAAAAGTTGGTTCACAGGGACAGCGATACCTACCCAGACACAGCATCTCAGATACAAAGTGCGAGTGACACGCCACAGCCCGGCGTGGTAACAGCAGGGGCTGTTTGCCTTGGGCACTGCAGCAAATTCCTTTGAAGGCAGGAGAGTGGAGCAGCATCTCCAGTGACTCCCACCTAACCTCGAGTGAACCACTTACCCTTTCTGCTCTTTGGGAATCGGGGGCAGCGTTACCTCTGAGGCACTGCAAACTCATGAACATAACCAGCCACTGGAGATGTTTAGGTGGAAATTGCTATTGTAAATCAT
This sequence comes from Pachycephala philippinensis, assembly GCA_013397055.1. Taxonomy (NCBI): domain Eukaryota; kingdom Metazoa; phylum Chordata; class Aves; order Passeriformes; genus Pachycephala; species Pachycephala philippinensis. The sequence continues at coordinate 1,281,656 of VWZT01000741.1, forward strand.
GTTAGTGGAGAGATTTGCTCTCAGCTGCAGAGGATCTGTGAGCAAGCACGGCCCCCCAGAACTCAGCAGTGTATGGGTGGCACATTGCCTCTCTGCCCTTCCAGGACTATTTTAATTATATGGCATGGCCCATTAGGGACCTAATCCCAGGATCTAATCCTGGAGGCAACAGGCAGCTGACTGTCTGCTCTGTGTGCTCAGAGAAGCGCCCTTGGGGCCGCAGAGAGGGCGATGCAGACAGTGGGACAGGAGGACAAGCACTCACCCCACACACACAGAGCAGGCACCTGCCCAGGGACAGCCTGCTCACCCCCTGCCCAGGGCACCACCAGCTCCCTGACCCCTCTGACATGTGAGCGGCCCTGGGTCCTCCCTGCTTAACAAGAATCTGGGTGGATGCTGCATCTACAGACCTCCAAATCTAATTAAGGACACACACGGCTCCAGTCCCTTCCGAGCATCAGGCTTATATAAATACATACACATATAAATATACGGTACAAATACAGCCTCTGGCAGCAGGAACAGTCTCGTACTCAGATCTTCAACACTTCTTCCCATCTGTAGATCCTGCAGGTCAAAGACATTGCAGAGCTTCAGGAACCATTCTGAAAAGGGGAATGATTATTTTTTTCCCACTGTTGTCTATGTGTACGTGATGCAAAATCCATTTTAATTATGATACAACAGGGTCATCCTCACTGCTCTGAAGAACAGGGACCACTTTTGTGCACACAGAGACATTAGTAAAGCAGAAGCTCTATTTGTAGGATGAAATTCCTCCTTCAAAAAGCACTAGAGGTAAACCAAATTCACACCGTGAACACCAAATGTATGAAATTCTGACTCAATAAAAGGCAGACAGCTGGGTATTCTGATAAAAATGTTCCTTTATTTTTTTTATTTTTCTTTTCATTACCTGGATTCTGTGTTTGTCAGAACAACAAAAACAAAACACAGTTCCTTTGATACGCAGCAAATCTGAAAACAATCCTGCAAATAGCACAACACAAAAACTCCCACAAAAAGGGAAAGCTATAAAATTTGAGAGGCGACGAGGCTTTCAGAAGTGCCAGTTTCCCAGTGCAATGGCTGGAAGGGTGGCCTGGCCTGGCGGCAGTTCAATCATTTTGTAACGAAGGACAAATACTTTCAACATCCTGAGAAAGAGGGCGGGGGGACGGGGGCACGACTCCCTTGCTTTCCCTCCTCCTGCTATTCTTTCTCCTCCCTCCCCCCACCCCTCGGATTTTCAATAGCTCTTTAGTGTTTCCATCAAAGGCTTTTACCATTCATCCTCCCTTCTGGTGCCTGCCTTCCACCTGTCTATCCATCACAGCCCTAACCCAGGTCCCTTTTTTTTCCCCCCCTTTGCTATTTTTCACGCGGTGGGATTTGTTTATAAGCTTCTGTATTACCTAAACTGCAGGGGAAGAGGCTGCTGGGAGGAAAGTGAGAAAGAAGGATTAAGGGGGAATAATTCAGCTCCATTGCATTTCCATCTGAACGGTCATAAAATGTGCAAATCCTGTTCCTGGGAATTTCGTGTCAGAGGCCTTCCCTGCCACTGCCCTTCCCGTAGCCCTTCTCTCTTTGCCTCTCATGGAAAAACAAGTGTTGGGAGGGATGCTGTACCTCCACAGACCCCAAAAGCCACGAGGTGTGTGCCAGCAGGGAGGAGGCTCCCACCAGCACGTGTGCAGGGAGACACTCCAGATGTGGCCATAAACTGCAGACAAGGAGGTGGGAGGCTGCAGGGATTGAATCCAGCAGGACAACAGGAGTGAGCAGGGAAAGGGTGCTCAATATGACAGCTCCCAACACCCCCAGCTAATTAATGAGCCTGGGTAAAATACAAAAATAACCTTTCAGGCTTGTTGGCTCCGTAAGCAAATCATACAGAAATATATGATTCAGACCCCAGCAGCTTGAAGAGTTTCTACTCTCTCATTTTTAGCTCGTCACCATCACAAGGCACCAAAACAGGCACAGGCCAGCTTTCCAGACCCCGGAGATCCACCAACAATCCACCTGCCAGCAAACTGTGAGACAGAAGAAGGGCCACTGCTCTGTGCAGGCCAGTGGAGATCTGTCACTGATTCAAGCAGAAGTCACTGTGGCCTCTGGGCACTGCTGCTACCTGACCAAACACTCTCAGAACAGCAAGCAGTGCTAAAAAAGGAGGTGGCCCTCAACCTGTCCCCAACCCTGGTGGGCCCACAAACTTTTTCTTGGTGGAACTTCATGTCATATCTGCTGGACCTGGCAACAGCTAGCAGCTATCTTCCACTTACAGCCACATCCCAGAGATACTGAGGATCACCCAGCAGGTAGCACATGTCAAAATAAGTTCCTTTGATTGGCAGTTATTTATTATTATTAAATAAAATGAGAATAGATTGAATGGGTTGCTCAGCAGCAGCTCAGTTCTTTGTTTGGCAACTTCTTGGACAGTTTTGACCATACGTATGACAACACGAAATAAATTTCACTTGCTTGCAGTAGCAGTTGGCTATAAATTCAGTCCATCGATGATTTATAGCTCTAGCAGCAGTGGGATATATGAAATGAGAAGCCCTTTCATCCTTAAACTGCTCTGCAGTCTGGTAGAGACGATGAAAGCCATTGTTCCTAAGGCCAGAGGAGAGCAGGAGTTCACTCAGCTGTGGTAGGAGGAGGTGTGCAAATTGGGTCCAAAGGTGAGGGGAGGCCCACAGACACAGCAGCCCTTGGTTTCACAGAGCAGCCAGAGAGAAATCCTTAATGATGCTTGGCCTTGCTTCGCAGGCTGGAGGGGAGCAGCATTTCCATCAACTAAATGATCTCAACCCTTTGGCTTCCCCGAGGGCACGGCACCAGGACAGGCTGGGATCGCTCACCAGAGTCACTCTCAGATGTTTGTGCTCTTCCCACCCAGCAGCAGCCCCGAACCTGAGCGTGTCTTTGGCACAGCAGGTGGGATCCTTAATCCTGCACAGGGCCAGCCCCAAGCGAAGATTAGCAGAAGAATCTTGTTTTCATTAAAATCCAACCTACCATCCCCGTCCTCTCTGATGGTGCAGGTTTAAAATGCGCATGTCCAGCTCTGGTGGCAGCTCTGTTCCTGCAGGGAAAGGGCAGTTCAGCAGCCTGCCTCTTCACTTTCTAATGTCTTCCTTTCTTTTAACCAACAAGTAACTAAGACAGACACGGTGAGGAATGTTAAATGCACCTCCTCCTGCAGAATTTTGTCAGCAAGATCACTGGAATTGGGATTTTGCCTTTATTACGTTTCTTTTGACCGTGGAACTGGTCTGATTTTCCTCCCAGTGATTTTTTTTTTTTTTTGGTGGAAACGAAAACCCCACAAAAACAACAAAACAGGAAAAGACATACAAATAAACACTAATACGTACAGGAAAAATACAAAACTTAGCACCATGCACTCCCCTCATTATTAGACAAAGGTTGGGAAGGGTTCACAAGTGTAAAACGCTCATGTGAATTATGAGATTACTGCTCAGTTTTCTTTCAAGTCGTGGGCTGGAAACAGATGGTGGCTGTAGCATTTATGACGGCACAACATGTTACTGCAAGCCTAGCCATCTCTCTCTCTCTCCTCTCAAAAATGCAGCTGCAAGGAAAGTTGTGGAAAATCACATTAATAGTCTCTTCCACCACACAGTTTTCCAGCCCTTCATCCCTGGCCAGCACATGGACAGAGCCATCTTGTATGCCAGCAAGAATACTCTCCTAATCCCTGTCCTGAATAGTTACCACTGACTGGCTTATTTAACAGCTAGTTAAAATGTGAGGTTTGTTAGCATTGCAAAAAAGCCTCCAGAAAGCAGGTCCTTAAGGTCAGGGCAGATGCCATGTGATCCCCAGGGCTCCCTAAGGGAAACACTCAGAAAGAAGCCATCAGACTGTCTTTCAGCTGTTTATTATTTAAACATTCGGTTCAGGCCAAGCAGGTTGATTTATAAAGAAGCAGAAAAACAGATATAACAATTGCAAAAGCATCTTTGTAACTCAGGAATCCAAATCTCACTTCCAACTAAGAGTAGAAACTTTCACAAGGGCAAAGGCCTCTGGATTTTCAGTCAGACTGCCTCACAGTGACCACAGGCTTGGAAGGATCTGGGTCCCTGAAGATACAAAGAGCAACTAACCCCATATTTAAATATCTTGCCTCTACACAAGAAAAAAATGTCCATGTGCTTCAGTCCTGATGGAAACGCCTTGCTGCCTAAAATATGTTCACACCTGGACTTGAACCCTCGAGCCGAGCCTGGGGCACAACCCCTCCACTCTCAAGGCACCACAGAGGGCTCTGCTGACACCAGGGACCTCTTCAAGCAGTCCAAAACTGTTACCTGTTATCCCTAGGATTTCTGTGTGCTTTGCAAACATGAAGCAATCCTGCACCACATCATTTCTGAGAGCATTAACTCTCTGGGATTCCGAAATCAGCATTTTAGAATTACTTCTTCACTTGAGTTAATTAAGGCTCTGTCAAATAATAACTTTTCCAGACAAGTGTCACTGGTGTATCTGAGTATCCATGTTGTTATTTTCACTTTGCTGGCCTCACTGCCTGGTTGGGAACATCAGCACCAACTTTATGTGCTCATCCTCAGCCACTCCAGTGTGCTCCTGCCATGCTTCCTGCAGCCAGCTACACACAGGGCAGCAGTTCTGCCCTCTGGGGTGTAGAACAGGGCAACTGAAAGCAAGATAGACTTTTACCACATTCCCTTTATCACTTTTCACAGCTAGACCAGGAAGTTGCCACAGAAATTCAATAGTGTACACACTTGAAATTCTAAATAGCCTTTTGCCAGAGATAGACTCTCTCCAGGTGATATGACCATACATATCCACTGCATATCTGTCGTAACTGCAAAAGCCCTCAGACCTTTTCTCTAAGATAGAGAAGGTGCCATTTCATTTTTCTTTTGGAAACCTCCTCCTGCAGAATTCATTAGTATCCTACGCAACAATGTACTTCCTGTAAGTACTGAAATATAAAGTGTATTAGAAGTTTCCACTTCTGGTTTTATCTTTTCCTGATCTAGCCTGAAAATTCTTTTGAAGTTCCTCAAAGTGTTCTTCATATATGCTTGTTTTAGGAAATACCAGATCACTATTGGCAAACTTCTCCTTAATTAAGTGAGATAAAGAAATCAAGATGATATGATCTGCTTAGCTTCCCACCTTTTTAAGGTACCATTTTAAGATTTTTTTTTTCCCCACTTGCCTTTGAAAAGAAACATGCTGAAGAAACTAAGGAAGAAGAAGGCCCAGAGAGGGCAAGCACAGCCCTGGGCTCTCCAGTGCAGCTGAGCTTGCTGGTAGAAAACCAGTGAATAGTTAAAGCTTTCCCTCATTCCTATGGAATGGTTTATTGAAAGGTTTCAGACCCTTCTGAAACTCACATCACTCTGGACAATGCTGAAGAGGAAAAGACTACCCTACCCTGTGTTAGCACAGTGGGCTCTTCAGGGCCTCAGCTCAGCCAGTCAACTCAGATCATGCCTAGCTTGAAGCACAAGTAACTTCAAAGAAACATCTCACATGCCTCAAGTTCAGCTTTGCACTGTCTCCCTTGATGAATCACAACCTGGGGTGTGCAGGGAGCTAATGGGAAACATTTGCACTCGCTAACCCCAGCTGCAAGGTCCCAAAACCCCTGTTGGCTACACAGGCACAGCCCAACCACTCTGGATGGGCCAGCAGGCTCTTCTCAACAAATGCATACAAGCTGTTAGGCAAGCTCTTCTGAAGCACCTCTACAAGAAACATATCCCAGAACAGCTAAAATTTGATTTAAAAGCGGTATTTTGGGGCAATCAGTGAAGTACACAAGCTGAGCATTAACCTGCCCGACTCCTACACGGCCTGTTGAAGGAACCACTCTGTCTGGGATAAATTGCTTGTCACTTTTACTGTGGAAACCCCCTGCAGTCAAGGGGAATTCACATCTTGAGCAGGTTTTTGAGTAGCTTCCTGGCTCCAAGGAGACCTCTGAGCAGAATACTTTACAGTGGGTGAGTCTGGGCCAAGAAATATCCTCACTTCCAAGTGTGTGAGCATAGAGCCCTCCGCCCACACCCACACTGGAAGTGATGGAGCATCTCTCCCTCCTCTTTTGGTCCCACACAGACTCCAACAGCAGCTGAGTGGGGCTCCAAGGTGAAATCTGGCCTCTTGAAACTTCCCTGGTCTTCAGTTTTAACCAGCACCACCTTTATATAGAAAATACATGTAAAGCCAAAGTGCTGAGGAAAGGTGAAGCATGGCTGGAGTGAAGGGGGCTCCCCATCTGAAATGTCTGAAATCGAAAGTTTGAGAGCTGCTGCCTAGAGATGGAAGGCAGAAATCATGGCAAAATCATCAGGTCAAAATTAGTCTCTCTTCAGAACAAAGACAGAGACGTCCTGATGCCAACAAAGGTTTCTTGAAAGTCATGTAAAAATGAATTAAAAGTGGATGCCCATATCCCTTAGACTGCTGAAAAAAGTCCAGCTAGGGATGTCCAGCACATCTGGAGGGGCTCTTCATACTTCACTGAGGTCTAAAAGTTTTGAGTTCATCCCCAAAGGGAGCTGAGGCCACCCAGCATTTCACCCATAGGCCCTCTGTGAACAGAGTCTTTCTTGTGGTCAAAGAGGGGCTATCTTGAATTTATGTCTTATTTCTCCCCTTGCGAGCAAACAAAACAATTTTTATGAGTAATTCTACCCACTAATTGCCAAGGAAAAGTCTGGTAAGAAATGCTCTGCATTTTTGACAGGTCAGAGGCTTCCCTAAACAAAGTTGTTGTTTTATGTTTTCTATCAGCACATGTTCACATCCGGGGTCCTCGGTGAATTCCAGCGTGGATGAGTCTCTGTGGGAAATTGCTTTTCCCTATTTTCTTGTTCTAACTGCTCCAGGAAATGAGTCTATTTTTACAACAACACTAAACAGCAAAGTATGAAACCATTATCTGCTTCGTGGCAAGAGTTTCGGGTCAGTTCTCAGGTAACTGTCACCTCCAGAGAAGTCACTGGAGCTGTATCTGTTCATGCAAGGTAGAGCCCTGACCAATTATGTAATGGGTTGATCAGTTACCAGAACACAGAGCTACCACGGGCCTAAGGAGTGTCTCGTTTTCATGCGTCTCAAAGTTCATCCAAGCCCTGATGTATTGATAAGTGAAGTATTCCAGTATTATGGTCTGTAAAGATGATAATTAACTGCTGAAAGATTTAAGCATGAGCATTCTCTACAAACATCTACTTTGTCACTGAATGATCCTTATAAGTAGTATCTCTTCTGGATCTTTTTTTCACCTGCCAAATAAACCAGGGTGGGATTTTCAGAAGTGTTTAAAATGCTTTTCTCCTACTTACTTGTGATTGCTTTCAAGAATGAAGATGTTTTTCAAAATCCCCAGGGGATTTCAAGCACTATGAGCTCAACTGCGTCTCTGGGTGCTTTTGCTTTTTGCACACCTGACTTAACAGCTACTCTGAATTTCAAAGCTGGACAGTAAACCCAGTTTGCAGGGTTCATTATGCAGGATCAAAGACGGTACACAGTGGCCAAACCACCAGGTCTGATCTGAAGATGTGTAACACCTGTTACAAACTTGGCTCCTTGTTTCCTGGTTTGAGGGACTACTTCACCCTTCACATGTGAACTTCTTTTCTGTTGAAGCACTCAAGCAAGCCTTTCTTTGTGTATTTTATCTAAGAACTTGGGAGACATCTGGCATGCACAAGTATCAGTCCAAACAGAAATTCTGAGTTGCTCAGAACTCAAACCAAGTCAGATTTGGTGGCCTGCTAGTAAATCAAACATAAAAATGATTGGATTCCCCTCTATGGGAAGAAGTAACCCTGGAAAAATGGGACACGGAACTTTCAAGTGACAGAAATGCTATCACCAGGATGCTCCCAGAATTTCTTCCATTGATTACGAACAAGAGTAGGAGTTAGCACTTCCTTGCCTTGGGGTTGGGAACGAGGTATCCGTGACTTTCCACCTAATTGGAAAGCTCACCAAACGTCACTCGAGCCCAGCATACAGAAAACAAACTTAGAGACAATATCTAAGGAAAACAGAACCTAACCTATGACTTGTTCTTTGATTTACAACTGCGATTGCAGGCCCCACCTCACAGTCATATGCCATGGTAATAGGCAGCAGTTCAACAAGAACCAGTCCTAACTTTTCACATGTTGTAGCGATTCTGAGCTACTTCAGCACATACTTTAGCCTGATGCAGCAAGTAATTAGAATGACTAAAGGGACAGGTGGCATGCCACAACTAAAAAAAAAGAATGATAGATCCTTTGGTCTTGTTTATTCTACCTTCTAATTCCTTTTCTTTTCCCTAAACCAAAAGTTGACAAATTTCACAGAAATTTGCTCTCACTAATTTCTCCCATCTCAAATTTGTCTGTTATCAGTATGACTGTGAGTCTTCAACTTACATTTCCTGGGGTACCCAAACAGATGCTCTGAAATTGGGTTCACTGGCATTAGCAACTGCAGTGCTGAATCCACCCGTGCCAAGGAAGTATCTTCCCCCCAAAATGAACAAACATGTAGTTCAAAATGGAAACCTCTATGGGAGCAGGAGTGGAACTGCCCCAGCTGTTTTCCTAGTTGTATATACAAGACTTGTTACTTCATCTTTGGGGTTGCTTACAAAATACTTCCAACACCCTGAGAGCACAAAGACCCCCAGCCCACAACTGGGATCCTGAGCCAGGAAGGCACACCCTAATTAAAAAATAAAGCATCAACTCTGCTCCATTTGCCTGAGGTCAATGGCATGTTTGTCCAAAGCTAGGAGCACACTCAGGCACCAGTTTGAAGAAGAGCAAACACAAGCATCTCTTAAAGTGTTTTTCCATGTCAGGGCCTGGGAAAAAAAATTTAGGATTGGGCCCATGATAAAAACCATTCCCCTAGGAAATGTTACCCACACCATAAAAGGAAGGAATGACACTGAACTAAAGAAGAATGAAAATTGTCTACTGAATTTTTGTAAATTCCCATAAAATCTGAGTCTTGTTCTATGTGCATAATTTTGACTATAAGTCATGAAAGGCTGACTCCTTAGAGAAGCAGGAAATGACTGGCTCATGATAGGATAAAAGGCTGCATAATTGCCTGGGCAGAAAGATGGATTTTCATCAATCACTACGTTCTGTGACAATATGGCAGTGGCTTTTGATCATGTATCCGATGCACAGTAATTACGCAAAATGACTTACCCTCAATCTTTTCAGTATTTAGCTCTAAGGGTGCAAGGATTCATTCTTGGAAAGGGAAGATGGTCGTGTGATTTAGGGCACTGGATGAGCACTCAGATCTGAGTCCTCTCCCTGGTTCTGCCACAGCCTTGCTGTATGACCTTGCACAGGCTTTTCTCCATGCCTCGGTCTCGCCTAAAATGGGATAACAACAGTTCTTTATTTCAGAGGAGATAGGAACACAAACCAGCTCAAGGCTGTGCCGCAGAAATGCTACAGCAAAGAGCAGCACAGAAAAGCTCAGACACGGAATAACGCCTTGCTAATAAAATGTGGGAACACAGACAGCAATTAAATTGACCAATAAACACAAAACATAGGCTGATTTTTGAGGAATGCAACACTGATAGGTTCTGTTACCTGGAATTAAAGGAAATTTAAGTGGAATTCTTATAAGCTGACCTGAATCTGAGATCTGCTAGTAGTACAAACTGTGTATCAGAAACACCAAGGAAATTACTTCATTCAAAACCTCCAAATGGTGTCTGTTTTACAGCAAGCACAATTTCCAGCCCAAGTGAGGGTCAGATAACTATCCAGAACAACATTTTCAAAGCCATGGGAGGGGCCTACAAACATGAGTTCCTCCTATTTACAGTAATATTTGAGCATGCAAATCTGAGGTAGTTTTGAAACTTTGAAATAAAATCTGAAACTTTCAAATTAAAACATAAATGGGGCCACTGATCCTAATTAAACTGTCAGATGTCTGGAACAGCTTCAATGCCACTATTCCAGAGTCACACTGCTGCTGGAATTTGACAGAGCTTTAGCTAAGAGTCTTCAGTAGTGAGTATTTTTCCAAATGCAAAGATGAATCTTTTTCTCTAAAGCATTTGCTTTTCATGTGAGGGGTCAGTTATGGGCCTGTGGGTCTGGGAGAGAGGATCTCAGGGCACATGCCTACACAAACCAACTGATTTGGAGACCAACAGATCAAAGGCTGCTCTGTCAGATGAGACACGTCTTAGGAAGGGAAAATAATTTCTGAGAGACAGAAACAAGAGGGATGGAAAAGTCAGGCAGAGAATAGCTGGAAAACAGCCTACAGAAAGGCAACATGGACCTGAGGAGAACAGACAAGAGAACCTCCTAAGTGGAATGTTGAAGCCCATTGGAAGGAGGAGACCCAAAGATGCTGTTCCAAGCAAGAGTAAAAAGCCTAAACCCAAAGGGCTGGAGCTGCCTCGGAACCTGTGAGAGGAACAACTGCCTGCAGCCACCGTGTACTGTGTAACAAAGCAGATGCCAGGCAGGACAGAGGACAGGAGAAAAGGAAAGAAAACTGGCACACAGTCCTTGGTTTCACTCAACAAAAATCTACTGAAAGACAGGTCTGGAAAGACGAAGCGCAGAATTAAATGTAATGAGTTGACTAAAGAACCAGTGACCATTCACATATTGTAATGCTGACACTGGGTTTGGGCAGTCCCCTCTGTATGTCTTTTCTGATCAGACAAGACCTCAGAAAAAGATATAATCAGACCAAGAAGTTCTGGATCCCTGGACAGAGGAAATGAGTGCAGAATGTAAAAAAGAAAAACATTTCATCCCCAAACTGCTGCCTACCATGTGGAAGGACAAAACCAACAAGGTGTTAAAGCATTGCATGGAAGTGCAACTTTTGACAACCACCATCCTTGACTCCATCAAGCCCCCTGCTCACCCCCCACCCCACAAATAACAGAGCTGTCCATCAGATATCTCATGGCTCCAATTGCTCACACCCTTCCCTGTAACACTCCAAATGCAGCACATTAGAAGTCCAGAGGGAGTCCACCTCCAGCAGACAGCAGAAGAAGATATCACACGGCATTCACAAATGCACAGAGAACTGTTTAATTTACAGCCACAATGGTGAAACAAACCATTTCAGAGCTTGGACATTCAAAGTTAAGTCTGACACCCATTCTTATATTCACTTATTGTGCTTAAGTATTAGAGAACACAGGATTACATTAACCGCACACGACAATCTGAGATCCCTGCGGGACCGAGGAGTGGAAGGGATGAGCAAGAATGAGGGACCAGCCCCTCAAGTGGTGTAAGCTGGTACAGCTCCACCGCAGGCAGCGGAGCGACGGCGATTTACACCAGCTGAGGGGAGATGGCCCTGGAAATGTCCAACTTAACTTTGAATTAACGACTCCCATGTCACAACCTTTCAGGTCACTGTTCCTCCTGGTTGTATCTGCCACTTTGAAGGAGGACTAATCCCACAACTCGCCACGGTCCCAAGGCTGGTGGGTGAGAGCTCAGCTGGACTACAGGAAGTGATGCTCGTGTCGTGACACTACTCCTCGCCATTTAACAGCCATGGACTGCATCCTCATCTGATGTAAACTAGCTTGGGGGCAGCAGAAGTCAGAAACATTTGCCAATTTATAGTAGCTGAGAACATAGCCCTGAGATTTTTGTGTTTTCTGCTGCATGCTGTATGAACACTGTGCTTGACAACAAAGACTCGTGTGCGTTTCATTCCTGGGAACAGAATTAACTCAAGACTACAAGTCTCAAACAAACAGCTACTGGAAAAGTCCCCATTCAGTCTTCACTCTCTCCTGGTGTGCTGAATTTGGCATCACACGTTTATTTGCTGGCACCAACAAAACCTCTCAGTTGGCTTTGTTTTCAAGACTTTGCTACAAGGCCAGGCTCCCTCGGGATGTAAATCAGAGCTCCAGGATACCCAGGGGAGTCACTCCCAAGGAGTTGGCCCACAAACCCAAACACAACCTTCTCATGCCAGCGCAACCATGGGACTCTTTCCAAGAGTTGTTTTGCAAACTATTCCACTTAAGTGACTTCGACATCCTTTCATACCTGCACAGTGTCTGAGTGGGTCACATAATGCTTTTCATCTACATGATTTTAATGGATATATGTTTGGTTTTTTTTCTTTCATTAGATATCTTTTAGACAAAAAAAAAAGGAACGGAGCAACATTATTGGCATCCCACTGAAACATAAATATATAAATTACATTTTATACACTTTTTTAAACGCAGACACATACATTCATGTGCATAACATTGTGAACAGTACACTTAGTGGAAAACAAGCACAGACAATCTTAGTTAAATGTATTTCCAGTTTTGGTGCTCAACAAATACACTGGGAAAATGATCACAAAATAGAACGGTGACTAACTCTATCTCTGCATTAGCATCTGAAGCCAATAATGCCTGTTAGCTAACATTGCTTTGTTTGGTTGAATTTGGACATAGCTACAGGAACAGGAGGGGAATGTTTGAACTATATTTAGAGAAATGGAAAGGTTAAAAATCTCGCTCTCTTTTGTTGTTTTAAGGTTCTGCAGTTCATTCACATTTGAAGATATTTTTATTTGAGTGGAAACACTGTCTTCAAGACAAACTTTTTTGTTGTTCCAAACTAAGAAAACTCTTTCATCTCTTTGTAGATGTTTCACAAATAAAAGAATCCAGTAGTTCATTTTACATATCCAATGTAATAATCCAAGTAAAACAAAGGGTACATAATCCAAACTACTGGGGTGGGGCAGTGATTTTGGCCAAGTGAGTAGCCATGTCGTATCTGGCACAGCCCTAAATTTCCAAAGCAGTACAGAAGGATTTATCCATGTGGCTCCCACTGCAATCTGTGGGGAACTGAACATTTAATCCTTTGGCACTTTGAAAATACAGGAGCTGGTGCCAGAGTATTTTATCTGCCCTGCTATAGTTAAAATAGATTTTGATGTTATTTGGGCTATTCTACTACAAAAATATGACCACAAAATGCTTTTTTTTTTTCTTTTTTCTTTTTTTTTTTTGGTTCAAGAAAACATAGCAGGCTTTCTCAGGTATATAAAACTGTTAATTTTTAGATAAAAATACAAACTTCACCTTTACAAAAACACATATTTCTGTTGAATACACATAAAGCATAACATTTTACCAAAAATAAAGAATTTTAGGTTTTGTTCAAATATTTGCAGCAAGGTAGTTCCCATGCCACCATGACATTATACAATGCAGATACAAGAATTTGTACATTTCACACAGCTCCAACATGTGAAATAAAAGTATCTGTATACTGATAAGAATGACAATTGCTAACACAATATCACTAGTAGGCAACTGGCATAAGTCTTTAAGAAAAAAAAAAAAAAGGATTTTTGCATGGATATCCTATGATTTGTTTACGCACATCTCTCTTTTTTTTTCACTTTTTTTTTTTTTCTTTTATGTAATGCTTTAAATTACGGGGGAGGTTGGGGAACATAAACCAAGAAACGTCTAGAAAATTATGCATAGGTATACCATTTTTATTTTAATACATCTCATTAGTTTGCATCCCACTAGGAGAAATACCATAATGTTTTGTGTTCTGCTTATTGTTATACCAGTCTTTTATATGTGTTATTGGCAAATGTAGTCCAAGAGATAATAAAAAGCTAGGCAAAGAGTAAAAAGAAAACTTAATAATCACTTTATGGTGTAAAAAAAAAAATCCACTTAAGGCTCCCCAGAAGGTTTTTTTGTATAGACTTTTAAAACACCACCAAGCAAGGATGTATTGTTCTATAGTGTTTGCGTGGCATTTGATCATTTCATACATTCCTGCTTTTTTTGTGCCTGAAGTCCACCAGTGTCCATCCATCTTCATCAAGAACGCAGGCACATTTCTTGACGTAAAGCACCGTTGACTGCTCTGACAGAAATCCACTATTCACTTAGATTTTTGCCATGTTTTTGAGTACTTTTGGTATCCTCCATTCATTCAACTGTCTTTTTTTCTTTTCTGTTTTTCTTTCTTTCGTGTTTTTTTTTTCTTTTTTGGACAGGGAAGCTTCCTATTGTTTCACAGAGTGCTACAATACTTGCTTTGATGTCACATTAAACAAATGTACATTGTCTCTTTGTTCTCATTAAGTGTTCTTTTGAGCCAGTTTTTTCACACAGGAGAACAAATAAAGTATACAGTCAATAAGCACCATACATAGTAGGTTCAGGAATGTAACAAACCATGTACATCCATGTCCCAGAGAGAAGGTTTTTTTCTAGCTTATTTTCACCTTACATCTGCAGGAGAGAAAAAAGATACAATAACTCTATGATTAGAATCAAAGGTCCTGTCCTTGAAGTAGATGACTTAAAAGAAAAAAACTGTTCTGCATGAAGAGTCACTAACCTGGGACAAGAAGTTCTAAATGCTGTTTTGATTGAGTTTACATGCTCACTTTTAAAGTTGAATTTTAGAAAATCTTTGCTTCTATCATACTACTCCCAATAAATACCTGTTAATCTGAAACAGGATATCAAGTTTAGCATTCTTCAGAAATGATACATTGGTATAAATGAAAACTGCCACTGGGAGTTTATGTGCAAAAACAGGGGCTTGAAATTAAATTCACCATCATCCAGGCGTTAGGCACAGACACTGCAAAATCCAAATCATTCCCACTCCAAATACCAGAATCAATTGCAAGTGCTGCAGTTTACATACTTTCAAGTCATTAAGAAATGGAAATTCCGTATTTAATTTGGAATGTGTGTCGCCATCATCATACATTGCTAATATGTTGGCCAAAGGATTTCAGTCATTTTTTGCACTGAGGGTGTTAGTTTTTCACTACACTGAAAACCTCATGAATTTTGATGACTGACTATCATCATCCTACTGAGACTGAACAGACCAAAAAAAGATCTTAATTTTCTGGTGTAAGTAACACAGGGCTCTGCAACACACACACAAAAAAAGGTATTTCTTAGCATCTTTCTTGTCATGAAAGCAGATCATCAGATTGTGTCAGGTGCATGTGCAATCAACCCCAGTTCACGCCAGAACATGGGTTTGATGGTCACACAAATAACAGTATTTGCTGTTATGTACACTCAATGTTTCACAGCCAAGGACTGGGAACACAACAATTTGTAACCTGAAAATTCATTCATGCATTATCACGTGACGCTTCGACCTCAGAAATCAATAATGAAACACAAGCAGAGGCAATGGAACTTGAGATTTCAGAAGCTGAAGTATTAGCACCCTCCAATAAAAAAGAAATAAAAAAGGCAAGAAAAGGAAGTAGCTCAAGAATGTAAGATGCTGATGGTGATGTGGAGCTTAAAGGGAAAATACCAGCAGGTAGAATTATCAAAGCCAATCAAATCTAATCTCTTTGCAGCCTTGAGGTAGCAAGTGTCAAGATTTTGAACAGTGATTAAGTTGAAGTGATGATATTTGATTAAGTTTTCCAGTACTTGTGCTATTAGGGTGTTCAGCATATAGGTCCTACCTGAATATCAAATAGTTCCAGTAGGTTTTATGTTGGTTTTAACTTTTTTCGTTTCCGTTTTTTACCTGATTCCCTAGGCCTTCCTGTTAACATAAGGGCAGGGCTGGTGAAAAGCCCTAAGGTAATGCATTTCGTGTAACACTGAAGTCATAAATACTCAAACCGTTTACATTTCAAAGAAATCTCATTATCCTTTGCATTAAAGTAATAACTTTATAACGTCTGATTTGACATCGAGTTTACAAAGTAATTACACAAAAGCAAAGAAATAATAAACGAAGTTGGCATTGCACACGTCATTCCCAAGATCCATCTGTAATTACTGTTACCATGCAGCACTCAACATTTGCCTTCAGCTCTGGAGTTGAGCTATTTTCAGCTCACCATCCACTTGCTGGGTGCAAGTTTTGTTCCTACCAGTAATTAACTCCTAGAAATGTATTTTTCCGTGATAATTCTGCCCCATTTTTTACACATAACAAAACCAAAAATTTTGTTCTTAAAATCATAGCGGCTTAGTCTTTGGCAATTAAAGACAATTTGGAAAACTGACACTTATCTAATGAAACTTTTTTTCCAAATGGGAGACACAGAAAATGTATCAAACCATACACACATTAAAAATAGCCACTTTATGTGTGGTTTTGTCTAATAACTCCACCCAGTTTCAGCTAAACACTCAGCTCAGATTGTAAATTGATGTCCAGTAAAATCACAGCAGAGGTCTAGCTTTGCTTTTATAGAAATTTTAATTCCTCTGCTCTGTACATAGCAACTGAAGTTTACATTTGCTTGGAACCAGGTTTATGTCTCCATGCTGGGTGGAGCCAGAAAACCCTTCCTCACTCGGCCACCTACAAAATCTATCACCTTGGGGCAGCTTTCCTCCTATGTTTACCTGCTCTTCACTGACTCTTTAATTTTGGGCTAGTTCTACTGCACCCTTAAATTCCCTGCAGAGATGCAAAACAAACTTTGGAGGCTGCCTTCAACCAGATTCAGGAGAAAGGGAAATGTCCTTTCTGCCGTAGTGGGTTTCCTGAGTGTGTCAAGCTCTGCATTGATTGCACTGTAGTAAGTAGATCTGAGCTAATGATTTTAGGTAATTCAGAATGATTTTACGAAAGCCAGATTGAAAGTAAGAATTTTTCCCCATAAATCTTTCCCCACTGTAACTCAAAGGTTGTCTTGATAAGGCACATTTAGGTTTAAGGCGAGAACTGACAAATTCTTGAGTATACGTAAGGAAGCAACAGGAATGAGCAATGTTGTTTCCAAACTAACTCCTTAGCCTTGAATGCTGAATTTATTCCAAAGTGCTTTACATTAATTTCATTCGTATTTTCCCCAAGGTCAAGTAAATCTTGATGTTAGCCCTGTTTCCACAAAGTCTAAAGAAATTAGGCAACAGAGTTTGCCCATGAGCTGCAACGTGACAACCTTTAACTTAGTGAAGCAAGACCTGAACGCTACTGGGCATTTACATTTATTTAAAGGCCAACCTAATGACAAGTGATACACTTTAAATCTGAAATCCAAACTCCTTATACAGCACAAACTGGCCCTCATTTTGCATCTTCAACACCGAGAAGCAGCTGGGAGCTCCTCTACTGAGTTCACTGCAAGCAACGTTTGCTTTACATTGTTTACTAATATAAAAATAAGGTCCATATTAAATCAGCATTAATGCAAAAATAAAAGGAAAACATACCAGTTTCTTCTTCTCTATAATCTGAATTAGTATTTGATGATGTACAGGTGCATTCCATATGCTCTTCTAATCTCACCAGAACTTCTTTTAATTTTGGCTTTTTTCTAATATATTCCACTTTTGCCACCTATAAAATACGATGAGGTATGTACTGAGACACATCAACATGGTTACAGTCAGAACTGAAGACAGATAACTATATACCTCTATTTTTAATGTAGCCAAACCCATACAAAACGTTAGCATACCAATCATCTTTTATCTTAATTGTGCATCATGTAACTATTTATTGCACAGACTATTTGTTTATTCAGGTTCAGCAGTTTGAAACTATTTTCCCCCAAGAAATAAAACAATTTCCCATTCACTTTGGTTTGATGTTTTAAGCGACTCAGTTTCCACATGCATCACAATAAACTTCCACACAGATTCAAATCAGTGGTTGTTCTTGTAAACTGCCACTTTTAGCACAATCTTCTGTACGTGTTGTTAAAGGCTGACAGTGAAAGCATTAGACTGGCTTGTAATACATTTTATTATCTACAAATTGGTGTCTCCAGAGCCCTCTGGATGCAAAGTGCTCAACCTTACACAACCAGGATCTGAACATCACCTTAGAAAGCAGAGTCTCATTCCTACTCCCTCCCTGCAGTAACCTGGGGCTGGGTCATAAGACCTCTTTTTAGGGCACAGTTTTTAGGTCCAAGGGAACTACCACTCCTACATGGGGTCCAGCCTTTGGCTTTATTGGGGGTAGCTGGCAGACAGAGTATTTCTCCCCAGTCCTTCCAGCTGTTCACAACTGCACTGCTCCACTTATGGCATCCTTAAAATAACAAAGTCTGGAGGGCAAGTTGGGGTTGGAGGAAGGATAATGCTGGAGCAGCTCTGGCTACGTGCAGATCTCTCATCTGAAGGAAACCAAGGCAGAACAGAAGGATGTTGGGGTGGGGGATGCTGAACACGAGGACATCCTGACCCACAGGCTGGCAGCCAGGAGAGGAAGAATGGCAGAGAGAGAGGGAAGGAGCACTGATGTTCTGGGGTGCTGAAATGGCTCGTGGGATGCTGGTCACTGACTGTGCTAAGTGTAATGGGCATGATGGTCTGGGCCATGCAAGGGAATATGGCATAACGTGGGCAAGGAGAGTGATGGAGAGTTTGTACGGGGTCCAGTGTTTAGTTCTCAGCTGTGCTGAACACAGAATAGGTGGTGATCATTTGCTTGAAACGGAAATCACTGCAATTAAATCATGGCTTCTCAGACCTACTCAGAGTCTCACAAAAAGGCTGCAGTGTGGCTGTCCCAGCAAACAAGACAACCACAAATCACAGGGATGCAATATAAATGAGAGAGATGAGGGAGCAGAAGGACAGGAGAGGCTGGTTGTCTCTACAGAACTTACATGACAAAACCATAAAGGCTGGTCCAGCCAAAAGCTCCAGTCACTACCAAATAAAGCATCCACAATTAACTCCCAGCCATGGTTTCCTGGTGTGTTTGGTGGGGATTCACCGCTCCAAATCAATCTTCACACTGAGAAAAATCATTCCCTTGCCCTTTCAAAACTGGAACAACAGTGTCACAAAATGAGAGTGGTGGCTGGAAAAACCCATTACATTCCCAGCTCCCAGAAACACTCTTCTGGCTCTGAGGTCAAAACTATCAAGGGCCTCTGAATGCCAGTGAGAGAAGCTAGAGCGAAATCCTGGCCTTTTTAAAGCCAATGGGAGACCTGCCTTTGCTTTCACAGAGCAAGGAGTTCAGATCCACGTTTTAGTCACCACCTCTTGTGTCAACAGGATCTGGAGATGATTTTCATTTACCCAGCAAACAAAACTTACAGAGACAGATGCAATAACTAAAGTATCCACATTAAAAGGTATCTTCGAAAATTGTCAGATCTCCATGTAAACAGATTAAGAGCTGGCCATGACATACCAGAACACTTTATCTGAAAGACTAACCAAGGGTCTAAGCAGTATGTTTCAAAATTTCCTATCAGAATCCAACTCCATCAAGCCTTTGAACACCATGACTTGAAAATGTATGGTACAACTGAGTCATCTGGCATCAAAGGATGACTAATCCTTAAAATTTATGAAAACAAACAGTAATTAAGACACCTCCATCATCAGAGACAAAGAAAGGGACCCAGGAATCATGAAACAGCTTTCAGATCTGCCATGCTTATTACAGCTGTTAGAATAAACCAGTCTTATTGAAAATTACACGCAACAAAAATAAACTGTAATCAAGCTTTTAAAAGCCTGTCCTTGTTTCGCTTGGTTTTACAAACTGAAAGATATATGCAGTTCCTGTGGCTATGTGGTATTAAACAACAGTAAAAAAAACCAGAAACAGTAATACTCTGAAGAGGATCATAATGAATTTATGCAGCAATTTAAAGCTGGTTTTTAGTACTGTAGTTAAAATACAATCCAGCACACGTTCCACTGCCCTACTTCATGCTACGCAAGTTTAAAGGAATGTCATTTTGTAAGATGTTGCAAATATTGGAACTGAAGCCAGGTAAGCTGCCGTGTCTGTGTCACCTGTTAACACCTGCTGCCACACACAATGCTGATCTACAGCAATGAAGGCTGCAGGTCACATTTTCAGTGGGTATAAACAGGGATAGCTGTGCCAACAGCATGGGGTTTGGCCTTGTGTACAGATCTTTTTTTCTTCTTTCTATTTTTCTCCCTAGTGTTTATATTGTGCAGTTACTCTCAAGTGTATTACCCAGTGCTTTGAGGTGGTCAGCCCTCAACAAATCAACAAGCTCCTTTTACTTGTCTCTAATGCAACAAAAATAAAAATCCTCAAACCCTCCAGATCCAGAAAATACCACTATATAAAAACTCTTTGAGAGCAAGACAGCGAAATAACGGATTAGTTTAAATGGTGCATAATCAGTGGCACCATACTTGCCTCAGTGTAGATTCTAGGTCTACATTCTGCAATACAGTGTGCTGGCTAAGTAAAAACGAAAATAAAATCTGATAAAAATATGTGGCCTAATGGAAACATCATGGGAACACTTTTCTTTAGAGATCCTCCAGGAGACATGAAATCAGGGATTAATAACAGGAAAAAAAAACAAGACTGTAAGCAGAAATGTCCAAAACACCTCTAGTACAAAGCTAAAATTTATCAGGGACGGGAGCTTGCAAGAGAAGTGCCAGCACAGAAAGTTCCTCTTAACAGCAGAACTCATGAGGCTGACACCTAAATCCTCGATGGAAACAAGCCCAAAAAGCAACTGCATGAGGATACTTTTTGGAATCATCTACTGCTTCCATATTAAAATAACTGCATGCTGATACGATGGAGGGAAAACCTGTCTGTGAGGAAGATGTGAGTCAAGAGGGACTGAAAGACTGGGGAGGCACCAGGGACCTGGCAGGGCCTGGAAAGTCCCTGCTCCAGGGACAGGAGGGCAGGAATGGCTGTGTGGGGTCCCTGTGTCCCTGAGCAGAGCAGCCAGACCCTGCCTTGTCACTGGGTACCTCACTGCTTTTCCTCCTTCACCGCTCTCGGGGTTTCCTTTGTTTCTCCCATTCCTAAACTGACCTTTGGTACCTGGTCCTGCCAGTCCCACCGAGTGCTGGCTGCAATCTCAGCTCAGCCACAGCTCAAAGTGCTGCCTATCCCAATGCAGAAACAGTCACTGAAGGAAAAGGTTCTTAAACCTGCAACCATGACACAGCCATTTCACCCGCACATCCCATGTGCTCTGCAGGGCCTTTTCAGCCTGCTCTGAGGCTGGGTAGCTCTGCTGAACAACTCATCCTGAACTCCAGTGTTTTTTTCCGTCTCTCTTCCAACCTCTGAACAACTCCCCAGTGACAGCTGAGGAGCTGTTCCTGCATTCCCTCCTGTCCAGCTCCTTTTCTCTGCACCTCACCCTCATATTAATGTACTCTAAGAATATACTAGGCTAAGATTCCCCAGATCAGCTCAACATTATATATGCAGAAATGGCTGAAGCTGGCAGGGCTTCTGCTCAAGGCCAACCTGAGGCAAAGCTGAGGTAAATGGCATCATTTGGCTCTTGTTTCTTAGTGTGTAAATGAGCCTTGCTGCAAACGATCGTAATGTTCAGCTTGGCTATTCAAAATTAGCAGTATAGGCACAATTTGCTCCATAATATTAATTATTTTCTGCTTCTGTGACCAAACCCACCAAGAGCAACACCATGCTCAACATTACAAAAAGCCTCTTGGGAAGGAAGACTCTTGTTCAGAACCCCCCAAATAAATTATGGTCTGGTACTTGGTAAGTACTTGAACTCACTGGACAGAAGCAACAGGATCTGCAGATGTTACTGAAATGCTTTTGCACACAGAGGAGGAAATCTCTCTGTAACAGACACCAACACCCCTAACTCACCCATCCTTGTCACCATTCCTCTAGCAGGAGAGAAATACAATCCCTTCCTTCCTATCAAAGAGCAGCTCCCAACCAGCCTCTTCGCCTCAGTCTGAGTTCTGCAGGGCTGTGCAGGGGCAGTTTGCTGAGCAGAGATGTCTTTGGGGCCACGAGGCTGTGCTCTCACGGGCTCACTCTGTCACTGAGCAGGACAAACCCACCTTTCACTAATGAAACCCACCCAAAGAAAGGGAAACCTCACAAGACCCATTTCAGGGAAGCTGTTCCACCAACCCTCCTGGCTTGGAGCCTCCCTACAGCTTCAATTCCACAAGCCCATTAAGGGTATTTCACCAATGAGAGCTCAGTGAAGACGAAAAAAGGACATCCCCAAACCCTCCAGCCTTTGAATCATGTCCCAGGAATGAAACACCCCAACACAAGCACCTCCACTGCTCCTCCCACACTGCCCCAGCCGTCTCTGAACCTTGACTACAGTGGCCCTCAGTGAGACAAAGAAAACACCCTTTGCTTTCGCCTGGTGGATGATGCAAACCCACTTGCTGACCTTTCTGGATGAACATTTTTCTAGTGTGAATGGGCCAGCTATGATCTCACTACCTTGTCAATGAGGAGGAAGCGGGGAAAGCCTTTTCAATGTTCCATCAAAAGAGAGCTTTTATGCAGTCTGACATCAGGGGAAAACACAAGCCGGCTTTCCAACTGCACTGCAGAGCAGCTGAGAAGGCTCTCCAAAACCGCTCCCACCTTTCCAGGGACCCTCGCTCTGAGCCAGCTACTTAATGGCATGAGCAGACATTCAGCTCTAAACTTAGGATTGGCAAAAGGCTCAGAAAACCATCAATTACATCAAAGCTACAAGGGGATCTGACTCTGGAGGGCATAAATATGGATTCTGTTCTAAGAGTTCTGGTGTGACAGTGGGGTCAGCCTACAACCTTTACAATGAACATCCTGTTCCTGCTTGACCTCTTGTCCTTTTTTTCCCCTGCTACTTAATGACTGTTTGGAGCAGTCTTGGAGCTTGGAAAAAAAAAAATGTCCTCCAAAGCTGGCTGACGTATATTGATATTGCTGGTGGCAATATATTTACACAGCCACGAAAAGCAGCTGCTCAGCTGAGCCTACTTTTAGCTTGTGCCCTACTAAAATGAATGCAAATGTAAAAGCACTACAACGGGCTGACTGAGAGACTTAAGATTCCTTCAACGTGGTGGTGTGCTGGGGAAGCAGCCCCAGCAGTGACATCCTGCAAAGCTGCTGCCAGGAGTTTGCAGCTCTTAGGGAAGTTATCTGCCACCTGCCCCATCCCTGCAGGGCCAGGAGAGAAGCACAAGGTTCCAGTATCACACACAGGTACCAACAGCAAGTTCCTAACACACGTCTCAGCTCTTTGCTGAGCACATCCAGCTGCTCTCTACGCGTTTGCTGCTACACAAAATCAAACCCAAAGGCAACAGCACTAAATATCACAACCCTGAGGCACTTTGCTGTTTAGCTCCTATTCAGAAAGGCTTACAATTGCAGTCCTTCATCTCCCCAGTTTGTTCTCAGCCCTCGAGTAATTATTGATCCAAAATTTTACCTCATTTTTAATTGTTTCTGCAAAGCATATCCCACAAAGGCAAGGCAGCAAGCAAGTGTAAAGTATGATTGTTTTTGGGAACACTGAGGGAATCTCAGATGTTTCTCCAGCTTATCTGGATGCCAAAACATTTTTCAGATGTTCAGAAACAGCAAAGAAAAAGAAACCCTGCCCAGACACACATCTGCATGTATGAAAAACAGTGTAAGAAAGACAATTAAATGGCTTAGGTGCCTTATTTTTGTTCTAGGATGTACAGCACTAAGTGACAGCACTTTTCTCAAGAAATCCATTGCAAGTGCAGCAATCAGTGTGTTGTGCTGAACAATTTTATGGTCAAGAATGTGCTGGGGTTTATTTTAATTCTGCTCTTAAGAAATTCAGGGCAACAAGAACTCAGAGTCTTCACAATATGAATGCTAAGTGTAAGTCTAATCTCCTACACACAGATGTAGATCAACAGTACTTGTTTAAATACTGATAAAAATTAGAACACAGTGAAGCCAAATGAACATAAATATTTCACGTAATATTTACTGGAAAGTTGCAATAGGGATTTTGTCTAACGAGTAAATACAGCATGAAGCTGTTGAGTCTTCTATCCCTGGGGTAAGATAATTTGAAACACATTTTTTCAGATCAAAAGCGTTATGTTGTCAAATATAAAAGCCCAATTTAGGCTGCATAATATTTAATTAAGAAAACAGCATTCCATACTGTGATTTATTTATTTTTTTAAGTCCAATGCCCCTTGAGTCATTTTATCTTCTTAACTTTAAGATCTGTACTGTGCGAGATCATGGGAAAGGCACAATCAACTTTATTTTCATTGCAAAA
This sequence comes from Pachycephala philippinensis, assembly GCA_013397055.1. Lineage (NCBI taxonomy): Eukaryota > Metazoa > Chordata > Aves > Passeriformes > Pachycephala > Pachycephala philippinensis. The sequence goes on from VWZT01000741.1 coordinate 1,305,737, forward strand.
AGAAAAAAAAAAAAAAAAAAGAGAAAACCTAAAGGGAATCCTGTGAAAATCAAATCCAAACCCAACATTTTCCAATGACCACGTAACTTGAAAAGGCTCACTCAAAATGGAGAGGGGCATTCTATCCGGGGATGGATGGTAAAGATTTGGGCGACAGAGGCACGGGGGTGAGTGGGGTTTCCAGGCTGAGGAGGACCCCGTGGGGGCCCCGCAGCCCCCTGCTCACCTTGACACTCCTGTGGTGTATCCGGGAGGGCTGGCACTTGACGCTGCTGGTGTTGCAGCAGCCGGTGCAGCGCTTCACCTCCACGCAGGGCGGCCATATCAGGAAGTTGGCCGAGGTGGGGTCGATCTGGCTCCGAGGTATCTCGTAGATCACCGTCCGCGTCTTGCACACCGCCGGGATGGCCTCCTCTGCGGGCACAGGACAGTCACACCCCCGGCCAGGCAGCTGCTCCCACCCCAGAGCACCCACAGGTACAGTGGGACCAGTGCTCCCAGTCCCCACTGGTCACCGCCAAGCCAGTGCTGAGCGCTGTGTGCTGACAGCTGAGCTGTGGTGTCACCCTGGGGACAAGCCTGACTCGCTCCCAAAGCCCAGCCCTAAAATGAGGGTTTGCAGTGGCCTGGCTCCCGACACAGCTCAGAGCACACACCGTGAGATAAGACAATGCTGGCTCTGGGAGTGACAGCCAGGCAGGAGCTCCTCCACATTCGATGACCCCCCAGTACAGCCTCACAGTGACTGTGCAACAGCAGCTGTTGTTTTCCAGCACTGGGGTCATTGCTGCACACAAATACCACCACACAAACATGCAACACCTGGCCAACACCGCCTCAGAAGCGAAACTGAGGATTATCTGTATCATACCCAGTTTTCCCAGCTGGGGAACAACCTGCACCAGCTTGAAACTTTCAAGACTTGGGTTTCCACTTCCAGAACTTTAAGAACCCCACATCAGGGAGTCTGGTTCATCCACCCTTCCAAAGGGCAACTGCCATTTTTTTCTGAAGCTATCAAAGCTTTCTACATGGTGGGTTTTATTTAATTTGTTATTTCTTGAATGAGGCAAAACCACCAGAGTAGTATGACCAAAAAACCTGCAGCTAAACCAACATCCTGGCAGGCTCAGGTAAGGTGAGCTTGTTTAGGATCATAAAGAGTAGCTCTGTAGTACTGTGTGATGCTGCCATGCTCCAAACCATGCACCATCATCAACCTAGGGACTGTTTACAAAGTCAAGCTGATATTTCAAAACAGTCCAGAAAAAAATAGCAACTGCAGGGACAAGTTGTTTGCTGATAAGTTCTCCAAAGACAGCTGGGATTTTTATTTTTTTCTTGCCTTACAGTGGAAGCTTGTGATAGCTTTGGGTTAGATGTGTCAGGGAACTGGAACACTGCCTGTACTTCTTCACTTAGTTCTTAAGTACAAGAAGCTCAGGCCTAGCCTGTGCCTGCATCATGGAAATCTAGGCTTAGCTTTGAAAGAGATGCATTTCAGTAGACTAAATAGAGCGAAATAGAGTGAATACTCTCAGCCCCCAGCACCATGAACTCAGGAAAATTAACAGATCCAATACTGCAAGATAGCTGGCAACTCCCACAAGTTATTGAGCACACGCAGTTCCCAGTGCCTCCTGCGGGGAGGCATCCAGCACCTTGCAGGGTGAGGTGCCAACGTCGCAGGCTGCTTCAGAACCGCTGCTCTCCCTCCCGAGGCAGCCAGTGCCTGCCAACTCACACTGCAAATCCCTGCTGGCAGCAAGCTGGGCTATCTCTGCCTACCACCACAGCTCCGAGTGCAAACAGGCTGAATTACCCACCAGGGGTAAGATCATGGGTGTTTTCCATGGTCAAACAGAACGGTGGAACACTCACACCTAATCAGTGCATGTAAATCCTGTGCGAGCATCCCTTTTTTAAATTTGTATTTGGGCTTTGTTGGATCACCATCGTTATCAATAAGGATAAAATCCCCTGTAAACACGCCTGGTGCCCTACACTGTGATGGAAATCAATGCCCTGGCGTTTCCATCAATGGCTTTCAATTTTTGGGATAAACTGTATTTTTCTTGTGAATAAAGAGTCAAGCTGTTTCCTTTTGTGGAGCTTCTGTACTGAAAACTCTACCAACTGTTGATGTTTTTTAAAGCACACTGCTGTAGTTGTTCCCCACACTATGAATTATACATTGAATATCACAGCATTTTCTAACCGAGGTCTAGCTTTCCAACATGCTGCAACAAGAAAGTGAATGTAAAGAATTTGTGCATGTCTGTCTCCTATGGACATCCTCCAGAAGACAGCTTCTCAGGCAACGGCTCGTTTTGTGCAAAAAGAAAGGCAGAAGCTAGAAATGGCCCTTTTTTTCCCTTTGTGCATGTCACATTTTTCCAGTGAAATGTCCTGCTTGGCTGACCAAAAGCACCCCCTCTGCTTTCACTCCCAAAGTACAAATAGCTTGTTTCTTACCAATGCTTCTTTTTCTGCGAATGGGCACAGGACGGTTCTCTTGCACATGTTTAGCAGAATGAACACTGTAAGATCTCAAGTTTGTTTCTGAAACATCATCGTATCCTAGAACAGGAAACAAAACGTTAAACCTCGGGTATGTTACTTGCACCAGTGCTGTTCCACAGGTACAAATCTGGGCTGTTCACAGGCACAAGACCAAATCCTGCTACAAATTAGTCTAATGTAACCCCCGTTAACGCAATTGCAAAGGCATAAGGCAGGGAAGAAAGACACAGCCATTGACTGCCATGTATAGGCATGCACAATTTAATTCCAATATCCATTTTACTGAAAGCCCCCAGAAACAGTGCACACACTGCGGCACAGAACCGTATCTAAAGTAAAACAGTTGCATTTTTATGTGAAAGGCATAATATGGCTTTTCTTACTGGAAAGGTGTAGAAATAGGAACAATAATCCGGCATGTGAAATGTTTCCTACAAGCATTTTGAAGTTCTGGTATGAGGCTACAGTACAAAATATGGTATTAGACCCAACAGCAACAATGCTGCCTCTGTAAATTTTCTGTTGCTTGGTTTTCAGGGCAGTACTAGGACAGAATCAAAAGCAAAAAGTAACTAGCATGGGTTTCCTTTTAGCCTCTCTGTTGCAGAACAAATCCCCTGTGAAGTATCCTAACCTTTGGAGGGGCATCTGAAGCTACTGCAAACTCTGGGACTGCATCCAGGCTTGTCTTGTTCCCTAAATAAGCCTACCACATGGGTTAAAGGGCCATGAGAAAAAGCAAAGATGGAAAACTTGGCATTTCATTTATCATAAAAAACAACAAAATAACCGCTCCAACTATTTGGGTTTGTTAAGTGAAGCAGTTCAGGTCGTGTCCCATGCCGTGGGGTCTGAAAACCACAAGCACAATCTGCAAATGGGGGATCAGGAGGATGGAACCAGAGAACTGCACACAGACCCCAGGACACCCAAACTAAGGGGTTTAGCACTCTGCTGCTTGGAGTGTCCTCTGTAACATCACTGCAGAGTTTCAAGGGTTCACTGCTGGCTCCTCAGAAAACTGTGACGTGCTCTAAAAAAATGTAAAAGGGTATTACACAGTACTCAATTACCCTCTCTGCAAGCTACCAACACCCTACACTCCCATCTTCTGCACTGTCACACTCCCTGCTTCCAGTTTGTTCTGTACACACAGCTGACTGTCTCTGGAACTTGTTTTAATCTCAGCTTTATTAGGAACACACATCATAAGGCTCTGCTCCACAAAACAACCAACTCCCTTTCTCCTCCCTCCAAGAAATTGTGCCCTAAGGAACATGCAGCATGTGAAATCACCTGCACAGCCAGGTGACACATGAAGGCAGCAGGATCTCCAGCACCTTAGGAAGAGTTCTGCGTCTCAGGGTTTATCACCCTTGGAAAATACTATCGTAAGCAGCTAAGAGAAGATAAAATGGGAGGTCCAAGAGGTAGTACCAGGATCACCCACTAGTCCTATTCTCCTTGTCAGCTGAACAGATCCTCGTATGGAATTAGTCATTGTGAAATCCACAGTCTCAATTTATCCAAATAAACTGGCTCCTAGTTCCAATGTATGGTGCTTGTTTCCCATAGATTTCGATGGGAAATTCTGTAACCCGACTAATTAGCTGGTACTGGGCCTTATTTGCAGTCCCAGTCCTGTCATGTAACACAGCAGTGACTAAAGGGTTTTATTTCTGCTTTTATTGCACCCCATACACCAGAAAACTCATCAGTGGTATAAATAAAATGGCTTGCCAGAGATCCCACAGGAAGTTTGCAACTGAGCTGGGGAGTGGAGCCAGGTCTCCCACATCCCATTCCAATGGCACCAGGCCATCCACCTGATCCCAAATGGTGTTATGCAAAATGAGGATCCGTTCTGATGTGCCTCCAGCCCTCTTCTGTTTCCTAGCACTCAGCCACCCAACACCTAAATACTGACCTCCTTTTTGGCAGCTTCGAGTTGTCACAACCTCTCCCTCAATTTGAGGCCATGAAGTGATACTCAAAAGAAAGCAGCGTGAATTCTGCTCAGCCTAAGATCCAAGCTAGGCTCGGAGCAAGAAGCATCTCCGTCCACAAGCAAGCAGTGTTTAAAAGGAGATTAAACACAAAAGTAATGCCTCTAATCCGAGCTGCTTGGTGGGCACAGGCGTCAGGCTGGAAAGGGAAGCTGTCCGTGCTGCCAGCACCACGGCAGGGCTGGGCCACAGCTCCTAATCCCACACTCAGCAGGGCTGGCACAGCTCCCTCCTAGCACGAAGGATCCCTCACTGCCTCATTTAAGGAAGCTGGTAAGAACCAAAGGACTGGTATGATCAGCTAACCAATATGTTAAGCCACGTGCTTGCACATAACTGCTCGACTCAGCTGCACTTAGCCATTCTCCACCACCACGTTTATAAAGCAAAATGACACCTCCAGGAGCATGTGTTGCTTGTAAGATGATTTCTAAGATGAAGAAGGCCTCTGGCTTATCCTGTACCTCACTGTCTCACTACACGTCTCAAGCCTGTAGAGCAGTTCCTAAGTTCATCTCTCTCTGGGAGGACTGCAAAAAGAGATCTACACAGCTCTCTCAGCAGACAGCAGAACAAGTTCCAGTCAAACCTCAGTGCATTATCTAACACAAATTGTATTATTTCTATCAACACATCATCCATGTTGGGTTTAATAAACAGAATCACGGGGCACATGGCTGAAGCCAGAAGACACTACGATGCTAAAGGCACTTCGTGTCCCCCTGATCCCCACAGGCATTTGGAAGGAATTCCATTTCCCAGTGAGGTCAATGGGAAAATCACTGCACTTCAACCAATGTTTAAGTCAGCAGGAGTCTTGCCCAAGCAGGAGTGAAAAATCACCAAGTCAGCTTTGAAATTCACACTTGGCTCTGAATGTGTGGCCAGAAGACTTCCTTTTATTCCATTAAAACCACGATGCTCCGAAGAGCATTCTCTAGTTTAACTTTAAGGAAGGCTGATACTTAATTTGTATCAGTTTTTCCCCCAATGTACTGATTTAGTTGCAGGGTGAGGAAAAGCTCTCAGCAAAGGAAATGGGAGTTTATGGGTGCTTAGCACCTCACAAAATGAGGCTTAGAGCAGAAAGCCTAGAAATGGGTGGTTCTTAGTTTAGAACTCGAACACTGCTCGTCACCAAGTGAAGATGGAGGATGCTGCACAGAGCCAGATTAGTGCAGCTCTCTTTTAACGTTTTAATAATAAAAAAATGTTTTCATGGCAGCCGATCAAGAAATTTCTCTGTAATCTTTTATGTACTGACAACATATCAATGATGGGCATAAAAACTCCTGCAATTAGCCTTGGTCAATCCATTAGTGTAGCTGAAATTGTTCTTTTTTGTCAGATTGGCAATTTTCCACTGGGTCATGGAATATAAATCACAGAGTTCCTGTGACATTCTGCCAATACATGATTACTCTTCTCACTCAAGAAGCATGTGGAAAGCATCCTAAGTTTACTGCTATTTCATATTTATCAATTTATACTTTTGCATTTCCGTCCTCTTCCCAAACTATTTTATGTGAGGTACAACCCCCAACACGTGCAGTCTTAATGCAAACGCTTCTAGATGTCACTTTGATGTGCATCCAGAAAGTACAGACCCAAGGCTTCCAGTACCAACAGCAGCGGTTTAGGAAATTCTTATAATCTCAGTTTTTTCAGGAATTCAATGTAAGGTACAATAAACTGAAATGGTCTGTCTTACAAATCAGTCCTAGAGTCAAAAAGCCCACGGCAACATCAGTCTGTTTTTTTGATCTTCTTTTTGGCTGATGCGAAATTTGCCCTTCTGACATCCAACTGCAGAGATAGATGTCATTAAGTTTTCAACTTTGATCTGCTAAAGGAAATATAAGTAGAAGCCTGCAAGATCCTGTTTTGTTTAGGTTTTTTGGGTTTCTTTCCTTTACCTAGGTGTGATCAACCAACTGTAAAGGAGGAGGAGTATTCCCTCATCTGTCTCAGGAAAAACACAGGCCACACATGGAAGATGCCTCTCATGATGTGCAAGAGGTGCGAGGGAAGCCAAAACATTGCACTGTAACATCCTTCATGTGAGCACCACACAGAAACCCGCAAAGTCAACAGCACATTTTCCAAAAGACTGAGCCCTGCAGCAGCCCAACACTTTTTCCATGGAAGTATACAGTTAATTTAGAACATTTCTCCACTTAACAAAAGCTGCTCTGCTAGTTCTTAATCACAGGCCGTTGAATTCACATGGCCTAAGGTGACCCTGGTGGATGCCCTTAACCCGTGCAAAGAGGCACACTCAGCCCTGCCTTTCCCCATGCAGGCAGATGACTTGGGGAAAAATCTGTTCCCAGCGGGAGGCAAACATAATAGGTGATGAAATGAACTCTACCTCCCACAGGACAGATGGGAGAGGTGAAGCGCGAGGAGAAAAACCACGCGGCTGAGCCAAAGAGAACTTCACAGGCAGAGCAGAGGAAGTGCCCCCGTTTTGGGGGTTTAGTCTGCTCGTAGTAAAACTGTACTCTGCACACTGGAGCTGCCTACTTCCTGGGACTGTGCATGCTTTCTCCTTTAAACAGGGTCAGACTCTGCTCTCCGTCATGCCAAGGCAATTCTGTCACTGCCTCTGGATCCCAATCGCAGCAAATTCGTACAAAACCCTATTTCCTGATAGAAACAGAGAATCTTCATGCTGCCTTTACCCTCTGAGCTGGACATGCAGCACTGGGCTCTGACAAACTGGCCTGGATTTTCTTTTTTGAATACAATGATAAGCTCCATGTTGGGTAGTGTTTTTCTTTAAGTAATATGCCAGATGGTCTGGGGGTGTGGTTTCTAATTTTATGAAGGGGGTTATCAGTCATCTCTGCGCTACAATATAGAGACCAAATCTGTCAGAATAGAAGAAAAACCTGCCCACTCTGACTTACAAAACTTACTTTTCCAATTAAAAATATATGTTTTGCATTGCAGGAGAGAAAAATGACTGTTCTTCCTTCATTTTCCACAGATTCTGCCTTGTTACTCAGGAATATCAGACATTTTCTTCATGCATGCCTGATCCTGCAAACTCTTAGCCTACAAGATCATTCTTAATTCTCAAGTCCACCCACTGAGTTTAAACAGGGCTACTCACATGCAGAAGGACTGGCAATACCATGCACTAAAACGAGGGAGAGAACAGTCACTGGAGTGATTTTGTTCTGAGCCTCACTTGAAAACGAGTACACGCTATAAAAGAGAAATATACCACTGTACAAGCCCTCACTGAACTGGCTGTTCCCTTAAGGCAATTGCAGCCCTAAGGAAATACATTTCAGAAATCTCATCTTACCAGGGACAACGAGAGAAAACATTTGATTTGCTAATTCAAGCTAATACTAAATATAGTAAACAGGCCCGATCCTGTTTACTGAGGAAAGCACAGCAATTTCAATACTCGATTAGTCACTCTGATAAGCCCTTAGTAAGAATTACTCATGACAGTAAAGCCTGCAGGACTGTGCCCAGGAAAAGCAAATGTGGGTAGTAAAGATTGGCTACTCCATGAAAACCCAACCATGCCTGAGTAGCTCAGAGCACAGCTTAGCACACGGGCAAAAGCAGCACTCACACAAGCAAGAACCGGGTGAAAGGCTGAATATTTTGGTTTTATTTTTTAATATTGTTTGAGTTCATGTCTTAAGGAATTACTGTTTCATGGTGAGATAGTAAAATATTTATGTCTCTTGTTTCTCTAATGGTTTCTAAACTGACAAACTGCAAGAAAACAGCAAAATGAAATGGGTAAACTTGTGGCTGACCTTTTCTATTTTTGGTCTTGCATCCTCCAGTTAATATTTGCCACGAGGTAAGTAATTATTTTCTGAAATAAATTTATTTCCCTGCTACATCTACCCATTTATTCAGCTCCTGCTGTTGTCCCACTTGTCTGCCTGATTCTCTTGCAATGGAGCCACGTGAACTTTTGCTCTCCTTCTGAGTGGTATTTAAAAATGAAGCATGTGCTCGTTACACTGAGGTATTTGAAAAAATAATGTATTCTGGTAGCTACAGTATCCTGACTCAAAGGCAGGAGCAGCATGCACTATTTTAAAATGCTAGCACTCAGATCCAGCCCTTCTGCAACAGCAGCCAACTCCACCGAGTTCACTGGGAAAAAGATTTTAGCAGTAGTGCACTTGTCTGGTCCAAAACAGCCCTCAGTGGGGAAATATGAACTGCATACCCCTTCCCTGTTGTGAAAGTTTCTCTAATTGCGGTGATAAACAACAATGATGAAGCACTGCTCTCCAAAAATATTAAACTGATGCCAATCTGGTAATTAGTAATTAGCCTCTATGGTAGTGTCTTGTGCAAGACAGAAATATTCCCATTTTCGGTGTAATGGGAAAACATTTGCTCCCTAATCACAAGAAAATTGAAAGCTATGACTGTAAAATACGTTCCTAGTGCGTTCCTGCTCATTAATAGAGCACTGTACAAAAAGCAGTGAGTTAAACTCTAGAAGGATCCTGCAACTCTGAATGAAGGTGATTGAACCTGGCACAGACTTTACAAAAATACACAGCATATGGTTTAAAAGGAGATGGCCCAGTACCAATGCAAGCAAGAACTCATTCATTTTTCTCCATGTTTGTGCTTCAGCAAGATGCAGGCTTCCCCTGGGCACATCAAAGGTGCCGCGTTTATTCTCTCTCAACTGAGGGAAGAAATCACCAGGAACAAAGTGCATCAAGTGAAATCAAACGATAAGGAACCCAGCAATACCATGCTTCTAGATCTGATTTACTGCTGCAACGATCTGTTAAACTGCACGTTCTCACTACACCCATTTGCATGCCTAATGATGCAGAAAATAACCCTGCACTATTTTCTTTTGGGGAAAAAAAAGCGTATTTTTGAGGGTAAGCTTCATATGCAGGTTCCTGTTTAAAATCAGCCCAGATGGTTTATTTTCCTTTTAATAAAGCCCAGCGCTTGAAGAGACATTACTTCATTCATAAATATTGTTTCAAATATTTTAAATACCTCTAGGACAGTAGTTTAAAGATAACACAGCAATGCAAGACCCAACAACAAACCTTACGGCAATTCTTCTCCGCTGCGAGACGGAGAGAGCTCTGAAAACACGGGGGGGGTCACAAGGTCCCTCTCCACCCTGAACCCCACGAAGTTTTTAATTCCCGATCGGCCC
>VWZT01000741.1:1318045-1328846 GCA_013397055.1 Pachycephala philippinensis
GCTCCGGCCCCCTGCAATTGCCCTAGACCCCCGCCCTGGACCTCCGCAACTGGCCTGGCCCCGCACCCCGCACCGACCCTCCGCAACCGCACTCGCGCCCCGCAGCCGGCCCGGGCCCCCCGCAGCCGCTCCCGAACCCCGCAGCCGGCCCCGAACCCCGCAGCCGGCCCCGAGCCCCGCAGCCGGCCCCGCCGCTCCACGGGGGCAGCTCGCGTTCCCTTTGCATCCTCCTCCCTCCGCGCCGCCCCGGCGAGAAATTGCCCCCGTTCCCCCTGCGCGGATTGGCACAAGGTGCCTGCTGCACCCTGACATCTCCCTGAACTCATTGTGATTTAAATAACAGCCCTTTCTCATCTAAACAAAGGTTCTTAATAGCAGATGCAAAGAATTCAGCTCATCTGAAAATCCAATAGCATTTAAGTGGATTAACTGCAATAACACAACTGAGGAGTGATACTATCCTTCATGGAAGACAATAGACTGTAAATGCACAGCCAGGGAGACTTATCCTTTCATCTCTGAATTTCCTTCAGCATTTCAAAAGCGAATGCTTTCTAGAAGCCCTGAAGGGGTTTGCACGCTACTGGCTTGGACATGCTTCTAGGAAACAACCTGTGCTTTAATGGGCACTTTGCAATTGCATAGAAGTTCCCACCAAAACAGAAGTGGCCTTTCAAGTACGTTTAATTCTCTCTCATGATGTCATGTAGGCTTACAGGGTGGTCTCCAGGACCACAAGGGGGAAAAAAAAAAAAAAAGGGGGGGGTTGAAAAAAAAAAAAAGGAAAAGAAATGTAAAAGATTTGGAAGCACTTTAAAAAGGAGAATGGTGCTGCCTTTTTTTTTTTTTTTTTTAAGACAGAAAATGCTGAGCCAGTGTGGAGCCATTCTCAAATGCCTCCTAATATAAAAAAAAATGACCCGAGTGCCACACTGCAGCAGAGCCATCCATGCAGGGCAGGAGGAGGCAGAGCAGGGCAGGACACTCTGGTAGTGCCATCACTTTCTTACATGGCAGAAGTAAAATGAGATTACTTCAGTTAAAAAAAAAGTCTCATCTGCACTTATCATTTGCTGGGGTTAAAGAAGCAATTCTTATGGTCCGTGTTGTCATAGTAATAAAAAAAATAATTACTAAACAGTGAAATAGATTCTGACAGTACCGGCTGGCTGAGCATTTACTCCTCTCCTTCCTTCCTTGGTTGGCTAGTGCATTTGGGATCAGAAGTGCTGGATATTTGTAGCTCTTGCTAGTGGTATTTCACTGCAAAAGCCAGCAGAGATAACTCCTGCTTTATCTTATGGTAAAAAAAAGTCTATGCAGTTTTGATTTTTCTTATATTTCCCTCATTTCACAAGAGATGTACTGCATCAGCATCTTTTTTTAATCTGTCATTGTGGAGCTCAGATAAGCATCTTTCCTCTGGGTCAAGTTACACTTGGAGTAGCTTTTAACATTAGGCTGTTTATAGGGATCATTACAAATATTTGATAATAATGCAAAATATGTAAGATCCCAGAGGAGAGCAAAGACCAGGGAACATAAATAAAATTCACACAGATTCTGCAAAGAACTTTATACTTAGGTTATGTCTGCTTACAAAACACATTTTGTCCTTGTCTATTGTTTGATCTAAAAATGCATTTGTTGCCTCTAAGTCCCTACATTCAGCTGTGTGAAATACAAAACACCAGTGCATGTTTGCTTCAGCATGGCACCTTCCTGCAGTCTGAACTTCTATTGCACATGTGTGCACCAGACATGAAATATCACCTTTTATGTAATACCCACAAGCCACACATGAGGAAAGAGTGACAGGATGGTAGTTACAGGTTTTAAAGGAAATCAGTACAAAGAACAGAGCATCAGAAAATTAGGTTTTGCACTTTTTTTATTTATCTGAGAGCAGCGAGCAAGATATTGCTTGTCTAATTTAAAGCACGCACTGTTAGAAGTCTCTCAAATGTCAGGAATTATAATGGAATTACACCATGACAGAGTGTTGAGAGGCAGGATTCCCAGGGTTTGCACAGCATTTGGCATGGGGGAAGGGATGCAGAAGCTCTTTGACACAAAATGAGACCACTTCAGTGTGACCAGTGCTGCTTTCTGCGGGTGGAGCCACCAGAATCAGGGTGCCCCAAATGAGGCTTGCAGCACCCACTACAGAACTCATTTAAATCTCTCCTGGCTCAGTTCTTAGAAGCACAGGCCAGGCAATGTAACAGCACCAACTCACGTTTCACAGATGCGTGCTGGGCTGCGGGGAGGGCGCTGGGAGAAGTCAGGGATGGGCAGCAAGGTGCGCACTGTGGTGCTCGGAGGGGGCTGAAGGCACAGGGGGCACTGGGCTGGTTCCAAAATGGTACCTGAAGCCCAGGGCATCTATTTCGGAGCTCAGGTTGGAACGACGTTTGTTTGACCCTCCTGACAATTTTGAGGTTGCAAGAGGAATCATTTCATTGCAATGACGTTCCTGCTGATTTCGCCTCATAGATAATCCAGTTAAAATTAACAAAACAGTGAGTTTGGGTAAGGGTTTTTGTTGGAAGGGTGGCCTATGTTTATTGCAGTGTGTGTTTGGGACTGGCCAAAGCTGCTCAGTATGTTCTGCAGGATACATCCTGCCACCACAGCTGTCCTGCCTCTGGAAAGGGACCATAGGAAACACTCTCAGCAATTTGGACCTGCACCGTTCTGTCAGTGCCCCACAGTGTATAACAAAGGATAAAAGTGCAGAACATAAAATCCAGAAAGCTGGACAGGAAGATCACCCACTTTGGGTGGTTCCTCTCCCGTTTTGAACATTTTTTTGGCCTGTAGCTTCAGAGGGGCATGTGGCCATGGTGGGGGAGGTCATTTTCCTGCTCTGCAGCTCTGTTGCTGCCTGCCTGTGGAAAGGCATGAGGCTGGCACAGGTGCAGGTGCAGTGCAGGCAGGGATTACAAATGCAGAAGGCACTGATGGCAGACACGCCGTTCCCTTTCCTGAATCTCAGCCCGTAAAGAGCAGCAAGGAAAGCTGCAAGGAGAACAAGCAAGGCTGTTATTATTCCAGCTGGTACACCTACAAACATGATTTCTTTCTTTTCCAGCTCTTCCTTTTGGATCCTTGCACTGGCTCCGTCCTTCTGGCTGAGCTTTGTTGTCTTTGAAACTTTTGTTGGTGCAGCTTTCCAGATGCTTTCACGGGTGATAATTTTCTTAAATAGTCAGTCATGAGATGCAAATCTGCTACAAGGTGTCAGCTAAGTGGAGTGATCAGAAGTGGTGTGGAAAAGTTTTATGATGTCCCTGCCCCAAACACAGAGGGTGGCCATGGCCAGCATCCATTTATGTGGGTTGATGCTCAAAGCTACAATATTTCTGGGGATGTTTAGCCCTCCTATGAATCAGACAGGGTCCCTGTAGAGCTGATCCTCCACCCAAAATTGCCCTTTTGACTTCAGTGGGGGTTAGATCCAATTGCCCCTGGAGACATTACTTGATTTAATAGCTGAGACAGTTAGTAACACTCTTGTTAAATTGCTCCTCTGTCCCCCAGTGCCCAGCTGCTCCTTACCCAGGAGGTTCAGCAGCACGGCCGACAGCGAGGGGCTGTGTGACCTTCCCTGCTGCTAGAGCCACTGCTGAGTGACACACAGTTCACCTTCAGGGCTGGAGCACGAACTGGCAGCCCTGCCAGCCTGGGTAGCAAGATACCATGTTTAGGCATTAAACTAGGGCACTTGCATACCAGCACTGGCCGCTATTTTAGTGGGTATATGAAGCTGATCCCTGCTCCCCACCCCTGTGGGACAAGGGAGCTGCTGTGAGTGCGGGATATCCTCTGCCTGGTGGATAAAGCTATTAAAAATGGGCTGTGTTTTGTCAGGAATACGTAGTTCATCCAGCTGAATGAGTGTAAAAGTACCAGCCCAGCTTAAGGTATGCTGATACAGGCTGTAAATGAGAGCAGTGCACACAGGGCTCAGCCCCTGGGGTCCTGTGCGTGGTGTGCTCATGTCTCCTCAGCAATGGGGGTGTAAAGCTCTTCTCCTCTGACTCAAATCAACTCCAGTTGCAGTGATTCTGTGGAGACCATCCAGGATGTAACTCAGCCATGCTAAGTACCATAAAATTGTGATATTATTCTTCATTGTTTGTAGCTTGGAGGCCTGTAGAGGCCTAGCTTGGAGCAGTGAGTTTTATTAAGCTCCATCCAAACACAGTGAGATAGTTGTTCTTCCCGAAGAATTTGTATTCTCAAAGTGCAAGCCGCCCCGTTTGTGTTCTTGTATCCATGCAACCTTGTTGCTCTTACAACATTACACATTTGTCCTGTGAGATTCCCTCCCTTACAATAAAAACTCACGAGAATGATACACACATTTTCAACTCCCAGCACACCAGGGACTGAAGGATCCAGCAGTACCTAAAGGACATGGGAGATTTGGAGGCTGCTGTAGTGGAATTGCTAACTTTGAACTGCAAGTGTTTGTAATGGCTGTGAAGCTTCCTAATTGAATTTCTGACCCTTTTTGTCACAGAAACCTAGTTAATATAAGGTAAGGCTAAGAGCAAGTGAAGGATTGGTGATTGGTTTGCTTTTTCTTTTTTTTCTTTTTTTTTTTTTTTTTTTTCCAAAAATCGGCGGGTAGAGNCGAGTGTAGAGTTCTGTGCATTTTTCTTTAAATTTTCTTACACCTACAGCAGCCTGGTTCTCAGTGGCTGCACATCATTCAAGGATCATGCCTGGAGTCCCCAGGCCAGAGCAGTATCTCTCCAGAAGGGCTTCACAGAGCCCACACTGAGTCTCCAAACCCACCCTCCCTGAGCACTTCCACCCTTTTGAAACACACTGGTACCCACAGACCCACTGATGGTGGTGGTCAGACCAGAGCAGGCAACCCATGTGGTGGCATCTGCTCCTCAGCAGAAATTCCCAGGGAATTCAGTGCTTTCCAGCTGTTTATTCTCAACACTTTGTGCTCAGGTGATTTCTTCCTGAGAGCTGATAAAAATCCTCCACAGGCACATCAGTAATCAGAAATGCCGAGAGGATGTAGAGAACCTGCCATGGGGCTGTGGCCAAACTGCAGGTGAGAAGCTGGGAGCAACCATTTCTAAAGGCGTTTTCTCACCACCTCAGGACAAGTTTTATCATTGCCCTGCTACATTCCAGGTCCAGCAGACCTCTGAGAAGCACCTTTCGTCACATCATTTGGCTGTGTCACATGGAGATGTCTTAACTTGGTCTGTCACCTGCTAGCCACCATCGCATGAACCTCAGGAGCATGTTCCTGATATACTGCTGGGCTAGAAAGGGACCACATACCCACATTTATGCCAGAATTTAATTTCTTGGTCCTTGCAAAAAGTGAAGTGCAGAACCATAGAATTGTAGAATCATTTAGGTTGGAAAAAATCTCTTAAGATCCCCAAGTCCAACCATCTTTTCCATCCTATTGGACACAGCATTTGTTTACCTTTCAGCAGTGTTTTGCAATGCCGTTCCCACCAATTGGGATACAGAACTTCTTTCTTGGAAGTCAGTGAGGAGTACAGCGTTACAGCAGAGAGCAGGCAGTGGCCCTTTAAGCATTGTCTGTTTAACTGTAGCACGATCTCTCCTGCACTTGAGTGCTTTCCATAAACAGCAAGTCATCCTGGAAGGGGAGGGAGAGGATGATAAATAATCCTGTTATTCATGCGACTGCGTTCTTTCATGAAACTGGGAAAAGGCAAAATAAAGTGGCGACTGCTAGGCTGAGAATGAAATGCGAGGCAGTGGGTTGTGTTGCTGCAGTTATCTGGGGCTGGAAGAAAATCTGGAAAGAGAAAGGTGAGCAGAAAAGGTTTAAAATGCCAAGAAGAAAGGCAAGAGACAGGACATAAAAGAGCAGCTTTCTCTGCATCCTTGCTTTGTGTCTCGGCTCACTGCTGGGGCTGGCTGTGGTGCTGGCTGTCCACCACCAGCTCCCACGGTGTCCTACCTGTGCCAGAGGCTTTCCTGTGTGTCCACCTTGTGGGGAGGTGGGACGTGGAAGACACCAGAGCTCCAGGAAGGACAGCTGGGAAAGGAGAGAGGCAAAAGTGGGCAAACCCTGGGAAAGAAATCTCGTAGAACAATGAGGAAGCGGAGAATAAACCTGTTTGCTGAGGGTCCTAGCAAATGAGCTATAATTAGTTTTCGTGGGACAGTTATGATATTTCCTTCATCCCACTTTGCATCTGTGCCAGAGGTGCCTCCCCGGTTTGTGCTGGAGGTGCCCACGCTGCAGCCACTCCAGCTCTCCATCTGTGCTCTCCGTGCATCCCCTGGGCCCCGAGCTGGGACAGCTGAGGCACAGGCATCCCTCCCATTCCATCAGCCCTGATCGCGGGCAGCCTCCCACTGAGAGCGGGACACAGCTGTGGGGGAACATCTTAAACCACTGCAGCTGTCTGCTCTCTGCACGTGAGCCAGAGCCCTCCATCCCGGGGATGCTCCTGGAAGCAGCCTGGCCCTGAACTGCTGCCTAATTGCCTGGTACCAGCCCCATCTTTGGTTTGTAAGAGAACCTCATCCTGGGACAGTGTGCCAGCCCTTCTAAGACTTCAGTAATGGCACACGTCCACTTCAGCAGCATCAGGGATTGGGATAACGCAGCCACGTTGTTATAATCTTCCAAAAGTGCCTCTTCCCCTTGCATGGCATCAGTGCAATTCCTTAAGGCTTATAAAAGCTTAAGCCTTTGTAAACAAGGCAGCCCTGGAGCCTAGGTATTGTAGAGAGAGAATTCCTCTCCATGTCCTAAATATTTTGAATGGAAAAAAAAAAAAGAAAAATAAGAAGAACATTTAAGACGTCAGCTTCCCTTCTAGTGTAAATGGGACCAGCTCCATCCAGCTTCAGCCTGGAGTCTCTGTTACACTGTCACTGTGCAGAGCTCCCAGTAAGGCAAGTGGGAATTGCACATGATGTGATGGGAAAGCAGCAGATACCTTTGTAAACACTGCACCCTCACACGAGCCACGAGTATCTTTCCTGAGACACCCTGCCAAACTAGCAGGTGTTTTTTACATCAGGCCTTATATTAACACACTCCTACGTATGTCTGGCTGCATCTGCTGCATTAATGATCCCTCGGTGCATAATGGCTGGGTTAGTTTGTGAAGTTAAATACCACGGGCAAGAGCCCAGCCACAATGCATACAAACCTCAAACTGCTTCTGTTTGTATCACAGGGGTTACTGCTGCGCTTTTGCTGTGAGTTTTTCTTTCTTTCTTCCTCTCACTGCATTTTTCCCTTGTTCCTGCCCATCTTTTCCCCAGTTTGTGATTTTCAGATTCCCTCCATTTCTTTATTTCCTCCATCTTTTGCCGTGTCTTTCCTGTCTCACTTCAGTTTCTGTGGATGCCAGAGAGAATGAAAGCTGCAGCCAGCCAACCCCAACTTCTCCAACACATTCCTGCAGTCGGTGCATGTCTGGAGGCAGTGCCATGGGGGCTGCTGGCTGGGGATGCCACCATTTCAGCTCTGGATGCTCACAGTGGCTGCTGTAGAAGTGAAAAAGGCCAGCTCAGGCCTGCTCAACTTCTACTCTTAGGGCAGACAGCAAGTCCAAGTCCAAAGCCACTGGGGAAAATATGTGCCCGTAGTGTAAAAGCCTGTTTTTACAGAAGCCAGTGGTAGGAGTCTTTGGGGATTAGTCTTCTGTTGTAATTATCAATTATTTTAAACTATGTTGTGGCCAGGCATAAAAGCTGTTCAGAAACAAGAAAGGGCTGAGTCTGAAGCCAGCTATCATAGACTTGTACAAAAAAACCCATCTGTCTTTGTAGACCTGACACTAAAGTTAGGTTGAAATTTCCAAGGACGCCAAAGATGTGTGTGTGTGTTTAACTCCCACTGAAATGGGAGTTGAGGGCATTACTTAATGAGGAGGACTTGAAAAATACTTTTCTATCCTCCTTTGTTTAAAATTAAGATGCCAAATTCAAACATCCATGCCAGCATGGTGTCTGTTTCCATTGCTCCTGCTTTTAGTCGTGTAGTTGTTGTCATGGTCCTTCATGGAGGTCTCACCTTTGGTCCCAGGCTCTCTTGGCCCTAGGTTTAGCTTTTTGCAGTAGCTCCATGGTGTATGCACACACACAAAGCACAACAGCTGTTGGATCTCTTATTCATGGCTTAATCACTTCCCTCCGGAGGTGTGCGGTGTGATGTGTGGTCTTGCTCAATCCTGGCTTCCTGAGGGATGGAGCAGGAGGGTCAAACACAGCCCAGATTCAGCCCAGCACTCAGGAGCATGACTAACCCAGGGCATGGAGTATTCTCTCGACGTCATTAGGACAGACCTGCTTCTTTTCCTGGCGTTAAGCAAGCATTTAGTCCTTTGGAGTTTGTCTTACCACACCCTTCCCATCTCATGCTTATCTCGGCATCACACTTTGAGCTGCCCACTGGTTTTCCACACTTCTCCTCTGACTTTCCCCAGGCCATCCATCTGATCTCATAACCGCAGCTCCTCGGGTGGTTCACCATGTGCCCCCGTCCCACCCTTTGTAAGGGTTTGCTGTATCACTGCTACTTTCCTATCCATCTGGAATTTCCCCTGAAGGCCCTGAGCCACCTACTCCGTAAGTGTCATCAGACACCTTTTGCTGGGAGGGTTTTGTTTCTTTGTTTCATGGTTTCGTAATCCGAATTGGCTGTCGATTCAATTCAAAATGCCATCACACCAGAGCAGGGCCTCTGCATTCGCAGCAGTTGAGAAAAAGAAAATAGTGATAAGGAGCCAGATGGCTCAAGAGATTGGGAATCGTAGATGGAGTCTGTAACCTCGACATCACTGCTCCAAAATGCAGCTCTGATCCACAGTGAACTTCATGGGCTCAGTCCAATTTCTAGTGTATGTATGGTCATGCCAGAAAAACTTCCCTTATAAACACCCCCTGCTTTGGCAGGGAGGCTGAAGAGGTGTGTGAGGGTCCCTCAAAACAGAGGAAATGTCACCTGCTGCACATGGATGATGCAGTTCCCAGCACTGCTTGTGCACCATCTGCGGCAAGGGAAATTCCAATTGCAGCACTGCCCACCTGGCTAGCTTCCACAGGGAAGACATTTCCTTCTCTCCCAAATTATCTTTCAAGCCATTTTTAAAATTGCCTCGTGGCTAAGTCTCATGAAAACTGCAATTCTGCAGTCCCAGAGGTCTGACTGATCCCTTGTGTACCTGGTGAGAGACTCCTCAGAGGTGAGAGAACTTTGTCAAAATGTCAATAAAAGAATAAGAACCAAGTAAGAATTTGTGTCTGGAGCATCCCTAAGATTAAAACAGTGTGAGAACAAAATCTGGTCATGCACACAGGAGCCAAAAGCCTTACTAAACTAAGCTACAATTTCTTGCAGCACAGCCTTCCTTCCTGCTGATGGTTATTTTCTAACCTCGCTGTGCAGGAATTGGAAAGAAGCAGGTGCCAGAGAAGAGGTGACTCTGAAATGGCACTAAGGTCATTACAGAGCAGGAGAAGAGCAATCCAGCCTCCCAGGTTTCATTTACTAAAGCCATAATAGTCTGATAGGGCATCGGACCCCTTAGTGGAACTCTTCAACTGTATGTGAAGGCAACAGAGCAAACAACTGGTTTTCCTTGCAAGGCTTCGTGGTGTGGATGTTGTCTGTCCTCAGCCCGTGTTCACTCAGCTGCTCTCTCCCAGATTCCCCTTGCCCCTGCTGGAAAGCTGCCCAGGAACTCCCTCCACAGCTTAAGGGCCGAGAACAAATCAGCTCAGTCAGGCTTGTTAGAATCATAGAGTCATTAAGGTTGGAAAATACCTCTAAGATCATCAAGCCTAACTATTAAGCCAGCACTGCCAAGGTCACAGCTAGATGGTGTCCCCAGGGGCCACACCTACATGCCTTTTACATCCCCCCAGGGAGAGTGACTCCACCACTGCCCTGGGCAGCCTGTTCTAATGCTTAACAACCCTTTTGGTGAAGAAATGTATCCTAAGATCCAATCTAAACCTCCCCTAGCAGAGCTTGAGGCCATTTCCTCCTCCTATCGCTTGCTGGAGAAAAGAGTGACCCTCTCCTGGCTGCAACCTCCTTTCAAGTAGTTATATAGAGCAAGAAGGTCCCCACTGAGCCTCCTTTTCTCCGGGCTGAACCCCCCAGCTGCCTCAGATGCTCCTCCTCAGACTTGTGCTCCGAAGGGACTCCTTGTTAGATGGGTTCCTGCCCTGCCTTGCCACCCTGTGCAGGTCGTTCTCATTCTGTGGTCCTTGTTTTGGCTACCCAGGCATCCCCCAGCGCTCCTGCCTGTGGGATGCCCACAGCCAGCCAGTGCTGCTCTCTGCACCCCTGAGAGCTGGTCCCATCCCACGTGTGCACAGCCCCGTGTCGGCCCCGGGGAGCTGCTTCGTACCATCCACAACTGTTTGGTTTATATTCGCGTATCGGGCCGTGACCCTGAACTGGCTTCTCCCTTTAAATTCCTTCCACATGGCTCTGCCCACACTGTCCACAAAGCCTCTCAAAGAAACGCAGCTCGGAAAAAAAAAAAATCTGAGAAGAAGAAAAACCCCTTCACAACAAAATGTCCTTCTCTCTCCAGCAGCTCTGCTTGGGTGCGGTTTTCCCAACACTCCCCCGCAACCGAGGCGAGGAGTCTGTGCAGCTCTGCTCCTGCTGGCACTGCAGGGACAGGGTCACCCCTCAGCTGGGCACAGGGACAGGGACACCCCTCAGCTGGGCACAGAGCACCAGCACTGCAGGGACAGGGTCACCCCTCAGCTGGGCACGGGGACAGGGACACCCCTCAGCTGGGCACAG
>VWZT01000741.1:1329157-1361606 GCA_013397055.1 Pachycephala philippinensis
CAGGGACAGGGTCACCCCTCAGCTGGGCACAAAAACCCGCACTGCAGGGACAGGGACACCCCAGGCTGGGCACAAACACCTACACTGCAGGGACAGGGACACCCCAGGCTGGGCACAGGGACAGGGTCACCCCTCAGCTGGGCACAAACACCCACACTGCAGGGACAGGGACACCCCTCAGCTGGGCACGGGGACAGGGTCACCCCTCAGCTGGGCACGGGGACAGGGTCACCCCTCAGCTGGGCACGGGGACAGGGTCACCCCTCAGCTGGGCACGGGGACAGGGTCACCCCTCAGCTGGGCACGGGGACAGGGTCACCCCTCAGCTGGGCACGGGGACAGGGTCACCCCTCAGCTGGGCACGGGGACAGGGTCACCCCTCAGCTGGGCACGGGGACAGGGTCACCCCTCAGCTGGGCACGGGGACAGGGTCACCCCTCAGCTGGGCACAGGGACAGGGACACCCCAGGCTGGGCACAGAGCACCCACACACAGTCCCCGTCCACAGGGGCACCTTCCCTGAGTCACTGCATTGCTGTAAAACAGGGCTTTTACCCAGCTTTCATCCCCAGAGCCTTGTTGCCCTTCAGCCTGTGCCATTGCCCAGCACTGGGGTTGTGCAGCGGGGCCAGCAGCCTTCTCCCTGGGTGAGGAGCCTGTGACAGCCCCTCTCCACTCTCTCCCTTACACATAAACATATATATAGGACTGTCCCCATATAGTGGCAGCTCCACACATGTGCTGGTGGGCGGGTAGCTCTGCATTTGCCCTCATGATTTCATGCCAGAAACATTTGCAAGTTCAGCTCGCTGCTCGGTTTCCCCTCTCTCTCTCTCCTTCTCCCTTTCAGGGTTATCCTACGAAGGCGTCCCACATTCCCCCCACCAGGCCATGGGCTCCTGCCTGCCTGCATCCCTCCGCCTTCATCATTCCCTCATCCTGCCCCAACCTCTTAATGGTTTTCTTAAAGACTTTCAGGAAGATCAAAATAAATTTTGCCATACGCGTTGCTGTTATCGAGCCTTCCCTTTTTGCTTCTTTTCTCAGCAGCTATTTTGGGATGATTAATAATTCACAGCGAGGCTTGGCACAGCAATGGTTAAAGGGATGAAGCTGAGCTGATGCAGGAGCCTTCTGGACAGAAGCAGTTTTTAAAAGTCTTATAAGTGCTATTTTTTTTCTTTAGGAAAGGAGTGGATTTTTTTTTAAGTGTTGTGAGAACAGGAATGTTTCTCTTTTAGCCAATTCCACATACTTTTTGTTATAGGAGAAGATGTGGTCTGAGGGTTTTAGCAGAGGCTAAAACAGGGGAGAACTGGATCTATTTTGGTGGTGTATCAAGTGGATAGGAAATAATCGAAAACGCTGCGTTAAAAAATGAGTTTAGCAGCAGCTCCAGGCGAACCCTGTTCCGCAGGGAGCCCTCCCTCCCCTCACCTGCCCAGCACCCAGCAGACCTGGCAGATGAGCAGATTTGATCCATTCCCACCCTTTGGCCAGAAGACATTCCTTTAATCATGCCCTCCTGGGAGCTGAGGTTGTGAGTGTTTTTCTGTTGGTAAAATGAAGCACGCTGGCTGCCAGAGGCTGTTGCAAGGCTGTGTGCAGGGGGGTTGTATTTCATGGTGGACAGACAGGTCTCTCCCGGGGCTCCCCTGGGATGCTCCCACACATCTTGGGAGATGGGCAGCCTGTGGCTTTGCTCAGCACATCAAACACCCCTTGCTGGGCATGGTGGCACAGCAGCCTCCTGCCTTGTATTGACTA
Source organism: Pachycephala philippinensis (assembly GCA_013397055.1). NCBI lineage: Eukaryota > Metazoa > Chordata > Aves > Passeriformes > Pachycephala > Pachycephala philippinensis. The sequence goes on from VWZT01000741.1 coordinate 1,330,925, forward strand.
TTTTCCCTTCCCCACCTGCTGCCTGGGCTGAAATCAGAGCTCAGATCCATCCGCTCTCATCCCAGCACCCTGTCTCCATCACACCCTGCTCAGTGGAAAGGGGATGGAGATTTTCCAGGACCCCACATGACACACATCCCCTTCTGAGGACATTCACTGGTCCCATCGCTTCAGACACACCTCCAGGTCTGCCAGCAGCCTCGCCTGCAATGATGGGTGGGATGTAAAACAGATTAAAAAGCAGAGGCCAGAACTTTTTTAGGTTAATCTCTTAATGCAAAAGGATCATATTTGGCAGCAACATAAGGCAAGCTCTCATCAGTTTATATTTCTGCTTTTCTTCCCTTTAACAATCTAATTTTGTACATCATTGTGTGGAATCCAGATACAGATAATCCTCCCCCAGTTAACACCACCCCGCTTGTGCCCTGTGGAAATCTGTGTGCTGCCTGTGGGAGCTGGAGACATGAGGGTGCTTTCCTGGTCTAGAGACTGTCAGGAGGGGTTTCAGCAGGTAATAGATAGCTCAGGGTCACGAGAAGAGCTCTGGAGACACTTTTCATGAGCACTTTTGGAGAAAGTGGTCTTTTGTGTTTGCATCTCGCCTTACACTTTGGTGCAGGGGACAGTTGGTAGCTATTGAAATCTGAAATATTCTGATTGTCGCAGAGGAGAAACTCACCATTTTCCCTGAAAAACTTTCACAGCAAATGGAAATTTTCTGACAAACTATTCAGCCAGAACGACCTTTTGTGCTGCAGAACAAACTGTGATGAACATTTTTTCTACCAGGTTTTTATCCTGACATTATGAATCCTGATGGGGGATTAGCTAACACGGCTCGTTATCAGCACATGCAGCATCAGCGATGAGGACTTTGAGCTATGTGAGATCTCAAAAACAACCATCTGATGCCAACATGCAATTTGAGATGCTGCCTGACCCAAAAAGGAGGTTTCATGGGCTAAAGTTGGTGCTAATGTTAATCCCAGCTATGGGCGAAGTTGCCCCAAGGCTGAATTTGCCTCAAGAGAGTCAAGCTGGGGAGTGGATTAACTTCTAAGAGACTCAGAGTGAATGAATTAGGGGAATTACTCGGTAGGGTCAGCAATGAAACCATGAGTCCACTGCAGAGGAAACAGGATGCATTTCTAAAGGGCTAAGAATGGCCCCTTTGCTAGATTTATGGGGCTGAGGTGATGAGCGGGGTCAGATAATAACCTTTCAAACCACCAAGGCAGACCAAATATGCTTTACCACAGCCCGCTTGCTTTTCAATGCATGTGTGTCATGTTTGGAAAACAAGGCCCCGTCTGTCCAGGGCTCGAAACAGCAGCAACAAAATAACGCTGCTTGTTGGGGAAATGCCACCGCAGAAAAAGATAATTGAAACATTCAGGCTGGCAGTACGTGGGGATAAAGGCAATAAATCCTGAAAGCACACGGCCTTATCTCGGGCGGGAGCTGCCGGCGCTACTCCTTGGCCTGCGTTCCATCGGCCTGGGGAGGCCTCGTCCGCGCCCGGTTATCCTGAGGGCCGGCCTTCAGCCAAGGCCACCAAAACAGGGGTGCTGGATCAGGACAGACACCTGTCCCTCCTCCTGCTGCAGCTGTCCTCCCTCCCAGGCAGAGGGGGAAAGCATCTGCAGGGCGTTGGGGTGTGTGAACCAGCCCTGAAGGCACACAGCCAGCGAAACACGGCAACGCGGCACAAAGCTGTGCCAGAGAGGTGTAGGGTGGATATGGGTTAAAGGTTCTTCAGCCGGGGGGTGGTTGGTTCTTCAGTCAGGGAAGGGGTCACAGCACCAAGCCTGACACAGCTCAAGGTGGATATGGGTTAAAGGTTCTTCACCCAAAGGGTGGTTGGTTCTTGACCAGGGAAGGGGTCACAGCACCAAGCCTGACACAGTTCATGGTGGATATGAGTTAAAGGTTCTTCACCCAAAGGGTGGTTGGTTCTTGACCAGGGAAGGGGTCACAGCACCAAGCCTGACACAGTTCAAGTGTTCAGAGAACACTCCCAGGCGCAGGGTGGAATTTCTGGGTTGTTTAGTGTGGGATCTGGAGTTGGACTCGGTGATCTGTGATTCTGTGAAAACAGGAGGCAGAGGTGGGGCTGGGAGGGACACACAGCCCCTTATGGAGCCACTCCAGGCTGTCCAGCACAGCCCTGGTGGGTGTCCAGCATCACCCAAAGGGCTCAGTGGGCTGGAGCTGCTGCTCCGGTGTTCACAGCCTCCTACCCCGTTGCCAGGCCTTTCCCGATGCCTCCACAAGCCACTGCTCCAGGGAATCTGAATTTATCGTAATGTTACAGAGAGTAAGTGGCCAAGGAACCCCCATAATTCACCTACAAATCTGATATAAAAATGATGCAAACGTTCCTTCTGGATTTATGTACAGCTGAAACATGAGCAATAGAGGGGGAAAACCTGCAAACAAAACTAGTATCCTCAAGTCTTCTGCTTATTACGTGGCAACAAAGGTATGTGATGCTGCAAATCTCTTGGCTTGTGGCCTCGCCCTGCTCTCACACAAGTCCTGGAGAAGTTACGCAAGTGCAATGGGAATCCATGAATTTTGATGAGGAGTATCCCTGCCTGCCACCCCTCATGCCTTTGTGACAGGAGGCAGCACAGAGATGTGCTGCACGGCAGCTGGATGGCAGTGACCACTTCCCTGCTGCCCAACAGGGCACCCCCTGGCTTTGTCCACCCAATTTTCTGTGCTCAGTGCCCACTTTCCTGTTGTGGCACTGAGATTCTTCTGGGAGTGGTTTTTCAGCTGGCAGCCTGGGCAGCAGCAAGGCCCAGCCCCAGCCAGGCAAAAAGGGTCCGAGATGGGACATGGGCTTCAGGGAGCACATTTGGGCTGCAGGGCAGCTCCCCTTTGAGGATTTGGGAGCCCACCCTCTGCCCCTTTAGTTGCTTTGATGTTCTTCAGATGGAGACAGGATTTACAATTGCTTGACTGTAGGAAAAAAACATAGAGGAGATTGCTATTTCTCCCCCTGCTTCTTTCCCCCATCTGCTCAAGGGCTGGATCCTGCTGAGACAAACCCACAGCCAGGGGGGAAATGATGTTTTCCAAGACCACTCCAAGGTGGGCAGTAGCACAGAGCAACCGGCTCCAGTCTGTGTTGCTTTGTGCTTGACAAGCAGCAGCCAGAGACTCTCCAGGGAGACCTGCTTTTCCTAAGGTGCCAGCACAACTCCTTACACGGAGCACAGCAGTCTGAGGTCCTGAGGCATGGCTGTCAGACCCAGCTCACTATGGAAATGTTGCTCTCGGAAGGATTATTCCTCTCTGGAAAACACAAACCTTTCTTCTTCTCTGCTGCAGTAATTTTTTCTGGAATTATAACTTACACTGAGCAGCTCGAACTGCAGGCATTAACACAGCACAGGCTGCAGCCTCCCTTTACCTTCGGGTGGACAGCATGGATCAGACAGCACCCGGATGGTTTCAGCATGAATCACTCACTGCCTCTGTAACCAACATTCCCATAACCTAAATCTATCAAAAAGAACATAAACCACATCAGAAGCCAGTTCTCAGATACTCATTTGCTAAGACTTTGGAAACCTCTTATATTAAACAGATCATCTCTTTACAGGAGTATGAAGCTGCCCTAATTATACAAAGGGTGGAAAGGGACAATCTTCCATCTGGGAAGGCTGTTTAACTTCTTCTGGCTTCCTAAAAAGCTATTGTCTTGTAAACTGAGCATTCCTTCACTAGCCTGGTAGACACAACATTTCCCATGTCCCAGCCGAGTGATGTGCAAGGAGCAGCAGTACCCGAGCCAGCCAACCTGAACAGCCCCGGGCACAGCCCCACAGGGCTGGTGCTGGCTGCCCCTGCAACACCCCGTTCAGAGCATGGTGTGCTGCCAAACACCGTTCTGCCTTGGCTTTTGCCTGTGGCTCCTCAGCAGTGGCCACCGGCCTGGTTTTTTTTGGAAGGAAAAGGTGCCCTGTGCAGCCCCCTCTGTCACACCAGGGATCGCTGTGATTGTAGGGACCTCTCTGGGTGAGCAGCAGCCTCTGCAGCGTTCATCTGGTGGCTCTGAGGTTTCTCCGCGTGGCTGGAGATGCAATAGAGGAGATCCAACGAGAACCCCAGGTTTCCAGGAAGAGGAACAGCTTCATCACAAAGGCTGCCCCGTTTCTCACCAGCCACCAGGGCAGGTCCACCCCCACTGACCACCTGAGGAGGGTGATGTCTCAGGATGCTAAACAACATCCCTCAAACCCCCTTTGCTGGCAAACCTTGCACAGCTCTTTTCTGCAGCTGGAAAACCAATTGTGAGTAGCAGTGAGGTGTCAGCTACTAACACCAAGTCACATCTTCTAGGGAAGACCTTCCTTCCACGTTATGAGAATCCTGGGCATTTTTATTTGGCGCCAGTAGCTTTTATTATTGCCTTCCTTCATCTGTCATCAACACTGTGTTCAGTTTCTGCTTGTGTACATGCTCTGCTAGATGCTATTGTACAGCTGATGGGCCTTAAATTCACACTTTGTGGGAGGCATATTTCTTTCCGAAGGTTTTACATTACTGAAGGTAGCAAGTCACAAAATAAAACCTTTGTTGTAAATATCATTTGAAGTTAATCTTCGTATAATCCACAGTAAATATTTATGTGCAATGCAATAGTGGCTGGATTTGTTTACAGTTTGAAATTGTTAGAGAGGATTCCATATAGATTAGTCAGCTAATCTGCTGTAATCTGCTTAAAAAGCAACTGAAATGGGTTTTCTTTCACTGAATCATGTTAGCCCTGTGTATGCAGTGACTTCAGATAGGGAAGGGATTCAGGCACAAAAGGGCATTTACCTTGTGGGTGCTCACAGCATTGCTCGCATTGCAGGAGAGCCATAAATTTCCTCTTCTGCCTTAGAGAACGGGACAGCTGCAGTGACTGAGTTTAAGCTGAGATGAGTGTCAGGCTCTTCTATCCCATTTCCTTGCTGCAGCTTTTGAACTGTATCGCCTGGGGATAAACTGATCTTTGATGAGGCACCTGCACGGTGTCTGCACAGAAGTCATCCTTTCTGAATTTATTCTGTTTTATTTCACTCCCTCCTAAGGAAATCTACAGGAGGTGCCTCTACCTAGCGTGCTCCTGAGTTAATAAGGAAAGCATCCCATATCCTTTACTCACAACTCACCTTTGTTCACAGGGGAGTTGCAGCTGAAGGTGGAAAAAGATTTTAGATACCATACTTCACAGAAGGTCTCTGGGTGATGTGGGCATCCACGGGACAGATGTATCTCCTCTGGGCTGGAAGGTCCAGGCTTGGACCTCTAATAGGATTGAAGGACTGAAGGACAAAGCCTGGGCAGCAAACTTGGAGATCTTCCTCCACCCAACCAAGCAACAAGCTTGTCTGGGAGGCTTAGCTAACACACAGCAGAGATGGTGTGAATGGTGATGAAATCCCACTCTGTGGCTTTCACCAATATTCAAAGGTTGGAGAGGGATCCCTCCAAGCCCTTGTTCCTGGTGTGGGGATGCTCACACAGAGGTGGCCTCACTGATACAAGGTGCTGGCTGCAGCATGGGTTAGTCCTGAGCCCTCTGTACTCTGTCTCTCCAGGACACGGGCAGGAGCCAGGCAGGGAACAGCCCTGCTGGGAGAAAAGGGGGCTGAAAAAAGCCATCCTGTGGCCACTCTATTTCCCATTTACCCACCACACCTGGGACCAGCCAGGTGGCAGATGGGGTTGCCTGCAGCTCCCTGCTCATCACTGGTTTTAACCCCCATCTCTGCCCCCTTGCACTGGGAAGGCTGAGCACCGCCTGCCTGCAACCTGCTCCTCCATCCAGGTCAGAGCAGTGGCTGCAGCCCAGCTCTGCTTCTGGAGGCTGAGATCTGGAACCTCCCCAGGGAAACCTGGGGAAAGCAGAACACACCTTGTGTCCTCCCACAAACAGCAGCACCGGCAGGACCGTGGCTCCCAATCTGGGAGGGGACCTGGCCCATCACCTGTGCTGCCCTCTGGCAAACACATCAGCCTTTGGTGTCGGGGCAGTCACTTTTCTCCCCTTTCACACATCCCCAGTGCCGGTAGATCATTCCAGTGCGGGTCCCTCTGAATAATACATTCATCCACAGTCCTTCCCCCACCCCGTCCTCAGCAAGGCCTTCACGAGTTGAATACGGTGGCTCGGCTCCAGCACACACAGCTGCCGTCACTGCTGCAATTCTTTTGCCTTGAGAAAAAGCATATACAATTTAATATGCTCCTGGCACAACAGCTTTTCTGTAGCGGAGGAGGCGGGTTTGTTTATGGCTATTTTGATAGGGCAGCTTTCATCCGGACACAGGTTCTGCTGCATCTCCCCGCCCGCACAAGGGAGCCTTTGTTGGGCTGCTTCTCGTGTTCCTCTGCCCATTTTGGTACCTTCTCCTCCTCCGTGCAAACCCAAGGTTTAAAAAGCCCTCCTTGCTAGTCATGTTATTCTTTAAAAGCTAGATCCTGGGCTAAGAGCCAGACATGCAAGGCAATGGGAGAGGGTGTGATGCTTTACTGGAAATGTGTCAAGGATATGAACCATCCTGCCATCTCATGGGAATTTGGCCCATGGAGCAGAGCTCATGGTGCCTGTGGTGGCCTTACAGGCTTTCCAGGCTGGGGAGCAGCTCTGTTGCTTTCTCAGACACCTTCAGCCTCGCCAAGAGCCGTATGAACCATGCACAGGGGCACAAGTCCTTCCTCCAGGCACGGCCAAGACAGGGCTTTTCCATCCCTGCAGGAGCTGGTGCTGAGAGATGCAGATTCCCTTCCGGCAGCAATTTCCAGAGTCACCCTTACGCAAGTTAAACTGTGAACAGTGACACATCTCCCTGCTCTGCTCTCCCATGGCACCTCAGCTCCCCGGGCAGGGTGGGGTGAGCAGGAGATGCACCTCCGGGCTGGGAAGTCTCAATCAAACAACCCAGAGTCAGCAAGTGCAGCCAACTCCTTCTATCTGGCAAGCGGCTCGAGCTGCCCCTGGTTGATGAGGAGAAACAATCCCTTGTGTTTTTCAGCTGCTGAGTCTGTTCCCTCTCGCTGCCACAGTGGAAATAAATGGTGGGAGGGTTTAGCCAGCACTAATTCATTGCCACGTTCAATCTGAAGTTGCTGCGACTTTGTGCTTGGCCCACAAACACACAGAGAAAATGAAACCGGATAGAAAATACAACGGATCATCCGATCACTGCAAGCACATGGGAACGAAACAGAGTCACTCTGTAGTGCACATGAATTCCACACATGTGGAGGAATGCAAAGCAGCTATTGTACCCCCGCTTTGCAGATCCATTTCACTGTTTTCCCAGTTTATCTGGAAAATACATACTGCATGGTACTGTACGTCGTATTTCACTGCTATGCACCATGATGTCTTCTAATGGAACAATCGCCATGCTTGTAGTCTAAGGGCAATACAAAAGTGCTTTCAAATAATAACAATACATTTTCTGTATAAAGAGGATAGGGAGTAGCCACTTCCCAGAAAGGCTCGATTTCCCTGGAGCCAGCAGTATGAACATCCAGAGCGCCAGTAACAGCAGGCAGTGGTGAGAAATTCCCTACCTCATCATCAGTCTATACATCCTGTTTCCAACTGGCAGCTCTGGGAAGAGTGGAGGCTGTCAGCACCCACCGAGGGTAAGGTGAATGCACCCAGCGAGTCTTGGCAGCACGAGGCTCCATTTATCCCATCGGGGCTTGGGTGGGGGGCACTTCTTTGGCAAAACAACTCTTTTCGGCTTTGAACTGAAGCTGTGAGCAGAGGAGCAGCGTTCTCACAGCCCAGCTCCCAGAGATCACACAGCAGCACAGCATCTGCCAATTCATTCAGCACTGCTGGCCCGTGCAGCAACATGGCACGCCACTGTTCCACGTTTGGAGGCAGTTTATACTGGAATAGGAGCAGTCTTCTTGGGTAAAATGGTTATTTTTTTCTTCCATGAGATCTCACGACTTTTTAACTCTGCACACTTCAAATTGCTGAAGCACAAGAGCATGGGACGTGTGCTGCAGCTGGTCTGGGCTGTGGAGGCTCTCTGTGGTACTTGTGCAGAGAGTGACTTGAAAACAAGGATTGAAGCACAGCTGGGGAGGGGCTGACACACTCAGAGGGGAAAAGTTACCCTTGCACGTCTGAGATAGGAGTCAGAGCAGCCCAAGGAGACGCTCATGCTTTGCTTTCCTTGCCCAGGCGAAGTGCAGCCTCTTTTCTAAAAACTCAATCCAGATTTTTAGACATCAGAAGAATCGCTCTGGTATGGGAGCCTGATCAAGCACAAAAAACATCCTCAGCCTTCAGAAAAATACCAGATGGCTGCAGATGCCAGCTCCTTCGGCCAGGCAGTGTTTTGAGAGAAAAGGCCAGCTTGTTGTGAGAGTGCTGCATCCCAGATACAACTCTGCGGAGCAGCAAAGAGCCACAGAGAAATCCCTGGAGGAGGAGGAGCATCCAAGCCAACGTATTCCCGTAATATCAGATTTTCAAGGCTACACATATGCTCATATCCAAATATGCTCTCCTTCTCCAGAGGGAAGAGGGACCTACAGAAGTGACTCTTGCTGGAAACGCTCTTACGAGTTTCTGAGCAGTCGCGTGGACTTGAAGCTCCAGTCAGTGTTGCCAAATCATTGGAAACAAGTTAAAAAAACATGCCTGGCAATGTAAGAGGGGATAATTTGGTGTCTACATAGTGAACTGGTGTTTGGAATATCAACTGTGAGACTTTAAGCTGGTTGGTGCTCAGTCACCTACTCTTTGAGGAGGTCATCACGGTGTTGCCGATGCATAGGATAACATTCTCTCTGCTCTACAGAAATGGCCACAAAGAACAAACACTTCTCCCATGAATAGGTCAGTGAAAGCATTTATGCACCATTTAAGACTTAAAACTGAATGGGATGCACGCACCTTGTGCAATTTCACAACAGAAGAAACATCAGCTTTCATGTGGTGACTCCATTTCCGAAGACCACCGACTGCAAGAAAAACAATCCAGCAGCCAATAACCCAGCTGGGGTTACTTGGTTCTCCAACAGCTCTTGTTTCTCACCAACACCTGAACAGGTAACTTGGTGTCAGACCGTGCTTGCTTGATGATCAAGGAAGGATTCATGTGGCTCATTGACTTTAGCACCATTCTAGTGCCACAAAGCAGTGGGAATGTGTAAGTGAGCCGAAGTAATGTGATACACACACCAAAGCCCGGTCAGCCACATGGCCTTGTAAAAACCTGAGGTGCAATTAGTCTCTATTAAAAAAAAAAAGTCTTTTCTTTTGTCTCAGGAGTCCTGAAATGGCTGTGACACAATTAAAACCAACCGAAAAAAGAATGACAACAAGGAGTGGTGAGATGCTCTTTCCTGGGGAGTGTGGGCTGGTAATGTCCTTCTGGAAGGACCTCAGAGAGAGTGGTCACTTTTGATTACTACATAATGTGAGTAATTCTCTGGAAATACCGGTCCTTCCCTCCTGAATCATAGCAAAGGGGGGAAAAATAACACACTCCAAAAACAGAAAGCTGAACAACCCTTGGATGTCGGGAGCCGCCCAAGATTTCTGTGCAGGGGCCACCACAGAGAAGCAGCAAGGAGTGAGCCACTGGCCCTGCCCTCTGCTCTGGGGTGACAGCTCCAGCTCTGGAGCCAAGCTTGGACCATAACACACCTACTGATGTGGCCACCCAGAGCTCTGGTAGGTAGGGTGGCACTAACAGCACACGAACACCTCCTCCCCCAGAAACCACGCTCTCCAGTTCTTCATCCCACGCCTGCACCCTGATGCATGAGGTACAGGTGGTTCCTTTGGAGGCTCTGCCTTCTCTGAGAAGTTTGTCCTCAGAGCAGTTCCTGGCCAGCCCACGGCACAAACACAAGCCATGGCAGCAGCACAGTACATCCCTGGTGCCAAAATTGGGGCTGTGCTTCAGTCCCAGGGCGGTCGCACTTCTAAAAATCCATGTGTGGCCAAAAGTTGAGAAAGATGACAGATCCCTGGTGTGGCTGGGACCAGGGGCTTTGCTATGATACTGGGGGAAAAGGAGCAGCACTGGTATTTGAGAAGGAAAGAGCCTGTTTTTCCCCAGGTGTACCCCCTGGATGCACGACAGGCTCAGCATCAGTCCTGGGGGTGTCACAGCTGGCACCTGGACAGCAACAGGAAGGTCCCAGAGACACCTCGGACCTCTATTTCTTTATATAGACATAGATGGTTACATTTAAACAGATGAATTTTTTTCCTTCATGCTAATCCTCCACAAAACCAGTTTGGTTTCCATTACTATATATAGCACTGGGAATCTCAGTCTATTTTTTGTCCCTTTGCATCTGATTATTTTCAGTAGGGCTCAAAGTTTTGATGATATGCAGATTTTAACTGGAACATGACATCTACTCACACAGCCTTCCATTAGCAATAAACCCACAATGGCCACTTATAACGTAGAAGAATTTTATTCATACCGTAATCCTGTCCCATCATCCACTGCAAATATTACAATTATCTTCAAAATGTCACTGAATATCATTTTGTTCCACTTAAAGCACAGGAATCCTGGTGTTAGACAGTTACATTTCTCTTGAGATTGCTTATAACAGAACCATAATTCAAACGTATTTTCCATGAGCTGTGAAGGTTTAAAGCAAAGAATCTGCAGTGTGTCTGTGTGCTCGAGTAACTTCTAAACAGTGAGGCTAATACTTGGTGTTTGACAAGAGATGTGTCCTGCATAATAGGCGAAACACTCACAATTTTTTTACCAACACAACAGAAATGCAACAGGTAAAAGAACATACTTGAGTGGCTGGTAACCTTTAAAAAATATTTCTTTTAAAAAGTGCACAAGAGAATACAAAAACAGCGCAGCAAATAACCAAGTGCGTATACATTGACCTATCTATATAGAATGAGGGTCTGCCTATATAAATGTACGTGATAAAAATTGCAGGGTTGGAAACTGTGAATGGTCATATTTAATAACAACGTGCAAGAAGCATAACATAATCATAATAAATAGCAGCAACGAATATACACTAACAGGACCACTGAAATTATGCTGAAATAAATTAAGCACCTTTAAGTGATGAGAAGAGCGTGAAGCTGAGAAGCTTTTTAGCTCTGTGACAACCACTGCGGGCAGCTACTGGAATATTGGGCCCTTGGTGGGAGTCAACAGGAAAGTGTCCAATTAGTATTTGTTAGTTCCAAAGAAGAAAGCAATTGTGTGTCAGTAGGACTCATTTTAGCCATTTAGCCAAGTTCACCTACACCTCTAGTTCCAAAAGGGAGATTGCTGCCGTGTTTCACTGCATAACCTTTGGCATGTCAAAGGTACAGAAAGCTTGCATTTACTCAGAAGAATGTCATTGTAAAGAAGAAATGGAGTTTTGGCCCAACTGAAGAGCAGGCAGTGCTGTTTAGGGTGGCTGAGATGCAGAGCTTTGCTGCTGCTGGCAACGACAAGTTTACCTGCAAAGGTAAAGCTTTGCAAAGCATAACCCAAATGATCCCATCCTCGAGGGCTGTGCAGTTCCCCAGCCTTGAGGGATCTACAAAAAGCTCCGTGCAGGAGAAGCCCCATGTGTAGGCAGGGCAGCAATGACTGCCAGCAAGGCTGTGAGGCCCCTGCAGGAACCTGGGCTCCAGGATCCTGGTGCTCTTTGTTACACAATACCTGTCTTTTGGAGGAGAAGCAGCATTTTGAAGCACTTATTTGGCTTTCAGAAAAATTTTAAAAAATTCTAAAATTTAGTCATATAGTAGAAGAAAGGCATTTTAATTTAATTAAGTGGACCTTATTAAAAAGAAGCTGCTGTATTTGTCCCTGAAGTGCACCTGGCACCATCTCTTCAGCATTTCGTATAATGTTCCGAGAAGTGGCTGAGGACACTCTGCTGAGTTTTGAAGCCAACTTAATTCAGCAGAGAAGCCCCCATTGACTTCTAAGGACTCTAATGTAAGCCCTCATTTAAAAAAGCTGAGGACAAATAACTTAGGTCCTAAAGGCTCCATTTGAATTCTTACAAAACATTGTCCTTTGACCTCTTCACCCAGAAGACTGGAGCAGGCTGTTTGCCTGAGCATATCCTACAAAGCAGACCCAAAAGGGTTTGTGACACAGAGGAATATGGCCCCTATATCTAAGCCACAAACAAAATCACTCAAAAGCTTTACTTTTCCCTGGCTTGCTGGAATGATCAAAACCTCCCTCCAACCTTCCCCCTTTAAACTGCATCTCATGAGTGAGACTGCCACTCATCCCATGGGATTTCAGAACCCCCCCAGTCCATAACCAGTGAAAAGTCTTTTGGAAGTGACAGGCAGAGAGAGATCACAGAATCACAGACTGGTTTGTGTTGGAAGGGACCTGAAAGGCCATCGAGTCCCAACCCCCTGCCATGGGCAGGGACACCTTTCACATCACTTGATCAAAGAACCTTGACAAAAGGTGAATAAGACCAGCTTTAAAGATAATAAAGAAAACAGAAATTCATATGCATTTTAAATAGTTGAACCCACAGTTTTAAGCTATATGAACCAACAATAGGTAAAAACCTTGTCTGCAAGCCAAGAGCCCAAAAGAGCCCCAATCTTCCCCAAAGCTAGTCTTATCCAAGCAGTTATCCTTCCACCTCCATCATACATGAGATTTGAGCTGACATCCACTATGTGACATAAACAGAAAAAAATACACACAAAATTCACACTTCTTTTTTTTTTTTTCTTCATAAAGCTATGGAGCTGCACAGAGCAAATTTTTAAGTGCACAAGGTCACACGAAGGCAGCTTTCCAGAGGAATCATTTAGACGGTGAGCGAAATGAAGCTGTTGTATCTCTGAATGTTTCTCTTGAGGATTTCGGAGCAGGGGCCGAGCACTCGTTCGAAGCGGGGCCGGTCCAGCTTCACACACTTGAGGGGTCCCCGTGCCACCACCGTGGCCGCCCGGGGCCGGTTGAGCAGCAAGGCTATCTCACCTGGAAACAGGGACAACACGCTGTCACACCCCTGCTCCCTCTCACACGGTGCATATTCCACCATCCAGGCGCTCTGCTTGCAGAACATCTCCCTTTCTATATCTCTTGATAGACACTTTACATAATTCTGTTGACAGTACAAATGCATTACACATGCATAATGCATGCGTGTAAAATGCCTTTGAAAACAAATGCTTTCAGACTGTTTTGCTGATTCTGGATCTGTCTCCTGTCAGCTACACGGGTGTAAACCAAGGAATGGATTCAGCTTGCCTGAAATCTCTGAGCATCGCTGAGAGCAGCGGCTGACCTACGCATAACCCCTCGCATGTAAGAGTGGAACACTAATTAAGACAATAAGTACTTGACCCAGACGTGCCTGTCTTTCTGAACCATGCTCAGCTGAGTTTTCTTACCAAAATAATCTGATGGACCGAGCCTTCCAACTTCGACGTACTCCTCGTTGTCGGACCTGCGCTGCAGGACGGAGGCTGTGCCCTGGGAAGAGAAGGGCAGGGAGTTAGCTGGCTTTGCTCAAACCTGTCCTGATTTAAAAAGCACCCAGTCCTCAGTATTTCCTTTTGCATATCACACTCCTTCCTGGTATATGAATGAAAGGAATTAAAGGATTAAAAAAAAAGTCCATCAAACGATTTCTGTGTTATGAATTGTTTGGATGCAGACATATTCAGCTCATAAAGAGGAGAGGAACAGGACAGAACCCAGGAACTCCTATTTAACTGAGGCACAGCATGCTTTAATGTAAATGCTTTAATATGATTTTAAAATATGTTCTGTGTGGACGCAGAACCTTACAAGAAAAGATTTAAATTAAAAGGATTAAAAAGGCAATTTTCCCAGTGATAATCCTGGGTCCTGATTTTGTAAGAGCAACTAGAGCTTATTCCTCACCTGGTCTGTTGCTGAAATGGGTGGTAAAAGGAGTTTTTAATGCTTGTTGCAACAAAGGGTGATTTTTTTTTAGTGGCTTTGCCTGCTCGTGGCCTGTAGTGATCTGGACACCTGCGAGTCAGTCTCTGGAGAGATGGAATGTGCCTTGTCTCCACTACCCTTAATAACTGCTGTACCTGACACGTGCTAATACATGTCAAAACTCAGTTACAATCTATTTAAACCTTCAAAGAGGTTTTGCATGCAGAAATATTCTGACCTGGAGGAAATCTTAAATTATTGTGGCATAAAGCTTCTGTAGAGGAACGGAGAAGGTATCTGCTTTTCTAGAAAAAAATTACAGCAACATATGAGAATATCTTCTGAGTCCAAACCAAAAGCATAGGGAAAAGGTCAAATGTTAACATATTTTGATTTTAGCTGAAAAAATAAACCTCGCTCCAGTGCAGGGTATTCAGTGAACATTCACTGGCTGCAAATATCCTGCAGCCTCCTTCCACCAAAAGAAACTTGTGCACCTCCAGGAGGTAAATCTTATTTCTTCTGTCAAGTTTCCAGAAAAAAAATCCTTATCCTTGATATAACTAAACTGTTCCACCAAAGCTGCAGTTTTCCAAGATCTTCCAGTAAATCTGCAAGGGCATGAAAATGCAGAGATAGTGTGATGAGCGTTGTTATTCACACTTGCTGCAGCTCTCAGAACAGACCCACATTCACAAGCAGCATTCTCAGAAATACCACACACAGGGAATAATGCCTGCATCGATCTCTCTCCTGCCAAACTTTGGATCAGGTGCAGCTCAGTAAATTGATGCTGCTCTCATTACCTGTGCAGTGTGGATGGATTCAGCTTCAGAGTCACTTCCAGATCCTGTCCTCCTCTCCATCTCCATCTGGAGCCTGGCAAAAACCTAACCCCCTTGACCCAAATAGCTGTCTGCAATCCATGTCTCTCCAGTTCCTTTCCCAAAACTAATTTTTTAAAAAATCTTTTAGCACAGATGTTTTATTACATAAAACAAAAAGAAAAGTCCCTGAAGTAATCATAGTGACCACCCAGGTCAAATGAAGAAAGGACTCAATTCCCCACTGCTCACCTTCAGCACGCTGCTATAAAGGTAATCACAATATCAAGCAATATTGCTTTCATCTCCCCGAGTGTCAGCTTTTATTGTGGCTAATATTTTTCTGACAGGGTCCATGTGATATAGGACTCCAATAAGTCAGCCTTCTGAAGCAATTTCTTCCACTGTTCCACTACAGTCGGCCTTTTTAATCCAAGAAACACCATATCTGCTGGAGAAGGACAGATGTGTCTAGCCTCCACAATAAACACTTGACTTGGCAGGATGAAGCAATGCATATTCCAGATCCATATTTTTTCCACTCTTGTTTTAACAGTCACAGAGGCTTTTCCCGTTGCCCAGTGAGAGCGGGTCTGTCACAGACCAAAACAAGTTTCCTGAAGGCCTGACAGCGAGCACCCAGATGTCAGCTCTGATTACACTGCTTGGCCCCTCGCTGCACCAGCCACCAGCTCCACAACACATCCTGCAACATTGTCAGAGTGACCTTCACGGGAAGGCTGCCCACCCCGTGAAACAAAGAAGATGTTTTTATAATCATCTGTATCACCTTCACTTTGTGTGTCTTATCTCTGGAATCAGCACTGTTCTGAGTGTAGTAGAGAAGGAGTCCAGTTGTAGGCAAACAGTGTAAAAGGGGCAAAAATAATACAGAAATAAAATAATAAAGAATAAAATAAAATATTACAGAATAAAATATTACAGAAGCAGCCCTTCATTAGCTATATATCTGATAAAGTTGTCGTGAATTCAGTTTTGACCCCTACCCTTGCCCTCAACCCAAGTTTTGTGGCTGTTTTTAATTTCATTTTACTTGTCACATCCTTCTGATAGAGTTTTTGAGCTTTCTGTCCTTCTTGTGCTTTAGGAAACCCCACCTCCCACAAATGATAGGACTGAATAAATCCTCTTGGCCCTGTCCCAGGAAGTAAGGGCATTATCTAGCAAGGATTCGGGGGCTCATCACTCTCACTCCCAAATGCATTTTGTCTCTATGGGAAAGACTTCTCCTTAAATGACACACAAAACTTGGCAAGATGAATCTCTGAAACGAGCTGCATGATCCTAGATTTGCAGGATCAGGCTGCTTAGTGCTGCTCAACTTAAAATACTGCCTTGTACACTGATACCCATTTCAGCCTCCTACACCACCAAGCAAACCCTACAGAGCACGAGCTTGAAGACTGTGGAGAAGGTTGACACCATTAAATAAATCAACCCTTTGTGATGATATTAATCTGAAGGCAGACAGGCATGTCTTTCTGCTAGCAGACACTCGGGAGTGAAATTATGGTCTTTGGGGGATCCAGGAATATTCTCTTTCAGTCACTGGGGAGTGCCTGTGTTCCCAGAAACTGATAGCATTAACCTTCTCTCCTCTCCTCCAAGTAAATACGAGCATCCTATTGCAAAAACAACAAGAGTAGGAGTTCCCAAAGCTCTGTGCCATCAGCACCTCTCTGCCATCCTCACCCCACGCACCTGCCTGCTCCCCCTGGCACTGCTCTGGAGTGTTGGGAGTGTTTATTCAACTCCTTCAAAATGCTTCAGCAGTTTGTTTTGCAAAAAATTTATGCCTTAGATATGGCACCGTGATTTAAGATATAAAAACTAAATTAAGGTTTATAATCCATGAGCTCCCATCCTCTCCAAAGTAATGAGATTTTGATAGATGTTCCACTTTTAAACTCTCAGACCCTACAGATAGGTAAGGGAGACTTCTACAGCATGAAGACAATGGCCCATCTGGGTCAACACTGGGATTCCCAGGCCTCATCCTGCAGGGTCTTACAGGCACTAATTGCTTCAGGAGCCCTGTTTTTGTATTTAAGTATTAATCCTATAGCCAGGAGTTGGCCAAAGGAGCCTGGCTACAAAAGGCAAGTATGATTCGTGGTGCTAAAAACCGAAATCCTGTGTTTTTTCCCTCTATTCCAGCTCAGTGGATCAGATGGGATCACTCCCAGGCAGCACAAGGCAAAATGTGGTAGCCTGTGTTACCCCTGGGTGGGACAGGCAGTGCAGGATGGGCCTCACCAGGGACAGGGGGTGGGATGGGAAACCCTGCACTGTTTTAGAAAGTTTTTGGTTTAAAAGTCAGTCATGCTGATTGTTTGGTCTTGCTGGTCTAACCACCCATTTTAAAGATATAGC
Organism: Pachycephala philippinensis; assembly: GCA_013397055.1. NCBI lineage: Eukaryota > Metazoa > Chordata > Aves > Passeriformes > Pachycephala > Pachycephala philippinensis. The sequence continues at coordinate 1,348,071 of VWZT01000741.1, forward strand.
CATCAATAAAAAATATAGTGATGTTCCATCTGGGATAAAGGATAATTATTGAAAAGGAGAAATTATTAAAATTACAAGAAAATAATTTCAATTTTCATAATCAGGAAGTTACTGCTGTATATTTCCAGTTTTATTTCATACTTTTTTTACTTACTGCTTTTTCTAAAAAAGCGCAGGCAACAATTTTTTCCCCATGGCCTCGAAATGTGACATTTTTATCCTAGTTTTGAGCTTAGAAAGTTTCTCTAGCCTATTTTATTTTCCCCTTCAGCACCCAGCACAAAGGGCAGTGCAGTGTATGGAATCAGAGATGGAAAGGTCAGGCTGATCCATCTGCGATTGCCATTAACTCCATCAATGGCAGCTCTGAACATACCTTTGCTCCTTCTCACTTTGTTAATCCGCACACTCCATAATTCACACGTTCAAAAGATAAGTTTCCCCTCACTCCACAGCCACGCAAACCCTCATTAATGTGTTGCTATTAAATCTCTGCACAGTTACTACAAAAGGGGCTGTGCAGTGGCACAAAACGCTGCTGCTCCCACGGCGAAGCAGAGGGACTGGATGGAGCTGCAGCAGCTCTGAAATAAATTAAAAGATCTGTCACACAGTATGATTCTGGGAGGATTTCATTTAATTGCAGGCAAGACGAGGTTTGTGGAAGTAATATATTTTATTAGATCAACAAGCAGAGGTAGAAAAGGGGAGGAGAGCTCTCAGGCACATGTCTGTCTTCAGGTTTCCTGTTTCCCCAGGTATATCTAATAAAATCTACCATTCACCTGTCTAAAAGCACTGTCTGGGCCATGTTCTTACACGGTAACAGCCACAGCCATATTAAGTTGCATCTTATTTAATCATACCTGCTTCCTAGAGCACCTCCAAATCATCAACTTAATTTAGGGAGAGCCAAAAACTCAAAATGCTACAAAACTCCTGGAAGTTCCTGGGAGTTGGAACTAGTTGATATTTAAGGCCCCTTCCAAGCCAAACCATTCTATAATTCTATGAAACACTGATTTCCTGGCGAATCTGTGGAAAACTCTCCTCTCATGGCTCTCACTCCTGATGATCCAGTTGTGATGGTGGGAGCAGGCTGCCAGAGCAGCCCCAGGTCTGCCCTGACTGGAAAAGTGGTGGCTGTTTGCTTTGCTTATCTCGAGCAAGGCAGTTCTTTTCTGCATCCATTAGGATTCACTACAAATACAGCACGAGGCAGTGCCCGAGGTAATGAGCTGCTGAGAGCCTTTGAGAACAAATTTGCAACATTTTACACATCCAGCTTTTTTAATTTGGTTGTGACTCAGTACACTCGGAGTTGCACCGATTTCAGGGGATTTTCAGGAAGCCAGCACTTTGGGAAGGGGGTTAGGATTAATAATGCAAGGTCAGAGAATTTCTAAAGGGAATTTAGAGTATGAGGTGTGCACCCTGCTACCCATCCAGTCTCCTTAAGAGAGCTGTGCTGCCAAAAGCACCTTTACACTGTCAGTGATCATCACTGCATTGTCCATATAACATTAATTTATTGGCCACCATTCTCAGCAGCACATCAAACTTTAGCAGAGATGGAGAGCACCTGTCACTGCCCAGCTGGCAGAGGTCCTGGACATCATCTCTACAGCCACAACTGATACCAAACAACCTGCAGTTTGCTGTGTGTTTTATATCACACCTGCATCAGACTGCCCCACATATGCCTCAACTCCCAGCTCTTTGCTATTCAGACATGTTTATATTAGTTTAGGACTATTGGTTTAGGAATAACACCCAGACGCGGCAGAGAGGAACAAAGCTGTCTAGAGCAGTCACCAAAATAGCCACAAACATTAAGGTACTTTTAAAAACGACAATCAATCATAAGCCAAGTGTAGCTTAAAACAGCAGAAAGAACTAAGCCACAGGGCATTTCCTAGGGATATACAGGAGGCCAGGGTTAAGGCCCAGACATGACTACACCCAGCCCATCATTAATCACCAGGAAATGCCTTTGTCTTGATCGTTGAGTATTTAAAATCATAGATGTCTGACACGGGAAGACCTTTCCAGTCGTTTTGTTCATCCTCCTATTTGCAGTACCTCAGACAATCTTTCCCTTCAGTGTTTCTTTGATACAGCCTGCATTAAACCTGTGCTGTGCCTGTGTAGTCCTCTTGAAGTAAAAGAAATGGTGTTATTAAGTGGAAGAAGTCAAGATTCAGACAGAGAGAGACCAGTAAACAGGGAAAAGCAAAAAGAAATTGCACCAACTGCAATTTACTTTATGCACAGAGACCCCTGCAATACTCAGGTGAAATAAGGTGGGTTTTGCACAAAGAAGAAAAAATGGTGTCTCTTGTTTTGTTAAGCCTTTCCTGTTGAAAGACTTTAGAGGAGCAAAACTTTAAGTTTTACAGTATATTGACTTCAACTTGTTGCCCTTGAGCCACAGCAGCAGAGCTAACATCTGGCTAGAGCACGCAGGTGTCCAGTAAAGGCATATCCACATTGGGGGACTCACAACTTCATCATCATCATCATCATCACCATCATCATCATCATCCCCCTTCATCAGACAGAGGGACACCACGGCCCCAGTGCCATGGCAGTCCCACACTTCTTCAAACCACCAGTTTCCAGCTGGGACTGGGAATCCTGGGAGCGAGGGGATGGTGACAGAGGAATAGGGATACCAGCTCTGAGCCATGGGAGGAATCCCTTGCCTGGGGGTGATCCTCCTTGGCTAGTTGTCCTGGCTCCCTGCCCAGAAAGCTGGGAAGCAGTTGCACCACAGCCTTTGGGGTTCCTCTGCATTTTTATCTTTACTCCATTCTGGGATTTTGGTGGCCCCTTCCATTACACGTTCAGTCACCTGTTGCAGGGGTGACAAGAAGCAGAGCTACTCAGTCAAGGTGGGCTCAGATGTTGGTTTTAATGAATCGTCTCAGGGATACTTGGCCTTGACTAATCAGTAGCTTCTGTGGGAAAACAACTGAATTAATATTCATCCTGGTGCCAGATTTTAAAGACCGTCTGTGCCAAGCGCTGTGGATTATTGGCAACAAGGCCCTGTTTTCCTCCCTCAGACATGTCAGCATACAAAGCAATAAAAGTCACAAAGGAAAAAAAATGTTGCATTTTAGAGATTCTTTCTTTCTACAAAGCTAGCCATTATCTTGACTCTCTCTGAAGCCAGGAAACGTCCACTGAGTCAACATAAAAGTGACTTTATAATGGGTTATTCATCAACTGTCCATATTTGTGACTGACCTGACAGGGCTCATCTCCTGGAAGCAGAGAGCTACCACCTACAGCCAGGGCAGGGGTGAATGTATGGGAGAGAAAACACAAAAACAGTGCTGAACCTCCCTCACCCTGCCCGCAAAATCCTTTCTGGTGAAAATAGTTTTTAGCTGTTAATGCTGTTTTACGGCCCAATTACTCCTACCACCATCTGCTTCTTTGTGAAAACATTCTGTAGATGCTGAAGTAACCAGACCAAGCAAAAGGCTGAGACAGACATTGTCATTAGAGTCTCATAACTAATGCTGTGACCAGGGCTGGGAGAGCAGCTGTGGCCAGCGAGGGCAGCAGCTTCTGAGCAAGAAATAAAACTTGGAGCAAACTGGAGGAAGGAGAGAAGAGAGTTTATCACAGAGATCAGGAAAATCCCCCATGGAAAGCTCTCTTTGAGTCCTTTCCATTGGTGGATCTTGTGTGTTCAAAGGACCAGATTCTGAAATTCAGAAGGAAAAAACCTCACAAACTCAAAGTTGCGTCATTCTGGAGCACACTGAGAAGGGTCTTGCATGCTCCAGAAAATCCACACTGCACAGCTCATGAAGGAGCCCTAAGGGCAGCAAATCTTCAGTCAACTCCATGATATCTTTGCAGAGGAGGGACAATAGACAAAAGTTACTCCACTAAGGGACAGCTTTAACATGATCCAGAGAAAGGGATGAACTCCAGCAGGGATTGGGAAATTCTCCACTTCTTTTCCTCTAGGTTGAGCACCACCATTTCAGGTCTTGTTTACACTGCAGTGTTTTTGCTCGAAGACAGAGAAGCTCTCCTCAAGACAGAGCCCCCAGCTCCTGACACAGCAGATGCCTTTAATTTCAGTCCAGATTTAACGTGCCTGGGGCCATAAAGTTCTTGTTCACGTTGACTAAGTGCTTTGAATCAGGGCTTGTGAGCTCAGGCTCCAGTGCCAAAGGAGCTTGTGGGGATCCTGAAAACCTTGAGGGGTAAACAGCCTGTGCTGCTCTCCTCACTCCCATGGAGAGGCTTTTCATTACCTGGGAACCTCCAACACTTTTGCAGACTGCCCTGGTGGGAAGACACTACTGGACAGGACTAAAGAGCACCAACCACACCCTAAAGCTGGTATTAGCTCAGGAAAAAGTCACAGGCTGCTTTGAACACGGAGAAAATCTTGCACTCTGATTTTTATGCAAATTCAAATGGGCCATGCATATATTAAGAATGAAACTGCCAATTACTAACTTTGGGGTTTACTTCTCCACACACCAAATGATTTCACTGATTTCCCTGATTTCCTCATATCCCATAGTGGTACAAGGCCAGGGTGTGTCTGTCATCCCAGCATAAACTTCAATTTTATGGGTTTACAAATCAGATGTTTTAAATTACAGCTGAATGAGACTGGAGACTCCTACACAAGTTGTCATGTCAAAAGTGAACCGGGGAAACATTCATACTTTTTTTTTTTTTTTTTAATGCTGGGTATAGCATGTGTGAAAGAGGCTGGGAAAAGTACTTCTAAGCCTTTGGGAGCAGTGTGGCTACACTGCATCCTCCTGGGAGCTGTGCTTCAAGACCCAAGTTTATCGATATCCCAAAGACACGGAGTAACACAGCAGGTCCTGTGTGTACCTCGTGGTGCTGACATAAGCAATGTCCTCATTCCCAGAGTCCTGGAAGACCACCAGCACATCACTCCTCAGCTGCCATTTCAGCCCTCAGGGACTGCTGATAGCATCATTCCTGGGACAGCTTTCATGTTAGAGCTAAGGATCAGCAGTTCTAGGGCTACTTTCCAAAAGAAGACAAACCCTTTGAACTATGTAGCCAAAGACACTGCAAATATTCCTTTAGCCAGTAAATAATCTTGGATTTTTATTATTTGCCAGCCTTTGATTTATGAAAGAGACCTTTCTACAAAAACAAGGGAAGAAATCAACACATTTCTGCCAGCAATACAAAGTGCAAGTGGCTTTCACGTAACCCGCAGCAGAAAATAACACCCATCATTTTTGGGTGGTAACATTTAACCTAAAGGAATAAGGATGGTCAATTAATGAGGGGATGCTGGCCATAGGCTCCCCCTGTTTCTCTGCCTTAGACCTTCCATAAGCAAAATCATGAAGGTCCAGACCTTCAAGGTGTCTAATTCCCATCAATTGTTTGCAGCAGGAATGAAGAACTATCCCAATTCTTGTGCCCTGTGCTACAGATCACACCATGCAACACCGAGGCTGCTTCACACACCTCATCCCAAGGTGTGGTGAGGATAAAAATCCTGTGACCTTCATGAGATATTCATGTAGGTAAGAAGGAATGAGCTGGTTAAAAGGTTACATGTATTATAGACCACAGTTATTGCAACTCTTAAAATTATTTGATTATAAAATTATTTATCTCATACTATATGGAGGGGCCAATCCAGGTGAAAACTCTTTTCTATCACAAACTATTGGCTGTGTACATTGCTTTTATACTGTTTTCCTTTCCATCAGACTTCTTTTTCAAAAAGATTCATTTTCCTTATACAAAAGCTGTCTGACATTAATGGTCTTGCAGAACGATGAAGCAAGAGGACTTAATTCTGGTTGTGGACTCAAGATTGAGTCATGACTGGGTTTGACAGTATTTTTTTAACTGCACATTTTCAAACTATTATATATTATTCTCCACTCTCTGGGTTCATAGCAACTCACGGAATTTACATACAGTTGTCCTGGTTTCTGCCACAAATGAGGAACAAAATCTGCAAAGCTCTAAAATAGGCTAGAAATAGTGGCTAATCTGAAGTTTCACAAAACTGGTAGGAAAATGCTCCATCGCACATCACTTGTGAGGTTTCGGGTTTTGCAGAATTCACCAGAGGTGACTGCACTGCAGTGGTTTTTAGTGGGGCTGGAGAAAGAACTGGAAGGAAAGGCCAAAAGGGCCCTGACAGGTCCTCCGTGGCTGGTGGGAAAAGGAAAGGGAGCAGCCATTTGCTTGCTATGAAACATTATCCCGTGGATATGCAGCCTGACCCACTGCCCGTGGAAGTCTAAGTTAAACTGAGTTTAACAAGAGCTGGACTTAGCTGACATTTTAGTCCCTTTGACTCAGCAAAACACTTCACCTCCATCCCCAGTCAGGATGGGACCCAACCACACACCCAACTTTCCATCTTTGACGTCAGCTGGCCATTAAAAATGGATCCTGAAGGCAGAGGAGCTCCGTGGCAGGGCCAATGGAAATGCTGCTGCTCCAGCACGACTGGGTGATATCAACAAAATCGAACGTCCCCTTCCTGTAAGAGCTCTGTGGGAAACAATGTCTGTGCAGTTAAAAATAAGCAGAGTACAGAGCCCTGGTGCCTGCTGGCTCTGTTTATTCAGGATATTTTGTTTATTGGGTACATTAGGAGTCGCTGCAGACTGCCTTTGACAAACATTTTCGGTATCAACAAAATCCTGGTAACACTAAGCAGTTCAGATTTGTAGCCTTTGAAACTCCTTTTCTAGACAACATTCATCTTCCTAATTAATAATTAATCGCACTGTGTTTTAAAGAGATTATCAGGTGTGATAGCAGAGTGTGCCTAAGGCAGTGACTTCATTATCCCCACGGAAGGAGTTTACTTTGTAGTTCTCCTGCCTGTCGCAGGGGTAGGTGCCAAAGGGGTCTCTCTTAGGTTAGAATGTCAAAGAGCAACGATTTAGGGCAGGAAACAATTGGGCTATTATTTTTCTTCTTCTTTTTTTTTTTTCTCTTTTCCTTCTTAAGGAGCTTTTAAATCATAAATCTTCAGATGCTTGTTGTGTAATTTAAGACTCAGGTCGAGTTTTCCTACAGAAGGGCCCAATTCTGTGCAGGGCCGGGTGCCCTTCCGAGGCAGGGGCAGGTTACCCTGGCAGGGAGAGTTTACAAACACTGTTCCACCTACAGGCTTTGAGCTGCATCTGTGCAGAGAGAGACGCTCCAGAGCGTGCCAGGAGTGTCAGCGGGGCTGGAAACACTGATTTCACCTACAGGACACTATCTCAAGTACACTCTCATCAAGAACTCACAGCGGATCCTGCCCAGACCGGAGCCAGTTTGTGGCCCTGACTTGAAATGTCAACAGCAGCATGGAAGGAACAGCCCCCCCCGAGGATTACTGGGCTGTTTCCAACGTGATCAGCCAAGGATAGTGCTGGAAAAATAATTGTTACCAATTAATTTCACTCGTTTCTGTCAATGAGGCAGCTCTATGCATTAATTCTGAAAGGCCTTCTGCACTACCAATGGGGTTTTTTTCTGTTATTTGTCAATTTTGCTATTCCCACTGCCTGGTTTCAGTAGTGACAGATATTTATGCCTTTTCCCATTAAGCTTTTGCTCACCTTTAAGGAGTGTCATTAGGATTGTCCCCTCTGATGGGGAAATGGGGAGGGCAATGTTCTGCCCACAGACTGAACAGGTGAGACTAAAAATTAGGTGCCCTGACCATGCCTCCTCTCTGACCAGCAGGATAATAAGGGAGAACACAAATCCCCAGATTTTTTGAAGTGCTTTTCACAAAGGAGTTGCAGAGGAGGGTGCAACAACCCCCTGTAACTTACAACTAATCTGCAATTAAATATGCTGGTTTTTAAGCTAAAACAAAAAATCTAATGCCAAACTCCTTGATACCATGGGTCCATTTCTCCTTGAATTGTCTCCTGTGAATTATCTTCTATTTTTAGGCCTTTTATTTTTAGGCTGCTGCATGCAATTGCTGGGCAGCTCGACCAGCTATTAATTGGAAATGTTTTACTTCTCATGCAGATTTATTTCTCTGCTTTCTGCACCACTTAAACCAACCTGTCCCGGGAGCAGATGACAGGCTGCACATTTAAAGGGCAGCTACAAGCTGTGCTCTTCGGGTGCAGCGTGGCCCTGTCAGAAACCTTTTGCTGCTCCCTCCTCCTCCACCTGCGCACGTTTGTGTCTGCGCACACATTTTTCTTAAACCGTGTCAAACTTTATGAGTATTAGGGCCATATGGCAGCAGCTCAGCGAGCTCTGAGCGTGCAGCTGAGACTCAGAGAGTCCCTGGGCACAGAGGGTGAGTCCCGTGACAGGGTCGGGCACGGCGCTCGCTCGTGACACAGCGATGCCAGCGATCTGACAGGGCAGGGGTGGCAGCTGGAAATCCCAGCAGGCTGCAGCTCCCTGCATTCTTGGCAGCTGCCTTGCAGACTTCGAGGTACCGTGCCACCCAGCCAAGCTGGGAGCTGAACTTGGGAGAGTGGTACACGAGCAGAACCGCTATTTTTAATGCTATTGTCGCTACCTTTCTCAGTAACCTAGACAACAGCAAAAACCTCTTTTCTTTCCAGTTTCGGAGCACTACTACGCTGGTTTGAACTGCTGTTTGAGCTGGAGTCGGTGGCAAAGCACGAGTCAGGAATAAAACCAGCCCCTGTTCCACTGGCATTTCATTTAAAGGGACTTTTAACTCCACAAAGCTCACATGCCTTTGCATCCACCACTTTAAAATGCTGGCTAAAAATATTTGCGTTATCTGAAGTCAGATGAATAAATCCTCCCCACTGCTGGGTACACAGTGTGGCAGTGCACGACACAACTGCAAATTTATTTGTTAGAAACCGTACATCTGTTATGATTTACGCTTGCCAAAATGTAATTCTTTATGGCAACAATTGTTTCATGGTGCTTAAAGTTTTTCACCTCTGTGCCAGGAATCTCATATGGGATAATTCCATGACCTTGGAATCCAGCAGATACATTCCACATCTGTCTGGTCTGGGAAAGCCCGAGTTTGTTGTGTGAAAACCATAGTGGGAAAGTAAGACCTGGAAATATCTGAAAATACAGAAACTGCAGGGGTGCTTTTTTTTTTTTTAATTACCAGTTTCAAGTGCAGTAAATCAATCTCTCAGAAGTCGATACTTTGCTTTTGTGAGCAGACATTCACTTCTGATCCTATCTTCACATTAAGGAATATGGTATAAACATTACAATAATTCTATCTCTGGAAAAAAAGCCCCACCGCCTTTAAATGTTAAAACTAAATCTTGTTGAAGGCTGCCTGATATTTAAACAGAAAAGAACCCAAACTATTGCAAGTAAACATCTTACTGGTGCCTGTGAAGATTTAGGATGGCAGAAAAACTGTAGCTGTCCTGGGATCTCAGGGTATACACTTTCCTCATTAGACTTTTTAGCAAAAAATGAACCATAAACAGCTTTGTGAGCAGTGAACTTAAAAAGCTCTTGTTTCCTGTGACTCTTCCCTGTGCACATTTTCTGTTATTTTAATAATTTGGCTGAGCTCCTGCTGCAGCCCCACTCTCCAAGAGGCACTGTAGCATTTCCATGCACACAGCCTGCACCTCAAATAACCTGCACCCCAAATAAGCTGTGCAACACTGGAGGTAGGAAGGGGGACAGAAATCCATGGCAAAAAGGTTGTAGTAAGAAATACAGGGAAAAGGTGAATGTAGTTCCTTGATAGAAGGGGGAGATTAAATATTCTTGTCCATCCTAACTAGGATGATATCCCTGGTTTAAAGCAGGAATTGCTGTTCTGATCATCACTGGGGCTATCAGTCTCCCTTTCAAAAGGTTTCAGTGGTGTCTCTTCAGTCTGCAAATCCTGAAGGTGCCAATTCAATCCCAGGCTGTGTCCTTGGGGAGGACCAATGTCCTCACAACATCCCAAAGGGAAGGCACAGAGCAAGGCAGCAGGGCAGGCTAACCAGAAATCAATGACTAATTTATGAAATTCAACAATTTTAAATCCACGTGTGTGTCCTGGGTGTCTCAGAGAAGCTTTTATGCTCGGAGTCACAAGATTCCACTTGGAACCAGGATCTGGGATGCACCAAAGCTTTATAAAGTGATAATTGATTTGTATAAGGCGTGCTATGAATGGTTGTGGTTTATGATAAATCATAGAAGGGTTTGGGTTGGAAGTGACCTTAAAGATCATCTCATTCCACCCTCTGCCATGGGCAGGGACACCTTCCAGCAGTTCAGGTTGTTCCAAACCCTGTCCAACCTGGCCTTGAACACTTCCAGGGGTGGGGCAGCCACAGCTTCTCTGGGCACCCTGTGCCAGGGCCTCCCCACCCTCACAGGTGAGAATTTTTTCCTGATGTCTAATCTAACCCTACTCTCTTTCATTTTGAAGCCATTCCCCCTTGCCCTGTCACTCCAGGCTCTTGCAGATAGTCTCTCCGTCTTTCTTGCAGGTCCCTTCAGGTATTGGAAGGCCACAGTTTAGGTTTTTAGGTTACCCTGGAGCCTTCTCTTCTCCAGGCTGAGCAATCCCAATCCTCTCAGCCTTTCCTCCAGGAGAGGGGCTCCATCCCTCTGATCATCTCAGTGACCTCCCCTGGGGAGGGGACCCCAGAGCTGGACACAGAGAGCGGAGCAGAGCAGCAGCATCACCTCCCTTGACTTGCTGCCACGCTGCTTTTGACGCAGCCCAGGACACAACTGGGCTGCACCAAAATGTAAAACGAGTAAATAAAAAGGTAAATGAGTCCCTTGCCCAAAAATCACGTGGCCAAGTTAGCTTTGTAGTACTGGACACGCTGTGCTCCAAAGGAGGCTGCATTTTAGTGATAGATGGAATGGTTTGCTGCATACGCAGCAGCCAAACAACTTGGCTGCATTTCTGGTGGTTTGGATTAGAAGACCACAAACATCAAAAAGCATATGAAAGAAGCTAATGGCTTTTCAACATATTGTGACAACAAACCAGCCAAAACTACTTTCAACCAGGTTGTAGAATAATGTGTTCCTGGTGACGTGCAGCAATTTTCCTACAGAAAAGTTTATCAAAGATGGAAGCTCCTGTAAAAATCAGGTTTAAAATACGAAGCTTAAACTATGTGAGAGCAGACAGAAATACTACTGCAGCACAAGAAATAGTTGATAATGGATGTTCATTCTTTAAAGTAAAAAAATATAGGCAATTTCCAAAGTGAGAAACTATGTCAGATTTGCAGTGGAAGGGTGAGGTGAGCAGATACTTTTTACAGAATGCAGTGTTAGTGCTTTTCTACCCATTCAAGTCTTAACAGCTGTTTCAGCAAGAGGGGGAAAATAAAGGCCCTTGGTAACTCTTAAGCAAGCTGCCAATTTTCCACATGGGATTCAATGGCTAAGAAAATTAGATTTTCCTAGTCTCCTGCTGCTGCGAGGAATAACAGCACACTCAGTAACACTAGGAGAAATAAAAATTCCATATTTCTGAAAAAACTTCTACTTCCTAATTTTTTCTTATACACCAAATATCTTCTTAATAAAAAAGATTCCCTATCTAATATCTAGTCTCTTTTATTCTGACACTGTTGTTTTGAAGGGACACTGCTTGTCACATATTGAAAGTTCCTGAATTGTTTCCCTGTGTGATAGACAGGTGCAGTTACTTGCACTGACAATTTTGGGAGCATTGAAGAAAAACTATGTTCATAAAGAAAATACATATTTCCAACACTCAAGAGGAAGGAAGGATGGAATTTTAAGTGTCAGATATTGATTACAAACCAAATTCTGGCTGCTTTGCATGGAGGCACCTGTCCAGAAATCCACAGATAAGGAGCAAGCACAGCAAAGCCTGGGATGCGTTCTGTATATATACAACTGAATCCCAAGGCTGCACAATGACCAGCTCCTTACACCCCTCTGACCCACCTTCTCCCACAGTGAGGGGTTCCAATTCCCTCCCAGTTCCTGTGCCACCACTGGAACCCATTGCTGGTCATGGCAGTGCACTGGAGCTGTCCCCCCAGCTGTATGTTTGCTATTTCTGCTCTCTGTATTTGCATAGGAACACTCACAATCCACAGACAATCATATCCCAATGCTCTCTTGTTCAGTCTGAGTCTCTCTAGTACCTCTTTATAACTTGTTTTGTATCACAGTGCCTTGGTGCTTGTGTGAGATACCAAATATTTATGTCAGAGAGGGGGGGAAAAACCCCGTCAGCATCTGTTTGCAGAAGTGAGATGGTGGAACTGAAGTGTCAGATAATCTCCCAAAAAGATGTCAGCATTTTCAGCTGCCTGACAGATCTGTCTGCCTGTGTCAGAGTAAACAAGAAGATGGCTCAGCCATTTGGACCGAGTTTAAGGCAAAACAAAGAACAAATTATCCGTTTTCTGATCTGGTCTCCTGCTCCAGTTTGCAGATGTCCATTTGTGATATTCCCTGTAAGTCCCTTTGGGGACAGTGATCAATGCACTCTGTGGCTGACCAGCCCTGCTGAAGTGTTGGAAATTTGGAACCAGAAAAATCTCCTGTAGAAAACAAACTTTCAAACAGTAAAGACACCAGACACACCTCAAAATTCCTCTGCATTTTCAATTTACTGGAAAGAAGATTGTCCAGCTTAAGACAATTCCATGGAACTGGTCTCTAAATTCACTTGAATTTTGAGTAGGTCTCCTGGTTTAAGCGGAGTTATGCTGAAGTCAGAGATTGAACTGAACCCAAATGTCTTTAATACACAGCCTTGATCTTTACCAGGAAATGACAGAGCTGATCAGGATGCCAATCTTACCTCTGTAATAATGAAGAAGTCATCACCGGGCTCTCCCTGCACAACAATTTTTTCTCCATCTTCAAACTGGACAGGTTCCAGTGCATCAGCCACTGTCAGCCGCTCCCATTTGTCCAGGGACTCTAAAATATTGAAGATCATAAAGCTATATTATAAAAACACTCCAACTTTGGCTGAAGATTCTTATCTAAACTGACAGCTCTGCCATGCCTGGTTCTGTTATAAAAGCAACATTTCTTTCATCCAGGCACTTTGCACGAACCTCCAGTTGGGAAACATGAATGTATTTATTCATTGTGTCTTAGCCTTCAGTAATCACCCAGATAGCAATCTTAAAAGTTGGACAGGAAAAGTTGGCTGGGGTTCCCTGCGCCTGCGATCTGATCCGTGCTGCCCTGGCCTGCCACGGCCTGGAGCAGCTGAGGAGCTGCCTGGAGATCTGGGAGCACCAAGATTCCCTTTCCACATCCCATACGAGGTGTCAGGACAAGTCCCACAGTGTTTTCCTCAGAGCTGCTGCCCGTTCCTGGTGGGGGATGCCGAGTGTCCATCTCCAGGATGGGTGGGACCACCGGAGGCAATGGCCAGACCCTGGCAGCACCAGCAGCAGGAGAGCAGAGGCATCCAGGTTTATGGACGTTTGAAATGGCACCTCTGCTTCATTTGCTGGCAGGATGGCTTGCAAAGTCCTTTCCTTTCCTCTCCTTTCCTTTCCTTTCCTTTTTCCTTTCCTTTCCTTTCCTTTTTCCTTTCCTTTC
>VWZT01000741.1:1361752-1377234 GCA_013397055.1 Pachycephala philippinensis
CTTCCCTTCCTTTTCCCTCACTTAAGGGAGAAAAGTTATAAAACTTCCCAAAAATTTCTGTACTTAAAAATGACCGGTCTGTTTTAGGATTTTTGGGGTGAATGCAGCTGGCTCCCTGTGATGGGGTGGTCCTCATCACCCACCTGCCCCTGCCCCAAACCCCAGGAGCACAGAAATGCCCTGCTCAGGGCACACCCAGGGCTGCTCAGTGTCCCTCTGCCTTCCCCTGCCTTTGCTGAGGATGGGTTCCACCTGTCCTGCCCTCAGAGGGGAAGGTGCCACCTGTGTCTCTCTCCAACCCCCATTTGCATGAGAATTCCAGGCAGTGAATTGCACTTGAACTTTTGTACTTTGATCGGATTTGACTGAAAAATTACAGGTTTAAAAGTTATTAAAAGCAACAGATAATACGATGATTTAACCTTCACTGCCTCTAAAAGCTGGGCTGAAATTCATGTCCCAGAGCTCTGCTGATTCCTACTTACTATGAATTATTGAACTAATGTAAGTCAGGATATGGTTTCTGACACCAGGATTAGATCTGTGCCATTCCATCAGACTCTGGTTTCCCCATTTTGTTAAAAACATTGCTTAGAAGTATTGTGTGAGGGTGGAAAAGTTGGATTTTAGAAGTTAAAATGCTTTTTGGCTGAGCTCAGAAGGACACACTGAGCCTGGTAACAAAACCAGACCGAAGTGCTCAGAGCACCAAAGGTAAGTTTTGAGTTGACTGACACATCCTCATGTTTTTATGCCACTTTCTGTGGCTGTTTGGGAAATGAATTGTTTCTAACATTTTCCCCACCTAAAGCACTTTCCTGGTGTGTTTGTGACCTTTGCTGCAGAAGAACTAACGTCAAAGACCAAGCTCGTATTGTCAATGCAACATTCAAAAACTGCTCTGTTTGACTAAAAATAAGCATAAAACTCTTTCATACAGACTAGAGAAGACTTTTTCTTCTTTTTTTTTTTTTTAAAGAACTCAGTAATTAACAATGAAAAGAAAGAGTCTCTTGAAACTTCTTCTTCAGTTGGCTTTATGAAAAATTCAAAGCTAATTCTAGCTCTAGTCACGAAGTGTCTCTCTTTTGTATTAGGGAACTGTACCACTACAAATACAGTGGTTAATAATTCCTGCAAACAGAGCATTATATAGAATATTCTTCAAGTTTTAGTTGCAGAGTTAAAGTATCAGAAAAATTAGACCACAGGCAATTTTTTTGCAAGGTCTAAATTGTATATATCAGGTCATGGCTTTATATTTAATTAAACTCGAGAAGAAAAATTTAAAACAATCACTTCTTTCATATCTTGTTTCATACACTATAAGTAACTACTGATAATCTAAAAGAATCCTTAGATTTTAAAAAAAAAAAGCGTCTCTTGCAATTATATGGCTAATTACAGACACCAGACAGGCCTCAGAAAAAAAGAAATATAAGCAGCAGGTAGAGGTTTTTCCACCAGGAAATCACTGAGTTCTGACCACATTAAGGGATGAAGAGAAGTTGACTTTTCAGTGCCATGTTGAGGTTTCTAAAATATCTTTCTGCTTCGCAGGTGTCATCTACTTTTTAGACATGTCAAAGAGATGCTTACACATTTCACCTAAATTTCCATGTTCCTGCAATGACGTGTTATTTTGTTCACTGCTTTTCTGTACTTAAAAAAGGTTCAAATCTTAAAGTCCTTCCTCTTTTTTTTTGTTGAGATTCAAAGCCACACTACAAATTAGGCTCTAATTACATTGCAAACCGCATGTTTAAGGAAGCACATCTCCGAATAACCTTTCTACTCTGAAATTGTTTTGAGATGTCTCATTGTTGTAATTGCTCCTCATTAGTGCAGGTGCACAGATCCTTTTTTTCTTTAAATACTCATTGTAATTTGCTATAATTTGTGCTCTTAATTTAGGAAGATTTAAATTAAGCATAAAAGAAGGTTTTTAAATGATGAAAACTTCATTAATAAGTGAGCAACATACTTGGCCTTACTTGAAGCATACAAATATAATTGAAAGCCTCACGGATAGCACCTGTCAGAAGTTCAAGTATACTCTCACTGCGAGACTCTCATATTTCAGGTACCTCAGCTTGAATGGCAGATGAATACCATAAACAACAAAAAAAAAAAAAAAACAGAAAATTTTTAAGCAGAAATAGAAATACTTTAATTATACAGCAAATGAATCCTGAACTGTTTTTTTCCAAACAGCCCCAGCAGAAACATGATGTTTCTCCTACGGAATCAACAACTCATTGTACTGTCTAACACTGTCCTCCTTATTAGAGGCTTTTGTTCTCCTAATGGTGATTGATTGGTCAGGCATTATGGGTTTGTTGTTTTTCCTACTGAAGGCCATCAAGAACATGTCCAAATTTCGTGGCTATCACATTAATCAAAGGGAAACAAAATCCAAGGACAAGAAGCTAAACAGATGTTTTAAGAATGCGAGACAGGGGCTGTAAAATGCACAGAAGAAAAAAGATCAGTGCGGTTTGGTTTGGGAGGTTGGTTTGTTTGGTGCACACAAACACTGTATTCTTGCAGGGAAAAGCTTCTCACCTGCTCCCTGGGAGGATGTAACTGGACTTTATGACAAATTCTTATCTCTGCACTGCTTTCTGCTCTATCCACGGGATCTTTACTCAGCAGCAGCTACTGGAGGTACCAGTGCGTGCCTGCTCCACCTTTAATGTGTGCTCCAAACACAGGGGCAGTGCACAGGAAACAATGAGAAAAACAAAAAGGGCCCTTTACACTTCCATTCCTTCAGAAACAGCACAATGTGGGACCTTCTGTCTGAGCAGCACTGCTTTCACCGTGCCCTCAAAGATCAAAATTCATCCTGCCAACGCCAATAACAGAGGAACCAACAGCCAAGTTCCAAAGGGCAACTGACCCAAAATGGAGACCTTGCTCAGGAATTCTTCGTACATCTTCCGCTTCCTCAGAGTGCTGCCCTGTTATTACAGGAGAGAGAAAAAGGAGGCAGAACGTTACACAAAGTATTTTTGTGATTTCTTCCTACAGCTGCTCCTTTTTTCTTTTTTCCCTCCCCTTCCAAATCTTAGGCATAGCCAGTGTAAACAGCCTCAGGCAAACGTTTCCCCATAAAATGTCTGGGCAAGTTGTACTGCTGATAAGCAAAGACAGAAGGACTCAAATTCAATCCTGCTGTAATTTCACTGACTTCGCTGGTGTTACTGGACACTGCAGATGAATTGTATCCTTTTACAGGCATTCATTTTAAAGCCTGAACTTCATCAATTAATTGTTCAGCTAATTCAATCTATATCTCATTGCCAATGAGGATTTTTGCAATTACGAAGTAGGATAAAACTTAAAATGTCCCCCTCATGGGTCCCATCCTTTTACGTTAAAAACTCTTCAATGCCAAATGTGTTTATCTGTAAACCTGGTTAATATTCTGTACAGTGTTGTACCTATTGTTATGCTGAGCAATCCATTCATATTATTATTTTAACAAGATTTAAGCATTTGGGGGCAGGCAATCCATCAATGTACATGCAGCCACCAGCACAGTCATTCCCACTCTACAAAGATTTTGTTGGGTGATAAATTTCCAAGACACCTTCTCCTTACACAGTGTTTGGTCAGCAAGACAGAAACCACAAGCTGCTGTTGCAGCACACGTTTTTGAAGGTGATTCATGTAGGAATAATTATGATGAAGTTTTACCAATACAAAAATAATGAATGCATCCTTAATTCCTTCTGCAGCAACACAAAAGACTCGTAAAGAAATTCTTCCCAGGTACCAAAGAGGAACTCCAGGGCCTGCCTTGGTCCTGTGCAGTTTGTTCCACACTGGTGACACCCCAAATCACTTCTGCCTGGGCAGATTTCCTGGGCACGTCAAAGGCTCTGCCTGGTGCCTCCTACTCAGATCTACAAGGCACAACACAAGGATGATACATTGATCTTCTCAAGAAAAGGAAAACAAAGATACCATTTATTCATGGACTGGGCAGAGAGGCTGGAAGCAAATGTCAGTGTCTGCCATAGAAAAAGCCACTTCTCTATTCCTCCTCCTCCAAGTGACCACCTGTAAGTGCTGGAAAAGTGGGGATAGAGGAGGGAAAAGGAGAAGAAACACTTCGGCCTCCAGTGTGAAAGCATTCAGAAGTGTTTTGAGTATGAGAATGGGAATGGCTGGTGTATTCAAGGGCAGTGATACAACTAAGAATTAAATATCATCCCTCTTCCTACACGGGCTGTGCAGGTGGGGCTGCAACAACCCCCAGAGCACCACAAATCCTTCCAGCAGCATCAACAGGCTTTGGCTCCAGCTTGGGACCACGGCACCAGCAGGAGCTGCCAGGTGCTGTCCTCTGGGGACACCCCTGCTCCCAAACAGCCACAGCACCAGCAGGAGCTGCCACTCTCCCCAGGTAGCTGTGGATCAGCAGCAGCAGCTCCCGAGGTCTCCCCCTGCACACCCCAGCCATAACTCCGAGCTGGTGATGACAGTTCTCCTCAGCGATAGCATCGCTAACCCTCGTCTGACCTCTCTGTCTGACAAACTTGGTTCTCAACCTCGGGGGGCCCCGGCAGCATTTGAAGTGCCAGAAAGAAAAAAAAGTAAAGAACTTCAAACGCGGGAGGCTCTGCGAGCCACGCCAGCTTCTGACAGCTCGCTGGGAGACAAAGAATGGAAAACTGGACACTGCGCAGTCGTTGCTTTCCTCCCTGCAATCGAGTGGAAACGAGAGCAGCAAAATTGACAGCTGTGGAAAACCAGATTGGTGGTTTAGTTTGATGGGCTGGGACACCCAGGGACAGATGTGGAAAACGCTTTTTAGATGACTTGTGGACACAGACGAATTTTAAGAAGCAGTAATCAGCAGCCAGAAGTGAGGCCTGACCACAGCTCTGAGTATTTAGAGATGCAGACAAGCCCCAGGAAGGTGGGAATTGCAGCCATCCCACCTGGCCCAGAGAGGAAGAGCCCACCACTTCCAACAGGGAAGCAGGTGTGCTATGCCTTAGCTAAACTAAGCCAGGGCAGCAGTACAGAATCCACAGTGAAGACAAGTGCAAAAGCAATACTGAAGTGGAAATAATTAATTAAATGTGCCCTTACAAGTTTTTGTATTGTCATAGTGTCTAGAGCCCCTCCTAATGCATAGCTACACCGACTTAAACATCCCCTGTCTCAGGGTGATCCCACAGAGCTCAGGGAGAACGTGGGCCCAGGGAAGAGCTAGTGACTGGGGCTGGGGGCTGCTGTTTCCCAGCACAGGCACTGAAGCCCAAGGTGGCCCAGCTGATGGTCCCTCACTCATCCTGCAGGATGGCTCCATCCATCCCTCCCTCCCTCTCTCCTGGAGGAGACAAACAGGAGCCACCCGACAGCAGAGCTTCACCTCAGGGTGCCCAGGCACGGGAGCTTTCTCTGCTCTTTCAGAGCATCCGAGGCTGGATCCCGGTTGGCACTACCAGATCCAATTTCAGTTCCAGGCAGGAGAAGCCTGGCTCACCCTTATGCACATTATTGTTACTTGAGTGTGTTTTCCTGCTCAAGCTTGCATGAGCAGAGTGAGGGGAAGGATTTTGAGAGATAGTGCAAGCTAAAAACAACCCAGCAGTGGAATTACAACCAACCAACAGTGTGCTTATTTCCATTGGTATTAACCATCTTTTCTCCCATGAAACAGAGAACAGAGAATCATAGAGTGGCTTGGGTTGGGAGGGACCTTAAAGATCACTTGGTTTCTTCCCTCCTTCTTTGACCACCCTGATATTCCTCACTCATCCCCTTCCCCAGGCATAATGTCACCTCTGACTTCTGATGTCCTTTGCTGTATTTACTTTATTTAGTTGCTTTACCCAAATTGCTGAGGCCAGGGGGATGAACACCATCCCAATCTCCTCTCCTACCCTTCAGGTACCTTCTGCAGAAGTGCCAACCTGTGCATTCCCTGGCACAGGAGCCGAGCCTGTCCTCATGCCGTATTTTGGATCTTCTAGAAGCAGAGCAAAGAAGACAGTACCAACATTTACAGACTATGAGACACTGTGAAAGCTCACCAGAGCAGAAAAATAACAAGAAAGGATCTGGAGACATTAGAAATGGGACTAGAAAAATAATAGAATGAGCATCCATTTGGAAAATACAATTAATAAAAAAAAAAAATCCTTAGCAGAGATGTTTGACAAACAGAAGACCTGCAAGTTGTAAAGCTGAAAGAGATTCACAGACAGGAGGTGAGACCTGCATCAGACTGCAACAAGAACACAGCCAAGGCTATTTTGGTCTGCACAGGCAAAGATATCATCCAGGAATGAAGTTTAGAGGCTCCATCTCCGTGGCTCAGATGTGACGGCGCCTGGTGTGCTACATTCTGTCTCGGTACCTCTTCTCCAGAAATCTGCTCCTAAATCCAACAGAGCTTGAAGAAATGCTAAAACACTCGGGGAGAGCTGATAAGGAAGGAGCAAAACAAATCCAGCCTGTATTTGTTGGCTGAGCACTGGGATCACAGGTATGTCATCCTCATAGCTAGCGTGCACTGGGGCAGGGGTTTTAAGTAGACAGTGATAATTATCTACAGATATATGACAGAAGGAGAGGGCAATTCAGTACAGCATAACCTGACATAACTCAAAGTAATGGGAGAAAACTAAGAAAATCTAATTTAAGATCAATATCAAAAAAGTTTTCCAATGAAGGAGTTATTCTCTTGCAGAAAAGTTCCCCAAGGGAAGCGGTAGAAATCTTACAGCTTAAGCCAGATAAAAACAATAGTAAATGTACATGAATAATTCTGCACTGGCAGGGTTCTTGATGGCATGTTTTAAAAAGTCTTTATTAATTCTGCTTTTTTCTAACCTATTAATATCTTACTTCAATAGTCGCTGCTTCTCCCTCTCCCCCCTCTCCTTTGTTCACTTTCTCCCTGGTTCTGAGCTGTCAGGCACAAGCTCATCTCCTTAAAGGCAGTGGCTCCCATTAACTACAAAGCCTCGTTAATATTCTAAGCTGCAGTGCTCCTCCCTGAGACAGGCCCAAGGAGAAACAAGATCACTCTCGTTCATCAAATCCACACAGAAAAGGCCTCAAAGCCATTTTAGGACCACTTAATGTAGCAAGTCCTAGGCTTAGCTTAACAGGCTGGGGAAAACGAATGCCCCAGAGACTGTAACAGGTCCTGTTGAGCTCCTACTCAGCATCTGTTTCATCTCGTTTCCAACTGCCTTTTCCTTGTTTTCTTCCATTTTTTCTTCTCACTCCTCCAGTCCAATCTTTCTTTGTCCCTCCAGCACTCTTTGTCTCTTGCTTCTGATTCATTTTTTCAGGTGGAGTTGATTGAGTCCTTCCTAGAAATCCCCACCTTCAGCAAGAAGCCAAACAAATGTCCACCGAGAGGCAAAGCATGACTCGAGTTTCAAAGGAAGAGTTATCCTGGCAGGAGGAGCCAGGATGGACTTCAGGACAGCACAGCCCCATTTAATCCCTGATTAACCCAATCCTGGATGATGCTTTGGGTGTTCATTGCTGCTGGAGCATGAAAGGCAGAGCCCCTGTGCATTCTGGCCACGAACACCAAGCAGCCCACACGGTCCTGGTGCTCTATTCCACAGATGTCAGGTGGATTGCAGCCTTTGGGGTTGCCTCGTGCTTTGGCCACCACACAACCTACATTTTATGGCAACCCAAAATCCTTCTCACTCTATTTTATCTGAGCAGAAATAAAAGCACTCATTAAAGAATTTCTTCTCAGGTTCAAAGCTGTGCAAAGGCAGTAGAAGAAACCCAAAACAGCATAAATGAAATGAAGTATAACATTAGGAACTGACTAACCTTGATTTGTCACAAGTTACAAACCAATGTTATAACTCACTTTCTGTGAGCAGTTTGCCAAATAGGCCAAATGCACTGAATCCCACACAACTCCACTCTCAGAGCCAGGTATCTTGGACGATGGAAACTAGAGGGCAGTTAAATTATCCTGGATCAAGTCTTCCTAAAGAAGGAATTGCAAGAAATTAATACTTCAAATTTTCTCAGTCTGGGAACTGAATTGTCTAGGGGATCAATCTGATGTTGGGATACAGACATTTGCTTCTCTGGTATTTGTGGTATTTGCTATATTTAGAATACAAATATTGTACTACCCTGGGATGTTCCCCATTCCGTGATGCTCTCGAATCCAAATTGCAAAGAGGAGAGCAGCAACTGAATTCCACGAGAAGCCTATGGCAAAAAAAAAAATAAAAAAAATCCCTTGCTCTCTCCCAGAAGAATGTAAGTAAATAAATGTTGAATATATACCCAAGTGTGTGTGTCTGTGCCCGTGTGCACACACAGAGAACATACACATAAAAGAATTTGCAACAGAGTGAAAAGTATGTAACCGAGCAGAGATGATTCTATGAAATAAATGCAGCACACAGATGGAAAGATAATTTGTGAGTGTACCACAGAGGGAAAATATTGAAGTGGTTTTTTGTACCCCACCTAGTACAATGAATTTCATGGCATAATACTTCGTCAAGGACTGCAGTGAAAGCCAAGCAATCTCACCGCACATTCTGACAAAAAGACCTATCCCAACATTTACAACCATCACAGCTGCTAAAACAAACTTGAATGTGACCTTCAAGCCATCAGGGTACCTAAGCTGAGACAATGAAATATAAAGAAATATATCTGTTTCAACAAACTTCCTTTGGGACAGGCTAAATAATAAATGGATGACAACTGTAACTAAAAGCCAGCAGGAGCTCTCTGCATCAGGCTTTGTCCATCCATAAAAAGGAAACCCCAAACTCCAAACTTCCTGAGATGCATTTTATTCATACCATAAACCAGTCAGGATCAGTGAGACACATAAGTGGGGAAAATGGCACTAAGCAGAAACAAAAACTAGAAGTTATAAAATGCAAAACAAAGGACCAAAATAGCCCCTGCAAGGAGAAATGAGGTGGAGAGTCAAGTGTCTCATGACAGGAGAAAATCTTTTTGGCAAGTGTGGATCTGAAGGCATGATTTGCAAATAAATATTTACAACTGGAATAAAATTTCAACACTTGACTGAGAAAACACGGGGCTGGTCATGGCAGGGAAGGAATGCAGACGAGAGAAATAACTATCTGGGGTTATGGAGGGGCTTTATCTGACTACAGCAAAAATCTTTGGGAGAAAAAGGTCATTTATTCCTTGGACAAAAGGATTTGCCACCAGAAAATGAGAAAAGGGAAACCTGCTTGCCCCCAGGTTTTAAAACCATCTTAAATTATACATTTCAAAAGGTACCCTAAGCATTACTAGTCTTTATTTAAAGGCAGGAGCATTTCTACATTCAAAATACCCATTTCAGAGGCAAAATGGCAGGACACCGTGTTCCTGGGAGTTGAAAGGCAGCTACTACTACACTTGAAGTGAGCACAGCAAAAGCAGCCCCATCATGGTGGAGTCAGCTTCAAGTATGAAATGCAGCCACTGAAACATGATGTAATTAATTCTTAGGCTTGAGGAAATGTGCAGAGAGCCACTGTAACCTGCCCTCACACGACTGCACAAAGACAGGTGTCTCATCTCACCTACAGCAACGAAATGATCCACCCTGCACCTACAAATAAATGGAAAGATGACAGGATTGGTTCAGTGTGGACGGGTAAGTTGCATTCACCATGGACTGCATTTAAAACTGGACATTTTCTATACCTGCAGCAACTAATTTACCATGAAGTATTTTCTGTCTGAATACTGGGAATACTACAATAATGCTGTCTGGGTATCTAACACAACCACCAATTTTTAGTGGCCCCATCTGTGACAAAAACACAAGAAGTGAGAGAGGGAGAGAAAATGTATCCATGTTAATCAAAAGGCCTCATTGACTGCAGAAACTGAGCTTTCTAGGTAAGGTAGAGCAGTCACTGGTCCAGAGAACATGTAAATTAATTTGAAAAGCACTTAGCACTACACTAGAATCAAACAGAAGTACAACCATAATATTCAGGCTGTATGACCAAAGCTAGCATTAAAAACACAGTTTTTTCCACTTGGGACTTTAAATCCTTTTAGCAAAATCCTGTCTCTGCATCAAATATTCATCTTCTGAAGTGTGCTATCAGATGATAATGGACACATGACCACCCCTGACAGCTCATAGGGCTGGCTGATTTTAGGTACCTCTAGTTCCATCAGCACCAACACTGAAATCACCTCCAGGCTGTGAACCTGTCCCTTCAATTCCTCACCACAAGATTACAGGCAGCTGCAGAAAGCTCTGCCTGAAGAGCCAAGGAATATGTGCCTCGTCCTGATATTTATTTCCCTCCTACATTCCTTCTTTTCTGTTTTGGATTCTTCCCTGTAGCTGGCAGGTTCACCACACCAGTTACCCCAGACACCCCTCCACTGCATCCTTGTAGGGCATGGGACAAATAAGTTGGGTGTGCCTCTTACATTTCTTTAGAAATTCTCCTGCTCTGTGTTTTAGAAATGCCTCTGCCTGCTCACCTGCACTGGGGACCTCTCAAAACTATTCATCCTGCTTCCCCGCAAGAGAAGAAGACAAAACACTTCTCGTAATTGTTCCTTTATTTTATCTTGGAGCCATCAGGCTGAATATTTTGGGATGGAGTAAATTTCCATCAGCTGTACTCTCCCAAATGCCAGTGTGATGTTTGTTTATGTGACACTGAACTCAGCCCATGAAATAGGGAGTGAACACCAGCAGTGCTCGTACAGACACCCAACAGTCATCACACAGGGTAAACAAAGATCACTTTTACACTCTGCTGCTTCAGAATTAATCATTTAAGGGTAAAATCTACTCAGACCCTTTGCTAGTTTTTCTGTTTTCTATGGCACCCACTGGAAATACAGATGATCTCAAAATTGTTAGTCCGAGAGCACAGTGTCATTTCCTTCAGATCAGAATGGAACAAAGCAACTTTTAGAGACAAGTCCTATTGAGAAATAAGCTTTACATAGAGTAATGTCTGTTAATTATCAAAAAGGAAGGAATATTTTATGGCAAAGGAAGATATGCACATGGACATTGGAAACAAACTCATAAAAAAGTTATGACTTTGCCGAAGTTAATTATCTGTCAAAGTTTCCATTATAAACTCACCACTGAAGAACCAACAGCAAATCCATAAGCTAGCACACGCCCCAGGTGCCACAAAGGTCTGCAGAGCTCTGCTGCAGGGATGAGGGAGTTTGAAAGGAGCAGAGCAATGAATCATTAGCAGCTACAACTCCACGATTTGTGTGGCTGGGTGCTGGCTAACAAAGATGGAGGGCACAGTCCAAGCAAGACTTTTTATTATTTTAGTGGAGCTGGATTTACTTTCTGTCACCTGCCTTGAGGAATGTAACACAAGATCAGACAAAGACTTCACAGGCAAGGGGTGCTGCTGAGAGATATTTCCAGGCTCACGATAAGGAGAGGATTTGCATAGCTTTGGTGGGTAACGGAGGCCTCCTGAGGTTTTCATTCACAGAACAGTTATGCATAATGTTTCTCAATTGCATTTCTGACTCAGCGCCTTTCTGCTGAATCCTGTCCCCTTTTCTTTCAGTTCACTTCATTCAGTTACTCCGTGGTTTTGTCATGTCCGCTCTCTTTCATGTGGAAGCACCAGAGTGCTCTGAACACAGAACTGCCAAAGAAAGTATAAAACACCAACTCCATAAAGAAGCCCATGAACTCACCATTAAGATGCGTCTGTAGCTGTCTCTGTCGATGCCCCAGAGCTTCAGGTCTGTCTTGGCCTTGACAGTGGCAGCCCGAGGGGTTCCGTAGATCAGCGCCAGCTCCCCGAAGCTGCCTCCTTCTCCAATGCTGGTCACCCACTCCCCGTTGACATAAACCTACCACAGCACAAGACAAAAGAAGCCAAAGCAGTTTGGGGGCTTTGCTGGAGTTCTCCTCCTGCTGCCAGCTACCTAAAAGGCTGTTAGCAATTTCCCTTCTCATTGTCAACGTTGGGGACACAGAGGGAAAACAAGAGCGCGACACTTCCGACAGTTGGTCCCCAAAGAGGGGAACAACCTGCTCTGTGGACAGAATTTCAAGTTGTCTTGCTTCAGTACAATGGCTTTATTTACTCTCTGGGTTTTCAGCTCTCGTGGTTAGCTGGCATCATGTTTTCCCCCTTGTGTTCAAGGCTCAGGCAGTCAACAAGCAGAACTGTCACAACTTTGGCTTTTTATTAACACTGTCAGACTTGAAAGGAAGGAGATTTTTTGATACGTGTAATGAGGATTGCTGAAATGTGCCATGGCCATGAAATGAAAAACAGTCAAAACAAGGAAATATCTTTTGAAAAGGAACATTTTTTTTTCTCCTTCCCTAAGCCTAGTGCCTGTAAAACCCATTTAAATTTAACTATACAGATCTTCTCCCTCAGTGAATATGACTAAGGGCTTTGGACTTGAGAAGCTCTGTGCAGAACTACCCTTTGCCTTTAACATCAGCTCTGGAGAACTCAGGAGGCAGAGTTTGACCTACAGCCTATTAAGGAACTATATCCTCTTGGAACATGGTTTGGACTGATACCACTATTGCCATATTTTTCCTGAATGATGTTTAATTTGAGAATTTCTACATTTGATTCTGAACCCTTCCCTGGAGGAAGGGGACTTGAGCAGGTGTTTTCTGCTGGGCAGCATTTTCCTCACCATTTATTCATAGACAGTGCAGCTCATGAGCTGTAACAGTGCATGCAAAGGCTGCTGTGGACTGTGTTTTCTGCAATTTGCTATAAACTACACAATAAACCCTTTTAATTCTGTTACTGTGCCTGTGAGTTTGGAGGGCAGGAAAGGCTGGGTGCATTCAGCCAGGGCAGAATATATCCCAACCTGTTACAGACCAGTAACAGCAGAAATCAACCAGTGTTAACTTCATTTCCTTGGAAGTTCTGTGAAGAAGAATAATATGAAAAAAGGGCAGGTATTCTCATCTTGAGCAGAAAAGTATTGCAAAGGCAAAGTCCATAACGTGACACCAATTACTGAGAAATAAACTAGCAGTTTTTTAAAAAATGCATGAATTAGAGCTGGGCTCAAGCTGGGCATGAGAAAAGATGGTGACCAAAATAAATGAACCGGGGTCAAAACTCAACAACCTGTCAGTATTAATTTTAATTCTATCTTCGTTTCACGATGAAAAGGCTTATTACAAAATACAGCTGGAATCAATCCCAATTTATCTTCACAATATTCAATTAAGATTTTCCCCAGCTCCTACTGAGGTCAGTGAAATGCTGGTTCAGTGGGAGATGGATGAGGCCACGGAGCAGTTCAGCTGATCAAGAGACCTCTTGGGTATCAGCTGAAAACGAGCAGCTGAACTCCAGGCAATGTGGTGGCTCCTGGTGCTCCTGGAACATCTGAGGATCAAGGGGCTTAAAAATAAAGGGTAAAAATAATCCCAAACAGGCAGGTGGCTGCAGACTGCCAAGAAAAAGCTCGAGCCACAAAAGCTATAGCTTCATTTCATCACCATGACAGAATGAATGTCACCCAGGAGAATATCACACAAGAGAACAGCAACAGCCTTCCCTTTCAAACTTTCACACTCACCACAGAAAGAAAAATCTCACAGAACATTGAATCCACTTTTGACTCTCCTTATGATGAAAAAAAACATGAAAGCAAAAAAAGAAGTTTTAAAAAAGCCAGGCAAACCCAAGCAGTTTCCTGGTGAAACAAGTGGGTAATTCTGTGGCTTCCTTTTTTTTTTTTCTGTGAGACAAGCAGGAGAAATGGATGAATAAAACGAGGATTCTGAAAGGCTTGTAACGTAGTGAGAATGCATGAACATTTCTAAACTCTATTAGCTAGTTGCAAAATTGTCCAGATGCATATTTGACTGTAGGGATACCCTCCTTCTGTGGGAATTTCACTGCATGGATTCACAGGGTTTGCTACACTACAGAAATCCATGTGTCCTCAGTAAAAGTCTCAGGGATGGTGGGGAAAATCTAATAATTCCAATGAGTTTTGGGCCACGCCCTGAATGTCAACTGCCATGGTACCCTTGACTCTTTTTCAGCACCCCAAAAATACATGTGCATGTGTAGAGTACATGCTCTTCTGTTGAACAACCCAGATTTGGTTCCTGCAGAAGGGTCTGCATTATAAGCAGGAAATAAACTTATTCCAACACCTATTTTTTAAGCAACGTGGTGACATTTCTCGTTAAAGCAGTGTGCAGGATGTGACTGCAGCCCAGAGAGGGGAATTATGCTGGTAAAACTCGAGATTGAGCAAGTGAGGGATGGACATTTAATGTTGCACAGTTGTTATTTAGAGAGGCTGCTACTGAACTGCTCTAAGACTCCTTTAATTTTGCTGTCTTCCTTGACAGGACTGTACAGAACACGTTTGACATCTCGCCTCAAACAGTTTATGCAAATGGTCACTCCTCCAGCCCAGGGGTGTCAGGTTTAAAGTGCTCTGAGGTGAAACCAAATCACTGATCTGACAGTCCTTGGGCCCAGCATTCACTCCCCCAATAAAAATGCCATTTCGAATATCAGTCTCTGGAAGAGAAAATAGTTTGAGAATAAGTTGTTTTCTAGAAGCAAAACCATTGGACCTCATTCTCTGCAAAGGCCTAAGTCAACACTCAACTTCTGTGTTCGTGGTGAAGTTAAAGTGCTTTGATGGCACACTACAAAGCCATCCTGCCCTTTAACAGAGTTCAGCTCCACTATAAATCCCTTTAAAATAGATTTTTTAAAAAGAAGTGGAAAGGAAAGAAGTTCTGTTTGTAAGGTGTGGGAAGCAAAGCTATTTTAGGCTCAGAACAGCTTATGAAAGTCGATTTTATATGGCAGCAGCTCAGATGATCTCCCTATTTATCCTAAAAAATGCTGGGCTGAGGTTTTGGCTCAGCCGGTTTTAGGCATTTGTGAACTCTCACCAAAGTGGTGAGTACATAGATGAATTATTCCTAATTGTCACTTGACCTGCCAGTCACAGATCCATAATAGGTGGAACCTTCTTTCATGCTGCTGAAGAGGAAAAGCAGAAGTGCAGATGCCCAAATATGACCAAGCCATCAGGACCATCTGCTTTCCACAGAGCAAGAGTACTTCAGATTTTTATTGTTTTCCATCATCTAATATGAGCACTGCAATTTCTAGGGGCTTGAGAATCACACAATTTGGTTCATTTTGTTATTTTTTTAGGAGGAAACGGGCTGTGATATCCACGGGCACTAAATGTGGGAGAAGATGCAGAGTCACACAACGTTCAGTGCCACAGGAACGAATCTGGGCCTCCCTCATCCTCATGTTCTTTCTCTGGAGATACAGAGAGGAGCCTTGCCATGAGCATTTTTACCTTGAAGGCAGGATATGAACATCTGAGCTTCACTGGAGTGAATTTATCTTTCCTTTAATTTTGTATTGCTGATTTCAAGTTAACTTCTGGTTTGTTTGGGTTGGGGTTTTTTTGGGGTTGGTTTTTTTTTTGGGTTTTTTTTT
>VWZT01000741.1:1377284-1391678 GCA_013397055.1 Pachycephala philippinensis
TGTTTTTGTTTTTTTTTTTTTTTGCTGCCACTTTGTGATCTGTGTGGACAATCTAATTTGTTCCAGGCATGGCAATTCTTATGTCTTGAATCCCCTCCCTTGGGTCTGTTTGTAATCATTTGTTCTTTGTGTCTCGTCAAGCCTTAATATTTGTTATCCAAAAATGAAGATGAGTTTTATTTATTCTTGGAAAAATAAGCAAGCCTTAGGCATGAAGGGTATTTATATGTGGGTAGTTTTCTCCAATGAAGACAGTGTTTTAAAACCAGTTTGCATTTGAACATATGAACTTGGAGACTGCCTTAAGAATCCTTAAAAGTTCAAGCTGAAAAACTCCAAACTTTAAAATGTTCTGCTTCAAATTTCAAGAGGCAACCTTCCAAAATTAGAAAAATCATTGAAGACGGAAGAATTCAAACCAGAAGCAATCTATGGAATCCAATCATTAAATATAACTAGTTTTAAAATCCAATAGTATTCTCACATAAAACACTGCATCATTTTCATATTTGTATACACAAATGAGACAGTTGGTATATACAAATAAGGGCTTCAGGAAGATTTGACCTCCAATCAAGAGATAATTTTATCCATTGTCCACAATATTCATATAGAGATTTCAGAGATTTCTTCAAAGAGAATTCACATAGAGATTTATACAGTAAATACAGAAATTTAAGACAAGAAACACTGAAAAGTTTTCATTTTGATTTTCACCGTGCTACAGCTTGGCTGCTGTTGTCTTACAAGAAGAAAACCTGAGAATGCCTGTAGAGAAAGTTGCTGTGACATTAAATAGAATAGGAAGTTGCTGGGTCTAAAAAAATAAAATACATCTGTTTGAAAAGGGCAGCCGGCGGCGCTTTTTAAAGTAAAAAATGTGAGGTTATGAGATTAAAATAACAAACAGGAAGTCACTTTATACTTAGAAATATGGATTAGAGATTTTTGCAAGTCATATTTTAGCAGGTACTTTCAACATCTTTACTGGAAACTATAATTTCAGCTCCGCCAGCTCCTTTTTGGCACACACTCCCATTTGTCTGAGCAGGAAAGCTTCCAGTAGCCAATTGACCTCTAAGACTTCAAAGTTTGTGCCATCATTTACCTCGTGGGCGCTGCACCCACCTGCAGGGAGAGGCCTTGAGGTAAAATTCTCCTCAGCCCTGAAGTGCTAAGGAGGAAGACTATGATTGATAATACAATAATGCCAGCTTTGGCCAAAGTTACCTGGTTTGTAGGATACAGTGTAAGAGAGGAGAACCCCAAGGGCCAACCTCTTCCTCATTCTAAAATCCTTCTTTTACACATAAAATTTGTGCCCTTCCCTTGCCCCACAGAAGAAAACGTGCAGATATTTTATTCTGTGGTAACTGGGCTTGTTCATACCCCGAGAAAATGTAAGAGTTGAAAATGAAGTGTTATTATATTAAAAAAAATATTTTATGGTGCTTCTAATTTGACTCAGATTATTTTGTAAGGGAAAATATTAGAAAGTTCTTACTTAGTCTTTGGGGTGCCTGTGCCAAAACTCGAACAAAAATTACTTTTAAATGGTGCGGTTTTTTAAACTCAAAACACCACACACTGATTTTGTTATTCTCACTTTTGTTGGTGCTTTCTGTTTGGTTTTGGTTGCTTGGTTGAGAGATTTTATTGGGGTTTTTTTCGGTTTTGTCATGACTTTCTTCCACGGGTAGGGATTTTATGATGACACTTGCAACCTCCTTTACACCCTTTGCCCGTGTGTGGAAAATCCGGGTGTTTATCAGAGCAAATTGCTCCTTGAATCCACCATTCCTGGTATTCCTGACACTTCCAAGCAGACCAGGGAATGGCAGCAGAGACCCTGGCCAGGGGTTAAAGCCTCTGTGCCCATGCCAACACCAGCTGAAGCGGGCAGAAAATGGCTCGAGGCTCTAAGTCTCGGGGTCAATTGTCTCCACTCCAAGTCACTTTTTTTTCTTGGAGAAGCGTGGAAGCGTGCCAAAAAACTATCTGGCAAGGCTTAAATGAACAGCAGCTCGCTTACTAGCGGCCTGGGGTTTCCTCAGAGAATGAGAATTTTAGAAGTTCTGCCCAAAAAGTGGCAGAACTCCTCCGGGGAGCACCACAGACGGGGTGATGGTGCATGCCCAGGGAGCTGCTGCCCTACACAGGAGCAACTCATTCTGCTCTGGTGCCCTGGTACAGGCTTTATCCCGAGGGGAAAACTGGGATCACCTCCCTGCAGCTTGCAGCTAACACAGGGAAGTTCCAGGGTGTAGCTCCTGCATGAGCAAACGCCTTCCACAGCACCTTGCGCTGGAATTCAGGGGGTGTTTTGCCTGAAGTTTTGGGAAAAGCTTAGGAAGGAGAAAGAACCAAGCTGAGCAGATGGGGAGAGCAGTGGGAAGGTGCATCAGGAGGCACCTTAGGGGTGCTGAGGTGGGACAGGGTGAGAGCTGGTCACAGAAGAGTTTGGCCAGACACAGATGGTCAGAAGCTGCCCTGGTCTCTGGACAAGCACAGCCCAGATCACATTTTTAAGTCTTGTTAGGAAGTATTTGTCCCACAGGTGATGTCTGTGCATGTCTCTGGTAAGTCTCAGGGTGACATTGTGGTGGATTTGTCCATTTTGATCTGTCCTAGCAGCTAAAGGCTGATTTTGGGGGAGTAGGGAGAGATAATGCTCATGAAATCAAAGTTGCAATCTACTCAATGAAACCCTATTTTGTCACTGCTTTTTAAGAGCAATATGTGCATATAGAATATTAACTCTTTAGCAATCAATTGCAAGGGTTTTGCAGACTGTTTTCTGGTGTCATTCAGTCCCTCACTATCCCTGAGCTGAACACTGAAGAAAGCTTTCCTAAAGGTGTTGAGAAAGGACAAATTATTTTTAAAGAGGATTAATCTATAACTTCACCATGTGCATTTGCGTGTTTGCGGGTCTGATTCAAAGCCAGTGAACTCATTTAGCTCCCTATCGCTCCCAAGCCAATTATTTTAAAACTAAATTTTAACACTGTTCTATAAATATTGCCCTTTTATTTTCTGGCCCCGTGGATGTGGCAGTGTTTGCTGTTGAGAGGGCTGTCTGATAGGAACAGTGAGTCAGACGGATTTCCTGAGGAGCGACTTCCAGAGGCAGAGGCAGCATGTGAGGTTTCTCAATTCCCAACAATACCAATTAGATGGTCTCCTGACACAAACAGGCCGCTAAAAAAGAAATAACTTTCACTAAAATAACTCCGTGCCTCCTGCCTGGATTTAAAATAAATCACCTTCTTCTTTAAATATGCCAAACCAAACTCATGTGGGCATCTGAAGAGCAAAGTTGCTAATGAGCAAGTCTGTCCTACCCAACAACTGTGGATGCATCAGATGTGTGTAGGAACTTGCAGCAAAACTGAAAAAGGATGAGTTTCATATAGGAGAGAAATGATAAGAGGTGAATAGTTTATGATTTGGAAGGCAGGTTCAGAAAAAAGCTTCTTTTCAAAGGCTTGCTGATTAAACCACTGCATGCTCCTGTAAACATTTTGTGGTCTAACAGATCACTTTACACTTATAATAATCCTTGCTTTATTAATGTGCTGCATTGTTCTTATATTTGGACCTAATTTTAAAAGCAAATTAAGGTTTCTAAGATGAAACTCACTGCCTGAGGCTGTATCTCAATTTGTGAAAAAAAACAACAAACCAAAAACAAACAACACATGAGCTAAGCTAACTGATTAAAGAAAATATTTTCTTTATGGTTGATCTGAACCCTCAGGTGCATTCCAGCATGGTGGCCTGCTCTGCCAAAGACTGCACACCTCCAGGTGTGGTTAGGGCTCTAAAGATAAGGTCATTTGCTTGGTTTTGATACCATTTTCCTGCTTGGAATGGACAAATAAGCTAGGATGTAACACGTGCCAAATTTAAAATTATGAACAAATAACACAACAAAAGCAAAGTAATGAAACCAATCCTGTGAAATCTAGTTCAAGAAGAAAGGAGACAGACCCACGGCACATGGCTGGCTCAAGCTCTCTGCCAAAGCACACAGTTTTATTCTGTAGCTTCAAAATAAATATGAGCATACTTACATCCACCTCGCCTTGGTCAATCACATAGAAGTTGTCTCCCTCATCACCTGGACACAAAACACAGAAGGTGACTGTTTCCTGAAGCTCTGCCAAGCAATTCAATAACTTCCTGTCCCTGTATTTAATCCTGTACATATTTGCACAGGTTTGTACACCAGATTACTTACAGAGAGATTAATTTTCTGAAACATCCTTGCCCATTTGCCTTCATAAATCGAAGTGTCACTATGACTTCTTGCTATTAATACCTTTCAATTGCATTAATTTATCTCTTTCGATTGATTCAGTACTTCATTCATGGTAAACATTCAAAGGGTTTTAAGAAAGCCCGAGGGTGATGAAGTCCTCCCCAAGGTGCTGCAGGCATGCAGGTAAGTTGCCAAGTGTGATAACTCTGATACAGCACAATGAGGTGTTGAATATTCCCAACAACCATAAAAATATTTTCCATCTCTAGTTACTCTCAGCTTGCCCGTGCCACCCTTATGCATCCTGAGCTGGGGCTTGCTTCCTGACTATCTTCAGTTAAGGAATGAACGTTTTAATTTGAAGGGCTGTTTATCTGCATTTAACTGTAGCACTTTGAAACTGATGCCTTAGGTTTTAACTTCTAAAAGTTAAAAGATAAAGGAGATCCACCAGAGTGGGGTCCTCTGCTTGTGCAGCAAGAGACCTGCATCCATGAACTGATCGTGTAGCTGCACACTTGGAGGCCTTTGGAGTGTGGTTATTCTTCCCATTAAGCAAAGAGGGTGAAATCTCAGATAGAGAGATGTGAATTATAGGACTTTAGCAAACATACAGGAGGAAAAACGACAGGAAGAATGAATTACCCTGTTGTATGACTGTTTCTCCTGCGATGTGTGTGACGGGGAACATGGCATCGAATATGTCACTGGGAAAAAAAAAAAAGAAACATTTATTAATAAATCAGACCTACTTCTTATCTAGCCAGTAGGCCTACCTTCATTGTTTATTTAGCCTTTGTTAACAGATTTTGCAGAAAAAGGAAAGAGAAACATTAGCTGTAGCTGGAAAGTGAACCCCTGCTCGGCAAGAGATCAAAATAACTTGTTAGGCACAAGCTGTGGTTTAAAACTAAGTGAGACCATGACTCGGTGTGTGCTATTTTGAAAGAACTCCTGAATTATATGGAGAAAGACACCTCTTACAGCAGTGCACAAACTGCCCAGCCTGAGTACTGTGTTGTCTAAGCAGAGAGATCTCAGGTTGTCAGCTGTGATGGGTTTGTGGCCCAGCAGTGACTGCCAGATGCCCAAACGGGAGCTCTCCTCTTCTGAACATCTGGCCTTGCATTTACAAGCCAAACCTGCTCCACAGCACAGAGCACATTTGGAAAGGTAGTTGGCTCTAAATTAATGTAGCATAAGAGCTGGCAGGAGATTGCACTCGCAGTGCAGAAGAGGCCAAACTCTGAAAATCTCAGCGAGTTGCTCGTGAGAAGGGAATCTGAGCGATGCTACAGAGAGAGGGAAGCTGCAGAGGAGCCTTGTGCTCATTAATCACGGCTGAATTACACACCTTTCCACGTCTCCAGCTCGCTGTCACATCGCCTTAAAAGGCCAGGCAGAGCAGTGGGGATGGGAACACACCCTGCACCAACACTTCGGGCAACGTGCCCAAAGCCAGGCCTTTGTTTATTGAGGGAGACAGCAGGCTCCGTGGAGCCAGGGCTTCCTTTCCCCACATCAGATTTTGGGGAACTTATTTTCAGAAGCATGAACCACATCGAGACGGGCGCTCCCCACCTCTCTTCCCCTTCCTATGCATCAGCCTCAAGGGCTAAAGGAAATAGCTCCCCGACAAAAACAAAAGGCAGCAAGAGGGGGTTGTTAACTGCTCTCTTCCCTGGTCTGGCCCAGGAATGGTCCATCCAGGGACCACTGACAGCAGTGGTGAGATGAAAAGCTTCAATCTGGGGTGGAGAAAGGACCTCACACACACAACAACACAAACAGGGAAGAAACCTAAAGTTTTCATCAAAATAGGCAGAAGATCAGCCACCAAACCCATGAAACCTATGCTACATTTCAATGCCTTATATGGGAAATGCATATTGTAAAATCCCATTATTAGCTTATTTCCTGTTCAACTGTTCCAGACTTTATTCAGGCTCAGTTCTAGGAAATGTTTCACTCCCAAGTTCAAATTGCTCATGTCTTTCCTCTTCATCAGTCTGAATGTTTTTGCTCAGGATCACAGCTCTGCGTCAGCACCACTTGTAGGAGAGCTGGGAGATTTCAAAGCAGGCACCTCCCTCAGCACCTGCAAGGGATGCTCAGCCCATGGCCTATATATAACAAAATGATATATTTTACTCCTGTTGTTTCATCAGGCCCACTCTATGCTATTCCTACTCACATTCAGGAAACACCTCCACCATGGATACAAAGCCTGCTCCAAGACATCCAAGAGAAACTTCTTCCTCACCTCATTCTCAGCTCCAATGCAAAGACCTACAATAAATTATTTTGAAAAGTCTGTGGACCTTGTTCTTAAATCCACTAAGCTCATTTTTGTGATCTTACACAGGTTCAACATTTCTCCACTTCAAGGGACTTCTCTGCTGGCAGAAACCATCTCCCTGGTACAGAGAGATCCCTGGAGCTGGTCCCTGTGCCAGTGCTCCAGCTGGAACTGGGAGCTGAGGTTCCAGTGGGATGGGGACACTGCCACAGTGGTGGGTGCCAAACTGGAACAGCCACCAGGGACTTTGTGTCCGTGAGGGAGGTCCAGTTGTCCTTCAGCAGCTCTGGGACTGGGAATTCAGTGTGACAGAGGCTTGTTTGCCTCCCTGTGGTGTCCCCTTGGCTGTGCTGGGGCACCTCCCCAAGCTCTGAGAGCAGCTCTGCAGCCTGCAGGACATTTACTGAGCAAAAGGCACTCTGTGAGGGAGAGTCTTCGATGTGATACATCCAAAAATAGGTACAACACAGTGAATATCAATAGCCAAACCAAAATGTGCTGTTTGAGCAAACTGGGAAACTTTTCCCTTTTTTTTTAAATAGAAATCCAGAGGAAGTAACTACCCGCAGTTTCACCCTTTCATCCTTGTTTTAATCCTCTGTTTTATTTATAACTTTAACAATTGACTGTACAAACAGTGCCCAATAAATTATGTATAGCACTGCACCCTTCTCCAAAATGTTACACATTTTATTTCTACATCACCTTTTAGTTTTATCAAAAAAAAAAACCTCTTTAAAACTCACAGACTAAAACTTTCAGCTGACAGTGTAATAAACCCAAAGTCTATCAGCAGCAACAGCAGATTTACCCTAATACTCTGCTGTGTAGGAGAATATCAGTGTAAATATTCTAGCACCCCATATACGATGGGGTGAAGTCTTAATCTTATTTCAGTGAAGTCTTAATCTCATTAGACCAAGACTTGGATTTTTAAGGAGACCTTTGAAGGACATGTCATCAAAAATTATTCTGAAATATATATGAACACAGAGACAAGCAAGGCACCCAAAGTTATGGTGATGTTGATTTACAACCCCAAGGTGAAACCAGGGCATGTCTTTGATATAAATGTAAGCAAGCAATAATACCACAACTGTCACTGAAAACACAACACCATGCTCCTTTCCTGCTGGAGAATTACTGCTCTTAATTGATATGGCTAGGCCAAGATCTCTCAAAGTGATTAACGAGTTGAAGTGTTTCCGCTTTTGGATGCTGAATTTGAGATCCATAAATCATCAGATCTCCAATGATATGGATCAGCAGGCAGCCTCAAAGTTTCTCAGCCTCCAAGCCTTGCAGCCAAGAACTGGGCCTTTGAGAATGGCACCAAAGAAAACCACCCTTCTGGAAATTATCACCTCCTAAAGTACCAAATGCTCAAGATCCCTGCAGGAAATCTGGCTTTCGATTCAGTTCAGACTAAGTGTAGAATGGGTTTGGAAATTTTTCTTATTGCCTTTACCTTCAGCGTCTGAAATAAACACAAAGATGTCACAAGGATCAATATACCAAAATACTTCAAAAATTTGAAGTATTTGTTCCTGAACCAAGCCAAGAATCTGAAACTGCAAAAAACCAGACCTATTTTCCATCTCCCCAATAAAGGTCTGATGCTGAATATTCAGTTCAAGCCATGTGTCCTGGGCCTGTACTATGTAGAGAAAACAAGCTTTAAATACTGAATAAGTCAAGTAAGTGGTGCTTTGCTAAAGGCATAAACAATACAGCCAAGGCCAAAAATATGGTCTGTTGTTTCTTCCTCTACCACACACTTGTTTATAAGACATCCAAAATCATTCTCTGGCCATTACAGCAAAAACCAGCCCTTACAAATACAGTGCTGCAACCATCCCACCACCAAGCAGAGACTGTAACTACAGCTCTGCAGAAGTAGGTGTTTTCTAGGGTTTGAAGGTTTTTTTTAATAATTAGGGCCAAAGACATGGCAAACACATTCCTAACAACCAAATTTCTTTTTTTTTTTCAAGCACAAGCAGGTTTCATTCCAGCACAAACAGAAAGCCAGAAAATCAGTAGTTAAGTCTTCAAATGTTGAACTCCCATGATTTCATCTTCAGTCTGAGCTGCAGCACCAAGAACACAGCAGCCTCTGTCTCCTGCCCCTGCACTGTTGACACCGACCGTGCTCGCAATGCTGTGTGCAAAACTGATATGGAAATGGTTTGATTTCTTGCCAGGATTTTTATGATTGTGCTGTAAATGAGAACTGCTCAGAGGGATTTCTTTATTTTGTTGACAATGTATCGTTTGCCCTCTTTCCAGATGACTTATTCAGGTGACGGATGAAGAAAATAGGGCACCACTTCTGGTATTTAAGCTGCTGTTTCATGAGGCTGCAACCAAGAGAACTGCACTGCACCCAGGCTCAGCATCAGCACTTGGAGGGCTCTTTGTCACCCTCTCCAAAGCCAAAGATTTTGACAGGCTTTGCAATTTTTTTAAGCCTTCCCTGCCTCCTCCCAGAGGATCTGTATCTGGTTGCTCGTGGCTCTTGGGATTCAAGCATTTGTTCCAATCAGAAGGTATCAGGGGCAATTTTTTGGCTTGGCAGTTGCAGGTGGGACTGTATGTACCTGAATATCCATGTTTAGATCCAAAGGGGGACAATAGTAGGACATCCTTAATGTTTTCATGGGGCATTTCTGCACCTTTAATTCTTTGCAACCTTTCGATGGTATCACTCAAAAACAAATCACAAGCAAAGCCTGTGAGCAGCAGAGAACATACAGGGAGCAGTGAACTAATCCAGCAAAGAGAAACCAAGAAATGCGTTTAGACATGAAATCTCTATCTATTCAATCAAAAAATACCAGCTGTCTGCTTAGGGAATATCAAAATTTAGAAGATTTTTTTTCAAAAGGTCAAAGATATCAAAGGCTTGCAGCAAGTTTTAACACATAAAGTGTCTTCCATGAGTGTACATGGAATTGCAAACAACTGCAATCAGACCTGGAATCACAGGGGCTGATCCTCTGCTGTCTGGCATCTCTGATGACTCCTGGCCACCTGGCCAGGCTGAGCCAATTCCCTTCTCGTGCAAAGAAGGCAAACTGCACTCAAACCAATGAGACTGCTGCTATTTAGACCAGAAAAGGATCTATCACAGTGATTGCAGAATAAATATAATGAAACACTTTGCTGGTTTAATTCAGTAGCATTTTATGGACCCCATTTGCCAAGAAGCAAATGCCTGTGCTAAGAGTGGAGAAGGCAGGGCCAAGGGGTTCTCTTTCTCACGAGAAAAAGTGAGTGATAAAAATAAATCATCTCATCTGCTTTTACACCGAGGCCTCTTGGAGTCGACGTAGAATAGGAGATAGAAAAAAAAAATGATGTGCACTGTGGGTAATATAGCACTGGCAATAGGCAACTGAGAAGAAGCTTGTTAAAACAAAATGAGAGAAAGAGAATTCCAAGCACTTTCAGAACCAGACCATGGCAATGGCCAAAATAGGGAAACTATGTAAGACAATTTATCAGTTTCACAATCAGATTTCTTTCCAGCCCTTGCTGTGCTGAATGCATTGCAGGGAAGGAAAAATGGAAGAGACAAAATGTATACGTGTTAGGCAAAAATGGAAAATCCTCACTGTACCTGCAGGTTATAATTTGTCAAGAGTTCAATCAGAACAATTTCGTTGTGCAGGCAGCCTCAGAAAGCCTTCAATGTTTGCACTGTGCAGTTTTTCCTTCTTTTGCTATCTCTCCAGCAAAACAAAGGCAGCCCTGTGTTGTTGAGGACAGCTTTAAAAGATATGGAGCTGTTCTGGCATAATTCAACAAAAGACACGCAACATTTTCTCGGAATGAGGCTGGCCTAGCAGCAGGATTCAAGTATTTTAAACCTTTCCTACTTACATACCTTTAAAGTTTAGTAAACAGAGTTGATAGTAACTCCACCTTCCTTTAGCTGAAGCTTTGGGTACTATCTGGGTACTATTTTAAGATTTCTAAAATGGGGGGGTAGGAGGTGGGGGTGTATGGGGTCTCCTTCTGTACTTCTGAGATTTTCTTATGATTCATTTCCTGAAAAGACAACATCTTTCTAGCAACTGTTCTAACAACAGCTCCTCCTGCTCTGCAAGGATGAAGAGCACAAAATTTAAACCAGACTGGCTTCAATAAACATCTGTGTAGTGAGGGAATAAACACAGCACTTTACCACTGGATAAATTGCAAGGGTCTCTGCTATGTGTAAGTACAAGGCTCCAATCCACACTGCTTGTTCCTAGGAATGCTGCAAGTCCTTGCTGATGTACAATACTGGAACCACCAGGAACCATTACTATGATTTACTGACTACTGGGAATCAAAGCATTGCAACCAGGTAAAAGAAAAGATTCCTTTTTAGAGGTATTTAAAATTAACAGCCCCGAGGTTACAATTGCTGTAATCAAATATGTGGTGTGGCAGGCGTGTACCTAAGAAAGGGTCGGTACTGAAACCTTAACAAAAACATTACCCATCTGCTTCTGTTAATTTCTTTTCCTGTTAGGACAGCAACAAATTAATTATAGCAGCATCCAAAGCTATTAACAATTTAGAATATTTAATTACTTCATTGTAATGGCTGATGATTAGTTATTATTACAGTTAAGATATGCATTGATTTTACCATAATGATCATATAAACTGGACATGAGAGGACATTGTGAGTGGCAGGTTAACACTAAAGTCCATGCCTAATTTCATAACATGTATTAAGTCACGGGTCCACATAACCAACAGACACATGAAACAGAAAGAAATAAAAATTTATCATCTTCTATTTCTGTGCAGTATTTCCATTTTTACTGTTTTATGAAGTCCCTTTATAGGTTCATTAATTGTTACACCCAATGAACAGAACACAGCTTTATGGGCAGAGCATCAGTTCATTTTACAGGCTCTGTGTGTGCCAATGGGTCACATCATCTTCCACACGTTAAAGGCAGCTTCCAGAGAGGGTTTCTGCAGGGATCTTCATCTGGAAAGCTGTCTGCCACGGACTACTGCAAAAAGAGGTAAAAAAGGGGCCAAACAATGTGGCTCAAGAAGAACAGGGCCCAATCCCACACCTTGCTTTGGCCTCTCTTCCTCTCACCCACCCCTCAGAAGCATCACTTCATTGCCATCACTCTGCCAAGCCTCGCTTGTGCCACACTTATCCAAAGAGGCAGGGCTTGGTGGAAATATAACTCAGGTCCACTTCTTACTGTCACCTCCACCTAGCCTTTCCCAAAGCTGAGGGAAGACCCACGGTTCCCCCAGCCAGCCCCAGTTCCAAGGCCATCACCACTTGCACAAGAAGCCCTGTGGCAGAACAGGCAGAGAGGAGGAACGTTGCAGGATGTGGATGTTCAGCCCCATCCCACCTGGTCCCAAAGCCAGGCTCAGGCACAGGACACCCCTGGGAGCAGCCCCAGCTCCCCAGAGCCTTTCTCAGCAGACCAGTTCAATAATCTGCAGTTCAAGAACAACTGCAGCTGGGCTGTATCACCATGAGTGCAGCCAGCAGGTTGAAGGAGTTGATTATTTCCCTCTGTTCAGCCCCTCTTGGACAGCCTGGAGTACCAGGGCTGCTTTTGGGCTCCCTGATACAATAAAGACACTGCCAAACTGGAGCAAGTCCACAGTGGCCATCAAAATGGTCCAGGAAGCACAGAGCAGACCAAGAGAAGGGGCAGAACTGTGTTTGGTCTTTTCTGAAAACAGATCAGGGAGATCTCCCTGCTGCTAAGACACAAACGGGAACAGAGGAAATTACCACCTGATCCAGAGGGGGAAAAAAGCCCCGATGAGGGTGGTCAGACCCTGAAGAGGGGCCCAGGGAAGGGGATTGTTTCCAAACTGGGCAAGGCTGTTGGTGAGAGCAGCCAGCTCTGCTCAGCCTGGCTCTGAGCAGGGCTGGGAGCAGCGATGTCTGGAAGCTCTGTCCACCTGCCGGGAGCCCAGGGCTTGGCACGGAGCTGCTCCCAGTGGGAGTGATGAGGTGGTCCCGGGCCCGGCCGCAGACACGGGGGAGGCAGGGGAGCGTGAGTCAGAGGCCAGCTGGAGCAAATCCCACGCATAATGCACGGAAAATATGCTGGCTTTGTACTGGTGGAGGAATATCTGCCCTTCTGCGTGAATAATTGCAGAGAGGCCGGGTCCCAGCTTCCCATCACTAAGAGCACTGCTCACCAACAAAGTCTGTGCATACCAGGAGGCCTTGGTTAGAAATTGGGCAACGTGATTTTTCTCGGGGAACAAAAACAGCTCGCTGAAACTGAATATTTCTGTGGAAAATGGCTGATGTCATTTCCCATTTAAAAAGTTCTAAAAGTTTTGAAACTGTCTAATTGTCCTACTGTGATAACTTCAGAGGATCTACTTTTCACAATGAAATTACTTCAAAATTACATTTCTCAGTGAAAAGCTAAAATCAAAAGAAGGCATTGTTGAAAATGCTATTTCAGTTGAACACAATCAAATTTCTTGTCTTGTTTTCTGTGTGTGAGCATTCTCAAGATTTTCATCTTGGAGCTAAGATTCAAGATGAGGAACGAATTTAAATGCCAAAAAAAAAAACAAACAACCAAAAACAAAAATCCAGAGGAGCTTGGGTCAATAAAATACACTTTCTAGTTGCTTAAAACGCACAAATATATATACAGATATATAGAAAAACACACATCCTAAACTGCACAGGCTTCTTTCTGGTTTAGTAGGGACAGTACAGTGCTTAGGAACTCTTTCCTTGGCCTCCAGGTACTGGATCTAATGCAAAGACAGACATTTCTGGAGATTCTACACTGTGAAAACACAGCATTGCTGCAAGCACACTCTGCTGAAGGTTTTACCTTGAGGAAGCCCCAAATGCATCATTGTTTGAAGCAGAAAAGGGCACTGTAACAAAGTCAGAGGTGTTATTTGTATGCATTGGCA
The DNA here is from genome assembly GCA_013397055.1 of Pachycephala philippinensis. Classification (NCBI taxonomy): domain Eukaryota; kingdom Metazoa; phylum Chordata; class Aves; order Passeriformes; genus Pachycephala; species Pachycephala philippinensis. Next base: position 1,390,781 of record VWZT01000741.1, read on the forward strand.
TCATGGAAGTGAGCCAGGGAACAACAAACCACGAACTTCAGACAAAGTGGGCCAAATTCATGCCTGGTGTCACTGAAATGAGATTGGTGGATTTGAGCTGATTAAACAGAGGGATGGCCCTTTAAGCCCCACACAAGTTTATGATTTTTCATTTTCCCCACAATTATTTGCTTTCTCAGAATTCTGGAAAAGCAATGGAGGATACCATGCTGAAAAAATAAATATTTTAACTTAATACTTGAACAAATAAGTGTTTTAACTTAGTAACTGAAAGAAAATTGCTTCTGGTTGGACTGAAACACACCACCACAAGAATAATCACCATCCCTAAAACAAGACTTTGTTGCTACTAACATGAAACAAATTCCACCAGTGATAAAGGGTGACCACAACAAAGTCCCCCCATATTTGAACAATTTATTCCTTCTGGTACTTCTAAACCCCTTCACTCTTTAATTTCAAGCTCCCTCTTCTGGACTATCCCAATGAAGCTGGAGAGTGGCTGTGCACTGCTGATCCTGACTGCAGGAAGCAGGTACCACAGCTGAGGAAGCCCTTGGCAAGTGGCAGTGACAGGGGTGACCCCCGTGCCCCAATCTCAGGGTTACTGCACCTGAAGGGATCTGAAAATGCAACAGAGATTTACAGAGAGAGATTTACAGAGTGCCAGAGGGCTGCAATGGAAATGCACTGTTATGTGACCTCTTGGAGCAGATGATGGTGGAGATGTCCCTCAACATGGAACATATATCCCTGAGGACATCCCCGTACAGGGATACAGGACATTATCTTCAATAATAAATTATACAAATTGTATTTCACGCATACATAAATAAATATGAGCAAAACCATACTGTGCACATCACCTTACAGTTCACATTCAGCAGTGAAGGGGAAC